>JALIZH010012893.1:150000-692500 GCA_030522465.1 Rhipicephalus appendiculatus | reverse complement strand
AGTGAGGCGGTGACGTTCCGGCAACTGCAGACGGGGTCGTTACCCACGCCAGTGCTCATGAAGCACGTTTGTTCTAACGTATACGCAAGTGACTTGTGTCGCGTGTGTGGAACCGAAAGAGCTACTGCGGCCCACATCTTGTGGGATTGTGAACAGAGTCCGAGGGAGGCAAGAACAGTGACGACGATCCCGCCGTGGCTTGCGACCGCCGCGGGAAGCGACCAGCGGGAAGAGCAGACACGGGCCGTCCAGTGGATCTCGGCTGCCCTCGAAAAGCAGCGCCCGAGCGAAAGCGCCAGGTGTTCGCTACCACCCCAGCACAGGGGCAGGCGCGGGTGCCAGAAGGCGGGAGTAGCGAGGACTGCTCGCCGAGTAGAGGACGTCACGCCGAGGTGATGTGTGGCCGCATCACGATGACCCTCCCATCGCGGGGCTAGGATTGTCGTCCGCCGGATCACCAAATAAAGTCTTTCTCACTCACCGAGCAACAGGCCTCCTTCCTGACGGACCACTCGACTTTGAAGTTTGATCATTGGACCAGCTGGCCATATCTTCTTTTGCTTCTAGACTAGCTGCACTAATCAAATTTGTTCGTCAAATTTTTTTTCAAGCTCTCGTGTCCTGCCTTAGATACAAGCGCTCCAAATTAACGAACACTTATAACGAGTGGTACTGAGGAAAGGCCGGCATAGAGTCCGACAACACGTGGTTCAGATCGTGTCCATCATTATAGTGTGGTCAATTCCATTAAAGAAGATTGACCTATCTCCGGGGATTGTACAAGTCAAATGGGTGAGGTTCACGCGGGTTTGATTGCCTGTATTGCGTATCGTATTATAGAATGCACGTGGTTCGTACTAGTGCGAAAATACGGGGGCAATGAAAAGAGAAAAAAAAAGACCATGAACAACTCACGACACTGTGGTGAAAATTATACTGCGATGACACTGAGACCATAAACAATGCCTCATCATCCAAGCCTGCCAGAAATCAATTATTGAAATACATGAAGACATTTCCTGCCTATACGTTCTCCTGGCCAACATTCCTTAGACGCAGCCTTGTATACGGCGAGAGTCATCTCACATTGACACAAAGGCAGAGGCGTTAAGTTCGATCAAAAAGCGCTAACGTATGACGTGCTGCCCGTGACAACCACGTATCATGCTTTCACATGCCCGTATCTGTACACTGACTCACAGCGATATATCGGAGGAGTAAGACATGCAGAGATGGACTAAAGAGAACGCCGACAACACAATCGTCAGTTATCAACTGAGAGGACGCACTCAGGCCGAAAATAAGCTGAGCGCAAAGATCATCTGCGCAGGCTCAGGCATTGCCGTACCACCCATCAATCTACCGCACACGCGCTGTACTACGCGAGAGGTTAAGTGTTCCACTGTGAAGTTTCTTCAATACGCAAGGTAATCAAAGGCCAACGATACGCTCCATTCTGAGGAGCTCGTACGCCACAAGAACCCGCGGTCACTCCGTGCGTTGACCCGGGGAGACCCGCGCGGTTGTGGTCGCCGCGACATGGTGTTCGTCGCGTAATGTGTGCCCTCATCGTCGTCGGGCTCGTTACGTTCGGCGACCCCGGCAGGGGACGCTCGCATGCCGTTGCGGTTGCAGCCGTCGTTAGAGCCTCACGGATGACCCGAACGTTGCCCGGAATGTGCAGCGTTGTCTTTCGAGGCTCGACCGCCTGTGTGCGTGCGTATGTGTGCATGTACGCGAGAGCTAAAAGAGACAGAGGTATTCAGGGCAAGAAGGAATGTACGGGGGGCAAATGGAATGACGAGGGGGGAGGAGGGGGGGATGGCTCTGGCGTCGTTGTTACTCGGTGCTCCGTGCACAAAAGCAACGTCTTGCGGAGTCGGTTTCACTAGACAGGGGAAAAGTCGGAACGGTAGAAGGAGGAGGAGGAGGAATCATTGCCCAGAAATAGCAGCGTCTTCATCTTCCGTGCAGCGGCGTGCACGGATCGACTGGCTGCAACTGCGGTGCCCGTGGTACAGCCCGCGTCGTACTACTCCCCGCAGGAAAAACAGGGCACATTATGCGAGCAACATTGACCGCCCTGCTATCTCCTCCGCGGTTGCTCGCTTTGTTGGCTCGAATCCTGTGCTCGCTGGTGCGTGTCGCATTGATGGCGCCTGGCAGTGACGGAACGGAGCGATTGTGGACAAACGGGAGTGTATTCGTGTGTGGTTGTTTGTTTTGCTTCGTTTGTTTGTGCGCGTAGGTATACGAGCGTGTGCTTTTGTAATAGGAAGGTGTTTGTGTTTATCCGCGTGATCTTTTTTTTTCTTCCTGTGACGCTTATGATTACACCCTTTTGAGTCTTGCTTTACACCACCGACTGTCTTCATGGGTATATGTCTGTATTTGTATGTGTTTTTCTTTCTTTTTCTTTTTTAGCGTGCGCGAAAGGAGTTATTACACCTTTTTTTAGTCTTTTCTTTTCTCTCTATCTCTCGCAGCCTCTAAGCATGCAGGTTGATCTGTTACGGTGTCAACGCACTCTCGACAACTACCACCCGCTTCGGAGCTCTTTCGCGTACGCGGCTTTGCGTCGTGGGTGGCGTCCGCGCGCTTGTTTCCTGACGACGCGTGAAGTGCTTGTGCAACGCTCAGAGTCCGTAGACAGTCGTTGCCTGGAAGGGCCAGTTGACCTATGTCCACAGTGCGACATCGTTGTGGCTGATTGGTGGGTAGGAGGCGTTGCTGTTCCACGAATATGCCAAGGGCGCAGTACACTGGTGTTTCACAAATAGACGTGGCTAACAATTTACACAGGGTCATTACTCCACGACACAAAGCCTCTATTTCATAAAGGATTCGAATGTACTGCAGAACTTCTGACGCGAAGCGTGGCATGCATGGACGTCGCATACGCTTCGAACGAGAAATATTTCGGCAGTGTTTCACCCATCGCGGCTGGGAAAAGGTTTTTCTTTTTCTGTGTAATCTTGAAGCCGTGTTTGTACCACTGTTCGTAGAGCTTGCCCATACATGACGTGAGTGAAAGGGGCCGCAGGGCTCCGAGCGAAGGTGTTTTACCTGGCTTCGGTAAGGTTATTATTTTGGCTTCCTCTCATTCCGGGGGAACGTGACCTTGGGACCAGCACTGATCGTTAAGAACCTGCGTTATCTGCTCAAGGACCTCGTTGCGGAGGTTTCGGATCATAGCGTTGGATAGTCCATCCGACCCCGGGGCAGAGTTCCGGTTTGGCGGCCTGGGCCGCCGCGAAAACCTCTTCTTTCGTGATCTGGGCGTCTAATTTGGCGTTCTCGCTGCCCGTACACTCTAATGTGCACGGCGGAACCGCATCAATACATATATAACCGGTCTTTAAGCGTCTGGATCAACTCCTCGTCGGTGCCCGGGGTAACCGTGCACTGTTCTTTGGAAGCGTGCGGTTCATAGAGGACTTGGGTTTGTCCGGCTCCATCATGGCCCTGAGTATCGCCCATGTTTGGCAGGTCCCCAGGGCACCAACTCAGCCAATTTTCTCGGCAAACCTCTAACGCCTAGTGTGGAGTTCGCCAGCTCGGACCCGGGAGTGCAGCTCGTGCTCTTGAATCAAGTCCGGCGGGGTACTATGGCCAGTGGAGCCCTGGACATAGGGCCGCAGCCATAGAAGCTCCAAGATCCCCGTTTCCCTTGAATAAAGTTCTACACACACTCCCTCTCTCGCCCATTCATTACCAAAGCCGACGTGGTATTGAAGCTGTCACTATAAGGCTATTCGAGTGAATGGAGGCTTAACTTCTAACACATTTCGTTCGCTTTGCCTTCGCAAGTTGCAAATAAGTCTCAATGCGTGTGAAGTCGTTCACGCCTTTCATTCAAGTAACGTTGCTCGCGATTGCCCGGTCGTTCACTAAGCTGCCGATAGGCCATAATATAATTATAATAAGACGTATCCCCCCCACACATACACACACACTTGACGTCAACTAGTATCCGTTGAAGTACTGAGTCGCCATGACTATACCGGGAGTTTTACTCGTGCTGAGAGGATTGAAAGGTTGCCCAGGTGTTGTAAAGAAATGTGTTATTCAAGTTGGAACCCTGCGTTGCTCTTGTTCGTTAACAGTGACGCAGTGACGTCTATACGCAATGATCCGTGACGCACTGGTTTACACTATTGAAGCGCAAGCACGTATACGGAGTAGCGAGCTATAGAACTTTCGCATTACGACACTCATGGGGCAACGGGCTGATAAGGTCGTAGCTGATAAAAAGAACATCGAGTACCCCAGCTTTCTTTAATCTTCTCGCTAATTCCGGTAAAAGAGGGAGGAAGACCCTTCAGGTAGTTCTAACGAGTAGCGGATGTCCAGTCGTCACGTAGTGCTTATACTCATTACCTAAGTATAAAAGCGCGGCTGCAGCGTGAGCCAGCGAGCTTCGGCGTTTCCAGGAGCTTCTTAACCGAGAATCATCGGACAAATCGCTGTCACGAGACAGCGCCCGAGGACGGGGATATCGAGGATGTCGCCCGTGCCTGCATTGTTCATGAGGACGACGAATAAATTATTCCGACCTGGCCTCGAGCCTTCGGCGGTACGTTTCAACGTCTAGCGGCGCGGATCGAAGACCACGGCTCAATATCGTCGCGATACTTCACGGACCCACCGAAAGGACAGGGGCAGAGGACGGGGAGAGAGAGGGAGAGACGAGATAGGAGAGAGTATGAGAGGAGGCCCCATTGTCGATTAGTCATTTCAATAGAGAGGAGCACGTTGTTTTCGTGGATATACTGTACGCGTTATGTCGACTGCGTAGTGGTCGATACAAAGGACGGAGGTTACTTTGTATTGAGCGTACCTATAACCGGGATAAACTATCGATCAGGCACCAGACATGGCACCTGCATGCCTACCGTTGCCTGTACACAACGAATAATGTTTTTTTTTTTTCGTAGAACGTATCATTATATTGGCCTTGAGCCTTTTATTGCAGTACCAGAAGTCACGTATTTATGCGGCGATTAACTGAAGTCGGTCGCCGAGAAATGGAAAAAAAGGTTTTTATTATTATTACTCACCCATGCGCCTGCGCAGTGGTGACGTCATAAAGCGTTGTTTACAGGCTCGAAGGTTTTTCTCTAAAAAGGGTGCGTTTGAGAAAAGATAGCACTGAGTTCCTGGTTTGATCAGAAGTTAGGGACAACAAAGAAGACAGAGAGAAAACAATGAGAAGAAAGGGCAGTGAATCAACTAGACGACAGCCTAGTCTGTTACCCTACAACGGCGCTCAAGAAATGATGAAATAAAAAGAGAGAAAGAGAGATAATTTATTGGAAGGCAGAGAGGAAATAAAAAAGAGGGCGTGAGAGTAACCACTGCAGTGCGAGTGCTTGGGAAGATGCCAAGCAGAACAATAGAATAGGTTCAACAGATTCCTCTTCTTACAGTTTATTCCGTATTATTTCGTTTGGCTCCGGAAGTGGTACTCGACCAGTAGTGACAATTTAGTCTTTAAAAAGCTCGCCAACACGCCATTGTAGTGCCACCAGACATCACAGAAGTACTTTTTTTTTCTTAGTGAAGGAATCTAAAGTGCTCACTGCCGAAAAATATTGTGCGTATCTGTAATGTATATAGACGTGACATATGCTGCTCCCCCTTCCACTGATTGGGAACACTGCTTCCAACAGTAATCTCCGACCTCCAACCTCAGCGTCAGCATTAGTTGTGTGTGCCAACGTTTTCAACGTGCCCGTTAAACTATTCAAACCTAGACATTCATGCAATCACTTATCAACGCATAGTGCGAATTGGGCCATCTGTGCGTAGGCTCTTAAACTCATTCTTTAATTAATTAACTAAGTAATTAATTCTTTTTGCTTGCTTTAACAATAACACGGCGCTCTTATTCTCCCGACTACAAATCACAGGTAATCAATGCAATTAAGCCAACAAGTACCGCAAGCAAAGCGGTGCGCGAGTGTACTTAAAAAAAAAAAAACTGGAACGCTCACTCAACAGTGCATTCGGATAACGCGCCCTTACTTAACACGCCATCCATAACACCCTCTTGATTCATTTTTTCCCCTCCCTCTAGAACGAACCACTGCAGTCACGAGTAATATGATAATGAGCTCGACCCAGCGAGCCGTTCAATTATCGCATCGTCGCACTTGCCGCTCCGCACTCGCGCCGCCTTCGTATTATTATCTTTCTTTTCGTTTCTTTCTGTTTCGCCTCGCGCACAGCAATAAAGACCCATCGCGGGCAGCCCAGCGGATTAAAGCGACGAACCCCGGGGCTCGGATCCCCGCCAGCCATACACACGTGCCGCCGGCAAATCCAGAATATCAAACAAACCGCAGCAAGGCCCCTGTCCAGGCAATCCACGCATGCAGCCGGCGTATCTGCAGACGCGAACCGATCTGGCGAGAGATTGTTGCGGCCGCCACGAATAACGTACCCCCCACACCCCCCCTACCTCTTTCGCCCCGGAGCGAACCCGTGCCCTTTCGGCAAACCCCTTTCCTCTTCCATCGATGAGCTTTTTCCCCCGCGCGTTTTCCGCGATATTGAACCGTGGACCATCGCTAATAATGGCGTTATCGGCACGACTGCCGGCCTGCCTCCCCTATAAGGTCCCGACGCGGGTCCCGACCACTTTGCGTACGTGTGTGGGCGCCTGTTTGCGAGCATTTGCTCACGTGTGTGTGTGTATAACTGATCGATATAGAGTTGATCTTTGCTTGCTCCAAGACCTTCCCTTGCATTTGCACTATACGCTGTGCTGCGCCAGCTAGGCGAGCCTCGCGCACACAGCACCCGAATCCTTTAGGATAAAACAGCAACCCTAAGGCATAAAAGAGAAGTGGAGAAGGAAGAAGGAACACGCTACGTGGCGTGTGCACGGTCGCGATGTTTGTCTATATATACAGACGTGCGCATATCGTGTAAGGCGTTTGGCGTTATTTTGACACCAGCGTACATAACATACAATAGCGCTGGTGTCTTTTGCCCTGCCCGCGCTGCTTTTCGGTTGTATGCGCTTCATTCGCCTGTATCTGTCTTGTACCGCTTTACAGAAGCTCAATATATACCGGTAAAGGATTTATTAGGCTTTCTGT
Source organism: Rhipicephalus appendiculatus (assembly GCA_030522465.1). Taxonomy (NCBI): domain Eukaryota; kingdom Metazoa; phylum Arthropoda; class Arachnida; order Ixodida; family Ixodidae; genus Rhipicephalus; species Rhipicephalus appendiculatus. The sequence goes on along the minus strand of JALIZH010012893.1, from coordinate 685,394 downwards.
GCATGAGCGAATATCTAGGCGGTGCCTGGGCGTCGATCCCGGCTGATGCGGGCTTGCGTGACGGAAAGAAAGAAAGAAAGAAAGAAAGAAAGAAAGAAAGAAAGAAAGAAAGAAAGAAAGAAAGAAAGAAAGAAAGAAAGAAAGAAAGAAAGAAGCCTCCACAGAGGATTTTCTCGACCCGGTGCTGCGAAGATTGGGCGAGTTTGCGCGTATACACGTTTGGGAAGGAAAATTCCGTTTGCGCGCGACCACTCCTTGCCATCGATGATGTTGCTCGGTATTGCCGGCGAAAGCTATCACGGTTCGTAGAGAATGAACTGGGCCGGTCATGACAGATATCCGGGGACTCGGGGATATGGGGGCGGGTGAAATTCGAAGCGCAATATGAAGGAGTGCCGAAGGTGTTTAAGAAGAATTGAAGGCCAACGACGAAGGTGTATAGGACAGACCGGATGATATAGAACGCATGAATAAAGGGAATCGATTTGTCCGCTAAGGAGGCGGGGATCTTCAGGATATTCTGAGTGGCGAAAATGGAGATCGAAAGGGTTTATCCGCGAAAGCGGCTTTCAGCGCACAATCATATATATAAGTTGGGAGCGTGTTTCAGTATGGGTATTTTGCTTTTCATTCTGCGTTCATTATATGTGTTACCTAGCATTCTCATTTAATACTCGATATTCAGAAAATTATTCCGTAATTGAACAGGCTCGAAATCCAAGAACACCCGTGATACTTATAATTAGATGTGCGCTGGAGAACCCCAAGCGGTAGCCCTTAATACTCAGTTCCCCGGTACGGCGGGCCTCAAGATCATTGTGTGGTTTTGGCACGTAAAATCACACTAATTATTAGTAGAAAACTATCTAGCGTTACTTTGATAGAGTTGATCACCGTAACCTTCAAGTGTCCTGCCTCCAAGGGATACCGTCGGACAGTTCTAACGAGTATCGGATGGTCAGTCGTCACGTATTGCTTAGAGTCATCAGCTAAGTACATGGCGCGGCTACAGGGCAAGCCGGCGAGTTCGGCTTTTTCCAGGAGCTTCTTAACCGAGGATCGTTGGACAAATCGCTGTCACGAGACGTGCCCGGCAACGGGGATATCGAGAATGTCGCCCGCGTTTGCATTGTTCATGAGGCAGACGAATAAATTATTCCGACCTGGCCTCGAGCCTTCGGCCAGGGATACCCCTCGCGAGCTATCCCTAGTTTACATCTAATACCTGGCCGTAACATCGTAGAGAATCAAGCTATAATGTGTGCTTTCGCGTGCGTAACGGCAAAATGCGTTCGTATATCGAAGTTACAGCGACGCATTTTCCATCGACTTTCAGCAAGGGACTTATCTCTTCGCTTAGTTTAAGGGGATTGAAGTGCAAGAAAATATAAGAAAATAAAATGAAGCTCACAGCACTGTATACCTCAAGAGCAACGAAATTTTTGTGTGCGCTCACGTCAGCATGAGAAGCGAGCGGAAAGGAAGTCAACCGGAAGGCGAGTATACGGATCCACAGCACTCATCGCATTGTGCATGACGTGAGAGTGACGCATACGCATAAGCTCATAGCTGCGGGACTTTATAGTGTACTTATAGTCTACGTATTTTTAAAATAAGTGCACTTAGTGCACTTATTTTTAAAATAAACCTTTGAACGGTGGCAACATGATCATATTTATGTAGCACATACCCCTTACCCAGAGGAAAGTTTCTGCATTGACGTTTAATGGTAACGAGTGAAATAAAAATAAATATTCACTATTTTCAAATTTTTGTCGCATTTCGCCCCACCTTATACCCTATACAGCTGCGCGGATGGATTCGGCGCTTCACGACCTTGGTAAATTTGAAGTGATGGCGTAATATCCTGAGAAATCGGTAGCCTAAAAGCCAAGATGGCGGCATCCGATAATAAAAACATAAAACCGCATTTAAGTTCAAGAGTGAGACACGTTCTTTCGCCCTTTCCGTTGGCGTTTCTTTCATCACGCAGTCATCATCCGTGTATAGTTTGTCAGTCCCGCTGCCTCGGGGATTTCGTTATAGGCGATCAAATCTGTACACCGCAGTGCAGGGGGCGCCTTGCGAGCGCCTTGGCAATCGACTGAAAAGCCCCATATACGCCACACGCATACACTGCGGCGTCTGAAAAATTGTCCACCAACACCGGGAGGGGGTCTTCCGCTTTCATAAGCTTCCTGCTTCGCCGAGCTATACGAGCGACGAGGCGGCGGTTCTAATAAAAGGGTGGTAGACGGGAGGCACGGCGAAGAAGATGAATAGAGGAAGAAAAGATCTATTAAAACTCCCAGCTTTCCCACGCCTCGCAGCCCGCCGCGTTCCATTAAGACTTGCTTCACGGGAGCCCGGGCGTTGCGGCGGTGTTGTACTCTTCCTCACATCCAAACCTCCTCTCTGCTTTTAGCTTCGCTTCATTTCCCTTTCATCCCATACCTCCCCGTACTCGCTGGCATCGTTCTCGACATTCCTCCGTCCAGTGAAAATGCCTTTCCCTTTTAACTTCCCCTCCACCGACACATTTCGCGTTCACGCTAAGCCGAGCGCATTAGGACTGTGCAATAAGGCGAGACAGTTGTGACAGCGGCAACGGGAGGCCGAGTCAAACCCGGAAGGTAATTACTGAGTGATTGGCACAGCTGAAGCAGAGCTTAGGCGAATCCGTGTACTGTGAATGTCCAATTTCAGTTCACTACAAATCGTGATCATTCGTATACTTATCGTTGAGGCATAGTGGCTATAAAATTGGGTAATATCGCTGCGACGAACTTGCATGGACTGGACAGAGTCGGTAGACAGATTGACTATGGCGGGTCGCGGTGCTGGAGGTCGCGTGTTCGATTCCTGGACCATTCTACAGGCTTTGTTCACTGTTGAAGGGAGCGCTCTCATGTATACAGTGCTCAATATCCGTTCGAGGAACAACGAACCGGCGCAGGAAGGATAAAGGAGGCGTTATCTTTCTCTTCGTGATAACAGACTAACGTGTACAAAATTTGTTCAAGGATATCTACAGGAATTGTAAGGGTATGTACATAGGCAGTGTGCCTGAAGGTTGCATGCAGGCAATTGAGATGAAAGAAGAATAGATTGGAGCTCACCTTAGCAGATCATGCATACGGAAATGCAATTAGCAAATAGGATGCAATTAGCAAATTACCATGCCGTCGATTCGTCGCATATGCGAGGTGAAGATTAATGATTCATGCACTCTACAAACAATGCCGCGAGTGTGTGTCCTTATTAAACGCAACGTCTCGAAATCTGTGTTCCCGGAGAATGTTAAGATGTGAGGGCTACGCCTATCACGGTGACGAAAGGCAGTAGCCGGTATAACCCATGACTCCGCGCGTGTGCAACATGTACGTTAAAATTTAAATATAGGAAAAACACGATCGAAACCGCAGTTGTTTCCCGATTACAGTGCGACCCGAACAGGTATGTGTAGTGTTCGAGCGTCCTTGATAAAGAAGTCAACGTGCGAAAATTTTCTCGGGCCGTTATGTATACGCCTTTGCAAGGTTTGCTGGTAGGCATAAAACACGGTAGATTGGAATCAGTAGCCTCCGGCTACATGACCATATTCAAAATTTCTAAAATATATTGTAAGCCTGTTCCAAAATGCGTAAATTTAAACAAACGAAAAGAACACTTCGGCACGAGCAAGCATTAGCATATACAACAGCGAAAAGACACGTGCACAGAGAGGGGAAAAAAAAAGGAACGCAAAACACGAAGTAGCCGAGGTAATATGAACTTCAACCTCTCCACAGCAAGACAGGTATGACAGAACAGAACGAAGTTGTTGCTAGCCTTAAGAGCAGATGTTCCGCGTACCCGCAAGTATTTCGCATCGCCGAAAACGCCTGTTCAAACTCCTCGCGGTATAAGCATTGTCTCAAAAGACAATGAACGATTTTAATGTTTGAAACGCACCTGTGGCTTTTACTGCACGTACAGGGCGTAGTTATCTCATGCAGTGAATATGTAGTCGTCGAAAAATAAAAAAAAGGAAAAGGAAACGAGCAGGAAACAAAAAAAGAACACGATTTAAACGCGTGACAAATTGCGCACTAGAAAAGTTCTCGCACGCTCTGATACGACGTCGTTCGTGGACCACGCAAATGTCAACAGCCTGTTCATCATACGGCGGAAACGACGGAATTCGCGGGGAAGCGCTGCACCTGCGTTAGATGTCACGTTATAGACCTATAGATGACTCATAAATGTCATTATAGGCATGTGACGCATTTTGATGGACGCGGTCGTCTACTTATTGTGAGTCACGTTTCAGCTTGGCTATATACAGCGGGCTTGCTCTTCATCAAACACACAACGACAAAAAGAAAACACCGACAAAAACAAATTCCTTCAGAATCGCGATTTTCTCCCCATATTCCGAAATTAGATCCGTTTCAAAACATCCGCTTGTGGCATGGTTCTATGTAGTACTTTTAACCCTCAGGTTGGCAAGAGTCCTTACAAGAAATTATATGATCAAGTCGAATACAAACTCCGAAGGATGGATGGACTTGTTGTAAAGAGTTCATACTACAGACTTTCGCTGAAGCGTATTACCCAATGTACGGTAGTCACCAACTTGAAACGCGAAAATTTACCGCTAGGTATTGCGGGCACTTTCGTTTCCAGCCTCTACAGTTCGTGTCATATCGGCGCAATGTTTACTCGAACACCTACATCCGAGTCAACATTACCGTCAGCGGACTGATTTGCAGCAATAGGACGCGGTTATCAAGAGAAATCTCTCATAGCACTTCATTAAACTAAAAAGATGATGTGTATATATATATATATATATATATATATATATATATATATATATATATATATATATATATATATATATATATATATATATATATATACTCTGACGAAGGCCGTGCCGCGGCCGAAACGTTAGTAAAAGCATTTTCCTTTTCGATGTGCGCTACCTGCAATTTGATTCAACACAGACATTACCCGGACCTGTCGCATATTCCCTTCAAGTCATATATATATATATATATAGGTGAACGGGGAGCGGTCAGGAGTGTTCGATCAAGCGCAGCAACCACGAGCTCGTGCCGATGGCGATGCCGCTGAAGCGCAGCGCAATGCCGCTGAGGCTAATTTTTCACTACAATATATATATATATATATATATATATATATATATATATATATATATATATATATATATATATAACTTTTCCCAATACAACTTCACTAGACCACCAGATTAAGTCTCCATACCGCCACATCAAACAATCGAATCCAACCAGTGATACAATGTCGTGATGAGACAGCCACACTCTGAAGCAATCGAATGTCAACTTATCCGAAATAGGTCAGATATTCCCCGGAGTTGAGTCAATATATATACACATAAAGACAATGTTCCCACTCAAAATTGGGGTCAGGATAACTAAACGAGAGGTGGAAATTTGAAGAGGCAGGTGATTATAACGAGAGATAATTAGACGCACATTAATTATAAGCATCGTAGAAAAAACGCGTTACCGCCGTAAATATTGATTATGCGTTGTGTAACAATGTGCGGCGATGCAAGAGTGTTGCGCAAGTTGTGATGGCGTTGGGGTTTCCATTTATAACCGCACTTTCAAAAAAAAGAAAAACAAGAGAGAAAAGACTAAGCTAAATTAATGTGCGAGGCGATATTTCATATCCATTAAAGGTGTTAACAAGCAAAAGAAAAAAAAAAGCCTTCTTTGCATAACATGACGCACTGTTGCGCTCATACTGAAATATTATAATAACCTTCATCGATTGCAGGGAGAAAATATGAAAATAAGCTTTAAAACTAAACGTCTGAGAAAAAAATCTCTTTTTTTCTTTCGAGAACATGAGACTTGCATTCAGTGCAAATAGGTATGAAAAGTATATAAAATTAAGGGATCAGGTAAAAATAGCGCTTGCACAGGAACCATGTGACATTAATAGGGGCCAGTTTTAAGGGAGATAGCTCCGGAAAAGAAACTTTAAATGAGTACAAAGACAATGTTAGCAGAGATAGCAGTGATAGAAGCGCGCGGCACAAAAGCAAGGTTTTCTAATTCAGGCTTACCGCTCTAAATATACAAGGTTGCCGTGGTCTGTCATTTACATTTGTATTTCGTGTTTTTTTAAACACCACCGCCAGCTTGCAATGTCTTCAGTGTCCTTTCTTGATGCGATAATTGCAACAAAATAAAACGGAATGCTTAGTTGAGCGGCCCTGTATAACGCGGTCCTACAAAACACACGCGAAAGACTATAAATTTCTTCCATAGTGTAAGTAGTCGCAACGCTCACACAGAGCGCTGTGTGGTGGTGTGTGGTTTTTGAGTGGATGCGTGTGTGAATGTGAGAGTGTTTTTCGAGGGATTACCAAGTTGCGCTAAATACCCTACACTACGACGAGTTACAAACTCGCCCAACAACAAGTTCCAATATTCTTTCCATAGCTCTCCAACAGCCATGCGCACGAAGCTACGGAAAGGTTACTTCACTGCGAAGCAGGAGTAGCACCCCCCGACCACTACCACATGGTGAGAAGGCACGAAAAAAAAAAAAAAGAAAGAAAGAAAGAAAGAAAGAAAGAAAGAAAGAAAGAAAGAAAGAAAGAAAGAAAGAAAGAAAGAAAGAAAGAAAGAAAGAAAAGAAAAGCTGCATTCACCTATGTCTCAGAAAAGTGCGTGGGAAGTTAATGGAGGAGCACCTCGGTATCGTTGGAACCAGGTGAGCGAATTTCGGAATCGCCTCCCCCCCCCCCTCCTTTTCCAGCTCCCTCCCGCCTCGCCATACCTCATCTTAGCGCCACACCTCAAACGGCCTGATCGAAGAAGGCACCGCACGCGAAGGAGCCCAAAAAATTAATAATAAATAAAAGGCACCAAGGGTCGGAAATCAATACGACCAGAAGGCACTTCAACGTGGTCTCTCTTTCAGCGAAACTAGGGTAGGTGCAGTCGCCCACCAGCGCCGGCAAATAGATTCTGCTACCCCTATCTACCTTTCTAGATGAACGTCGACCCGAAAGCCGGAGAACGAAAGAGAGAGAGAAAGAAAAAAAATGAATGCGATTCGGGGGGGCGTTGCATGAATGAACGGTAGCAGCATCTTCGCGAGGCAAATGGTAGGACACGGTGACTTACGAGGAGTAGCGAGCAGACGACAGCTGTTTCATCGCCGGCGGGTCTTATTCAAGAATTGTCTGCTGCATACGGATCCATGCGGCGAAGCCCAACTTTTCCCGCTCTCACGTAGTTTCGGTCGTCGTCGTCACCACGTTCTGCTTCGAATCTCGTCGCCCGCAGCAGACTTTTTTATCCGATGGCAGGAACACTTTTTTCGCATACACTTTAACACACACACGCACACAACACGCTCACGAATTTCTCTTTTCTCTCGGTGTCTCGTCTGGTCAGAAAAAAAGGTGCTTTTCCGCCACGAGATAACACGAGAACACGCGCACGGCAGACGATCGTCTCGCTGGCGATGAGGACCAGTGACCAAACGCCGCACGCTGGATTCTAACGATCGGTGGCCGTCGCTAAAACGGATCGTATCGGTTGATTGGTTTCCCGCGAAAAAAAACAAAAACACCGAACGGATCCCGGAGCACACGTTCTCAAGAAGAAACGGGCCGGGATGGTCTCGGCCGCCGCAGCACACCCCGTGCGACGAGCGCGGCTTGTTGCGGCCGCTGCTAACGCGCCCAGCGAGCGAAACCCTCCTTTCACGTCACTCTCTCTTTCTGTTAGCCCTAACGCGAACTCTCGCTCTCTCTCGCGTTCTCTCTCTAGTCACGTGAGTAAAGCGTCATTGAAACGGCGGCGCCCTCTGTCGGAGATCTCAAGAAGCATTCCGATGCCGGCCGCCTGTATCCATCCGTGCCGCCAGGTTTCTGTCGCCACGTGCGGGTTCTTTCGTTCAGGGAAAGCCAGGTAACGCACTGGCACGAAGCCAGCGGTGGAAGGGCGCTACCTATAGACATCTCCCACATTTGTTTGTTTATTTTCTGCTCGCTTTGTAGCTGAACGATGGCTCGAGGTCTCGTCGGGGCTGCGAGATCGCGCAGACAAACGGCTTTTCGCGCGACGCATAAATCTGAATTTCTGGGAGGGGGGGGAAGAGCGTTGAAAAGAGAAAGAACGCGGAAGCGACAAGAACGTCTTCCACTTACTTCGAAGGCAAGTACAACAAAGCCGCAGTACTTTTTTTTCTTCCCTTCTTTTGGGTGATATACTCCGACAGCGTCTTCGTGGACATCCATCTACCTTATCGCGAGAGGATATGGGAAGGATGACCTTATCCCGGTTTTTCTTTCGGTCTCGTTTTCTGGCGGAGTCTTTCTATATATCTTTTTTCATTTTCATGGTGAGCGTCCACAGCCATTCCGGGTTAGTAACAGACTAGCTTTTTCTTTTGCTCGGTCATTAATTACCGTATCGAATGTGCACGGGGCGATTGAAAGAAAGGCGCGGCGCGCTGGTGCTCCGTTGTTCACCCTTGTTTTCCCCGCGCTAACACCTTCGTGGCATTAAAAAAAAACTACTGGAGTAGTCATTGAATGTAACACGGCTGACGCTAATGAATGCAACAGGTAATTAGGCCAGTGAAAGCTTAGGGACCATTAATTGTTGTCTGTCACTGTAGTGTATTATTGATACACTACGCGTAAAAGTCTTTACCTGCTGTGTATTAATAATTAATTCACTACAGTGTATTAATAATTGATACACTACGGGTAAAGACATCCAATCAGCCCCTTTCATTTTCCTGTGCTGCCCTCTGGCCGTTTTGGTAGAGTTTTGGCAAGGGCCGAGACAACCGGTATCGCCAGATAGAAAGCCTCCGAGATGAAGCGATGTTTCCCGACTTCACCGCTAGGGTAACGGCGCATGCGCCGAAGCATCGTGAAAGAAAGGCGGATTAAAGGCCCCTATGTTGTCTCTGGACTAATTGCCTGTCGCGTTTATTTGGTTGTGTCTCATAAAGAAACAGGCTCCTGGCAAAAAGCGCCCTTTTTCCGTTCATGAATGACTCTATAGTGCCGCTTTATTACCATCCAGGTGAGAACCGCTTGAAAACGAAGACAAAAAGCGGAATCGGTAGGTGCCGCACTATTTACGTTTCTTTCCATCGCGATAGTACGTTCCCTGGGTTTTTCGCGCATCTGACATTTATCGCACGTTTCCCTTTCTCTTTCTTATGGCTTTAGTTGACGTCACTAGGAGGTTCTGACGACATTTAAGATAACTGATGCGATCGATATGACTCAGAGCATTTTTGTACAAAAGAGACATAATCATCTTTAACCATGTTTATACTAGTAAAATAAAAGTGTCCGAAAAACAACCACGCCCCCCTCCCCCCCCACACACATACACACACAACGTTTCAAGTATTCATTAGTATGGAGGGTCGTTTCCAGCGCGTTGCAGTGCTACGAAAGACTTTCAAAGGGAAGGAACACGTTCGTTTAATTAAGGTTCAAGATTGCGGACACGCGGCGTGGTCACTTCGCATTTCTTTGAAACGTACGGTCTGAAGATCCACTTATTCAAGAACGCACGACGAACACGAACGCTCAAAGCGCCAGGGCTGAGGATCGAAGAAAGAACAAAAAAAAAAAGTTTGTACGGGCAGTCTAATGACGAAGACGGTGAAGTTAAATTAGTCGAGAACCTTAGAAAGAACTCCGCGTTCGACCGAAAAGCCCGACAATGTAAACACAACGAGTAAGTCCGGGAAATAAATTCGTATAAAGCCTTCAAGGAAATCTATAGTACGAGGCGGTAGGTTCACGGTGCAAAAACTAACGGGAAACGCTCGGAAGAGAGGTGCCCCTTCGGGAGATAAGTAACTGCTAACGCGGATGCCACGTGCACGCCGCCTGCAGTGTTGCGCTCGCCTTCCCGCCGATAGTTAGTGGCCTTAATTGCTCCTCCAATTAGAGTTATACATCTTTAATGAACTGCTCCCAAAGGGGCCGCATATAGAAAGCCACGTCGACGACGACGCCGCTGCAGGAAACGGTGCACGTGGACGGGCTCTTCCTGAAGCCGCGAGTCCGATGAAAGACCGATGAGCTCTTACGTATTAATTTTTTTTTGTATATACCAGGTCCCTCTTTTTCTTTCTTTTTTTTTTCGAACCGGAAAGAAAGATATGACCGATGGTCACATGCATGACAGCTACACGTAGCGAAGATAAGACAGGGCTTTAAGTCACGAGAAATCTAATTTGGTACATTCAAAGACCTGTAGTTTGTTTTACTTTGAGAACTCGAAGTAACCTTTACACAGCGTCACCGCATTCACCTGGGGTCCCATTTGTGAATGAATTGGCCGATTGATGATGATTGCGAAGTGAAAATGTCGGGGGCAAGTAGAGTATGTAAGGTGCTTCTCCATAAAGTTAATTTGGCTGAATAAAAGAAAATAAGGTTTTCTTCCTACTTCTTCTTATTGTTTCTATTACCATTGATGCTATTATTATTTACAAAAACACAGAGATAGGAAGATAATAAAGAAGGAGATCAAATAAGATTCACGACGGTAAGGCGCATCCCTACACATCGCATCACATCGCTCCTTTTGCGGAGAACACGTGGCAGTAATATTCTGCTTCTTTCTTTTCTTGTCAAACATTAAAAGAAATTAATTTCGGGGGTATTACGTGCCAGAACCATGACATTATTGTGTTACACGCCATAGTGAGCGACTCCGGATTAGTTTTGACCCGCTGGGGTACACTGACGTGCGCCGAAATCCACCCTACTATTTCTCTTCCCTTCCCTTTCCAAAATGTAGGATAGAAAACCAGGTGCGGCCTGGTTAAACGTCCTTGCATTTCCTTTGCCTTCTCTCTCTCTCTCTCTCTCTCTATATATATATATATATATATATATATATATATATATATATATATATATATATATATATATATATATATATATATATATATGTGTATATGTGTGTGTGTGTGTATATATAGTTCAAGTTTTCCTGGGTACCCATGGGACAGCACTACAGCTACAAACATCAATGGATGTTCACTTGATGATACGCTCAATGAAGTACACGGTGAAGCAGGCGTGTACTTCATAAAGTACACGGGAGCTTTGGCCTTCCACCCCCCATCGAAGTGCTGCCGGAAATCGAACCCGCATCCTGGAGCTTAGCAGGGCGACTCGTCACCTGTGATCTATCACAACCAGCGGAAAGCATCTAGGAAAATATACTTATTTCAATAAAAGAAAAAAGAGATAATAAACGAACTGAAAGTGGGCAAAAAAAAAAAACAAGCAAACAACAACAACAGAAACAGGTGGCCTCAGGTTAGAGATGAACACACGCTTTCGCATTTCGCATGCGACGCTCACAACATTCGGTATATACCATGGAAGCATTTTTTCCGACCACTTTCTGGGCTACTTATGCGTGCTAGAAGTGATTCTGTGCCAAAAAAGTGCTGTTCGCATAATGGCTACATTGCCTCTTTAAATATGCCATTCGTACGTGTGAGAAGGAAAACCTGGTGTCTTTTTCGATTATGAAATATTGAAAAAATTTGCGCAAACAATAATAATAGATACCCTGCAACGTTCAAATGGACGTTGTTTCTAAATTAGTGTTTCGCGGACTCGCACTTCAAGAGAACACTGACTACCACACTATAGACTAATCACTAGTGGTTCTGGCGTTTCTTCTTGTCTTTCTGGAGGAGCTTCTATAGAACATGCACGACACTGATTACGTATCCTGATATTTGACTAATGATCGTTGCCGTGCACCTCAATTTGACCTAGTCATCGGAAGGCTTGCCTCGTATCGCGGCTGTTCGGTATAACTAATATCCGGGAGTATACGTATTGGGAAGCGTCGATGCGTAAATCGCAAGAGCCAATCTACGTTGCCGGTCTGTACGCGCGCTAGCAAGCAATTAACCACGCTTGCAACGCAACAAGCCAAGAGAGCTCGAGTGCGAGAACGCTCGCGACAAACGTAAATGGGACATTAGCGCGAGCACGTTGTTTCTGTAAAGACCATCCGCAGTTGCGCAGAATTCACCAGAACGAGAGCGCATTCACACGCAACAGCAAAACAAACAAAACAACGTGAACGCACGCTCACAAGGAGTATGCAAGAGCGACCATGTTGCGTGACGATAAAACAAAGTGTCACGCCTGTCGCTAAGACAGCTATGGCGACGCTGCGGCAACGGCGTCGTTTGCGCTTCTTTTCGTACTTGGAAACGAAGTTTCAAACTCAAAATTGCCCGTTCCACACTCCAAGTTCTCTTTCTCTCTCGCGCTTTCTCGTTCTCTTTCTCAGCTCGCAAGCACTTGAGCACGAAGTCATTTGCGGGGCTTTATGCCGCCTCTGCAGTGACTCGGGGCACTGCGGGACAGTCCGCCGCAAAGCACAAAAACAGAAAGAAGGGAAGAGTGTGCAAGAGAAAGTGAGGCCTTTGTGCTGGCCTAACGCAGTTTGTCCTGGTCGCTGAATTCTTCATGAGACAGCTGTAAAGAGAGCCGAGGGAGCATCTATATAGAACGACGGAGAGTGGCTGCGTACGGCAGCGGTGCGCGGCGGAGAAGAAGAAGAAGGGTTAGGTGACTACGTGACTACGGCCTCAACCTCTGGCCGCGTCTGCGCACGCGCGTGGGCCCGAAACAAGGGCTTCCATGCCCGGAATGAGCAACGCAGCGGGCAGTGCAGAGAATGTAAAGCGGCACCCTCGACATTACGTGCGCGTCTGTAGCGTTATTATTTTTTAAAACGTTCTTTATAGATAGACCGATTCCGCAGCTTATACCTGTGGAATGGCTTTCACAGTTCAGGCTCTACAGAATAGTGAAGAAAATTGAGGGGTGTTTTATCTTTATGTATTTACCTTTTATTTTTAGTTTTTCGGATGTCCTATTGAATCTTACCACAGTTGAAATTGCCTTTTAAACTCGCTACATAAGTTTACCGAACGGTCTTCGCCGCCACGAGGTTATCATTTTCTTAGATTATTATTGTTGCTATTACTACCATGGTATTATACCAACAATAACAACAGCCATTACGACTGTTACAGCAACCACCACCACCACCACCACTGCTACTACTAGTACGACTACTACAACTACTACTACTAAAAACAACAACAACAACAACAACAACAACAATAATAATAATAATAATAATAATAATAATAATAATAATAATAATAATAATAATAATAATAAATAAAATACCAAGTAGAAGGATGCAGCTAGACATTAATCAACTGTGTATGTACCATTTCCTACTTTCTGTAATTTGGCCATCTACAATCTTCTAATGCAAACACATTCCCGTTGCTTTTAGAAGGAACGGCGGAGCGGCCATAGGGCGATTGCTTCAGTTCTTATATAAAGTTTGCCAACGCAGAAATTTCGATCCTGCGCGGTCGCCAATCACCCGCGACACCCATGGCCAATCAATCGCCAATCAATCGGCTTCGACTAGAAGTGGCCTCACACAGGGGGAGGATTGGTCCGCAGAGATACTCCGCTCTGATTTCCCAACCACGATTGTAGTATAGCCATGGAGCCGCGAAACATATTGGCCACGTCCTTTCGGAGTGCCTAAGACACTGCGAACAGAGAACCACGATATTGCCACGCGCTATTCTTATTTTCACTTTTGTCGTATCCGGTTTTCGCCCACAAAGACCGTCAGCAAAGCTCAGCTCAAACCGCGCCTTATTGTTCTAGAACCTTCGCGATTATTGTAGATCGTTTTGTTAAGATTGCGCGCAAGACGCGACCACTCGAGATTATTCCTGAGCTTGCGCGATGACCAGTGATAAGGCTAGAATGTTCGACGCGTGATGCATAAAAGCCGGCGCGCTCCAACGATGTTCAGTTAATCGACGGCCGACGCTCTGTTCGCCGCTATCAGTGCCAGCGTTTATTGCTGTAATCTCACCTTCAGTTTAGCGGCCACAAGTTCGGCCCAAATAAAGTGTTTCATCTTGGACTACTGCCTACGGCCTTCGTCAACGTCACGACCACGTGACAATATGATTACGAGGCACGCCGTATGGAGGGCTGCAAAAATTTCGACCACCTATAGGGTTCTTCTACGTGCGCTGCCACCGCACAGTACGCGGTCCTCTAGCACTTCGCCTCCATTGAAATGCGACCGGCGTGGTCGGTATCGAACGTGCGACTTTCGGGTCAGCAGCCGAGCATCGTAATCACTGCACCACCGAGGCGGACTACAGCGAATAAAGAACTAAGGCTGTGTGGAAGGCGCTACTTAAAACAGACAAAATACTTGGACCAGAGCAAGTAAACCATGAGTATTTTTTTTTTTGGTGCTAACTATAGTGTCGTTACGTGACTGGAATTCGTACTTGTGCGATATTTTTTATAGCTTATACGAGCAGAATTTAAGAGTAAATTTTAAGTAGTTTTCTTTTTTTTCGTGTCGGTGGTCTTTACTATATAGTTCTATGTTCTATAAGAAGGGCTGGCCGGTGCTGTCTAAAGGCGCCAACTACTCCTGAACAACATATATTTAAAATGAGATGAACTCTTGATGTACACCTTCGGCAGCATTTCGACTACATTATTTTTATATGGTTCAGCGATACGTTCGAAGTGTTATTTGTTACTTTCGTTTCTGTGTACTAAGCAAGAACTGAGGCGTGCTACTGAACATGCCAGATATGTTCACGGAAGAGTTTTCAGCCAAGCACTCCCGCAGGAGACGATACAAGTGCCTCTATATTTTAATTGAGTGCAGCATTTGGACCGATCGATGGCGAATATATAATCGCCAGTGATTTAGGTTCACACATACCTGTTTTCATGCATTTCACACTCACCCCGTGCATTTTCTCACTCCCGCGCTAGCTCATGTATTTTGCACGTTACGTAGCGATCCATTTCCGCCCTCTGTATAATATCCACGCGAGGGCTTTCCACGATACTAAATTGACGTGGAGCTATGACCCTATTCCCCTAACCACAACTCGTTTTCTATCTCACTTATTCCCGTTCCGCTGAGTAGGAAACGATCGTCTCACTTTCACCCAGTTCTTTAATATTTTTTTTTGTTCAGAAGTGTCCTGCTTACACATCGCATAAGCACACGGCCGCCCAACACCTGATACATCGCAAGAGGAGGAGGAAAAGAGGAACGGGAAGGGGAAAGGGAAGAGGAGGAAGATGCATCGTCGATGCTAGCCGTGTTCCGCCCTCTTCCGGGCCTCGGCGATAAAGCACTGGAGTCGTTTTACGGGCTTGGGTCCGCGGCGTTTGCCAGCGGCCGGGCCTCGCACCCAATCGTCGTGGAGTGCACTCAAAGGGTATTGCGGGACTTTGTACGAAAGAAGTAAACCAAAATACGCGCCGTTTTCGTATACAAACCGCGTGCTGCTTGCATTGGCTCTCGCACGATTGCGGGAGTGCGAAGCCCGCGAATATTTCCCAATCACGCCTCAAAAAGGCTGCCGAACACTCCTTGAAATGCGTTTGGAATCTTTAAACTATACATTATACACTTGGTGACTGCTTCACCAATATTGTCCTTTTTGATATGCATGTGCATAGTTGACAAACTGCCCATAAAAAAAAAAATCTCGTTACTCATGGAGGCAGGCAGCAAAACAATGCTGGGCATTTACATAAGTGTGAGAGCGCCATATCGTTACCCAGTGAAGGTGGCCATGCTGCCTTATTAATATATTTGCGATGTCCATTCACCCTGTTGCTGGCAATGAACCTGCATTGCCATGGAAAGAGCCGTAATAGGCTTCATTACGCAACGCGGCTGGCAATGATGTACGATCCTATCCGTCACTTTTCCAATGTAGTTCGTAGTATGACGCGTGGTAGAGCACATATTGTGCTGTTGTTGTCAGGTGCCCTCTAGCGTGTTAAAGCTGACGCCGTATGTCGGACAATGCTGTTCAAGGCGAAAGCCTCTGCCTATCAAGGCTGCAATATGTTAAAATAAATAAATAAATAAATAAATAAATAAATAAATAAATAAATAAAATGTCTCATGCTCACGTCCGTCCGTCCGTCCGTGCCCTGACATGCTGCCAGGTGCCCGCCGGTGTGCGCCAAAGGATGCCGGTCGTGTCGGTTGCGCCTCGCGTCGGACTCTACAAAGCACTCGCGCTTTGCTTGCGTAGCGTCGCTGTGCCCAGCGTGTCCAATCATGCAAGGAGGGAGACGCGCGCATCGCGTTCCATTCTGATCGACCCCGTCTCAATGGGCACAGGCGTTCGCCGAACACTTTGTCCATCAATTTTTTATGATGATTTTTTCATCCGTGTTGTTAATATGAGCTACTGAACGTGATATGTTCGAAACAGCGGTTGCCAACCTTCCGCAGAATTAAACGCCCGTATATGTTAATTTTTAGTGAAGCTTACATAAAATGGACTGCTAATAATTTGTTTAGAACTCGTCTATCATGTGCTGGGCCGTCAATATTCAATCTCATTTTCAAGTGACTATTATCCGTAGATTCTTTAACACCAGTGAAGCCTTGTAAAAGTATGATGACAAAGTTCATACCAAACCGCTTATTCTTGTCTGAGAAGCAATTTATAGCGTCATAAACTCGGTGGTAATCTTAATTACAGAGTAGTTCTTCATACCCAAATTCATATAAATGGAATTCATGCACTGAAACCATAAAAATAATTCAGTCGACCATGAATGTAATGTAAAAAGCGCACAGAGTATAGTCACTGCCAATCTCCAGTTTTCAGAGAAACCGCCTGCAGACAGTTCTATAAAGACTGAACTATTGCATAACGGTTAAGTACCTAAATACTGCACGTGATTCTTATACAAGACACAAGTACCATATTTACTTAAACGACTGTCTTCAGGCCGTCATGAGCTATCGCTGTTGAAAAAAACTACCGCGCAAGAAAGGCCCTAACGACCGCATCGAGTCCCTTGCAGCTTCCCTAAAATGGCGTAAATGTCTTACGCTCCTTCCTCCTTTTTCAAGAGATGAGCTTGGGCTAAAATTTGCATTGACTGCCCGTTCTTCGTTGTCATTACGTATGCAAGGTCGCACCGCAAGTGTTCGACTTGAAACGAGTGATCTA
The DNA here is from genome assembly GCA_030522465.1 of Rhipicephalus appendiculatus. NCBI lineage: Eukaryota > Metazoa > Arthropoda > Arachnida > Ixodida > Ixodidae > Rhipicephalus > Rhipicephalus appendiculatus. The sequence continues at coordinate 668,258 of JALIZH010012893.1, read as the reverse complement.
CAGCTCTCTGCCGGAGACTCGTGCATCGCCCCAACACCTGAGGCCCCTATCTTGTCCTAGCTCATTACCAAAGCAGTTCTATAACCACATGCGCTCTCTACAGCCAGGAGTTGAACCGTTTAATTGTACCACCTTATCGCCTCCGTTACCTCGGAACAAACAGTGGGAGGAGGAAAAAAAAGTCACAGTTTCGCCACTAGGGCGAAGCAGTGAATGCGATAGCAAGAAAATAGAATGTCACACGAAGAACGACAAGCAGCTCGATACTTGCAGCGTGCCGCTGCAGAACAAAGAAAGACGCACGAAAAGAAGCCATAGGTATACACAGTTGTTACGTCTTTGTGTTTAAACAACGCACTGCAAGTGTCCACAATGCAGAAGCCGACGCTGTTTGATATCTCTTTTTCTTTTAAACTGCGGCACGTGGAATGACCCCTCTGCGTCTCCTGCCACGCGGTGGCGTCTGGCGCCAAGTGTGCCCGGTGTTCTTTTTTTTTTAAATGCGAATGCATTTCATAGTCGGGCTATGTCAGGCATCCGGCGTTGGCGTTGTGCGGCGTTGGCGTTGTGCGGCGTTGTCCGCGGAGGAGGAGGAGGAGGTAGGTTGAGGAGGTGTGCGCGCCGGCAGGTGTTAGATGTGAAGCATCTTATGGCGAAGCTTAATCCGGTGGTGGTGGTGTGCGGCGTGACCACCCTTACTGCGCATGCGCAAACCCTTTCAAAAAAAAAATAAATAAAAAGCATCCCTCCCCGCGGCAACCACACCCTCACTGCGCATGCGCCTCCCTTCCTCTCTCCCCTGCTACGCTCCCCCCTCTCTCCTCTAGGCATCCCTGCCCGCGCCGTCCACACTCCCACTGCGCATGCGCGTCCCACCTCTCTTCTCCTCTCCTACGCTCCCCCCTCTCTTCTCTAGGCATCTCTGCCCGCAGCGTCCACACTCCCACTGCGCATGCGCGCCCCCCCCTCTCACTCTCCTCTCCTACGCTCCCCCCCCTCTCCCTTTCTCGCCTCGCGACGCCGACACAAGCAGCGTCTGCTAGCGAGTTTCTTGGTTGAAAAAACCGACTGCTCGCGCTGCACAACCGTTCACTGGCCACCCCGTATATATGGCAATGAATCTTGACCTCCAAGGTGGTGCCGGTGGGAGATTTCTCCTGTGCGTTGTTGAACAATAAAAATTCTCAGCGTGCGCGTTAACTAAAAGCGGACTGCGGCGGAGCTCGGCGGAGCTATATATGAAAAAAAAAATTAAAAAAAATAAATAAAAAAAAAAACAAGAAAAAGCAAAAAAAAAGGCGCTGCGCCTTGCTCCCGACCGGGCTGCAGAAATCAGGCGCCTTTTCCTTCTTCGAACCACAACCACCATATATAAATGGAGTGAAGCGCGCGCGAAATGCGCTCGCATTTCCTCACGATTCCCTTCGGGGAGGTGGACGCATTTTTTTCCCTTCTCCGTCATCATGAGTGGTACAGAAGGGGGCCACTTTTTCATGCGCGTCTCAAGGGCAGTTTTCAATTTGAAAGAAACTGTAAAAGCGTTGCGCGATAGAAAACACGCTCAAGCTGTTCCGAGATATGCGTACCGCGAGCGGTAAATGGTGCATATGAATAGCTCGCCGTTATATCGCCGGCACGAGCATGGTCCGTGGCTGTGTTGGCTAGCGCCGCGGGCAGCGGAGCGAGGGTTCGCTGGTTCGAATCCCCGAGCAGTTGCTCTGGAATTCGTTTTTACTCATTTATTTTTCTGTATGCCTTTCTTACATAGGCCTATATAACTCCATATACACACACGGGACATGACGGCGCCGACAAAAATCAGCCGATAGTATCCATATATTTTCTATCGCAATAAAGAGAAAAGCCTTCCAAGGTTCCTAGCGCATTCGTCTAACACGACTCGAAGGACGAAAGCCACCTTCTTCTCTTTCGTTTCAGTCGATGTATTGATCCACCCTCGCCTCCCTCCTGAAGCTTTCTGCACGTAACGTGCCATGTGATGACGTCATGATGTGACGTGACGTCAGTATGACGTCGCATAACGTGATGTCACATCATGACGTCATAATGACGTCGAAAAATTTCGCGATTGTGACGTCATGATGACGGCATTACACAATGACTTTTTTACGTCACTCGTGCTCACGTCGACGCCGCAAGAAGCCGAATTTTCGCGCTTGATGAGGCACCTAGGGCTCTCGCCTTAAAAAAAAAAAAAAAAAAAAAAAAAAAAAAAAAAAGAAGTTACAGTTTTACCTGTCGTACAAAGCAGTGAATTGACAGCTGGCACACTGGCGCAACATTATGCGTACTTTCGTGGTAAGGTCCACCGCGGTGGAGCAGTGGTTATGGTGCTTCGGCTGCTGACCCGGAGGTCGCGGGTTCGATCCAGACCATGGCGGTTACATTTCGATGGAGGCGAAATGGTACAGGCCCGTGTGCTGTGTGATGTAGTGCACGTTAAAGAACACCAGATGGTCGAAATTTCCGGAGTTCTCCACTACGGCGTCTCTCATAATCAAAACTGGCTTTTGGGACGTAATACCTCAGATATTATTATTTTACTTTCGTGCAAGATTGATTCGAGCAAAGTGTTCGTGCCTTTCTCTTGTGGTGCAGAAGTTGATTACCGTTCCCTCTTAATTTCTCTTTTATTGGCTGCGTGTGAATATTGTTCACCTGGTAGTCGTCACCGCGAAAATCGCTCTGAAACATTTCGTTCACTCGGTGAAATCAGCAATTCTAGGTAAAATACGAAGGCACAACATCGTTTTGTAGAGCATGTAGCGGATAATAGCAGCGCACGTTGTGCATTGTCGTTTCAATCTATCTCCACATAAAAACGTTCACGAGAAAATATAACTTGACCACTACCAAGTGTACAGTAAAAAAAAAAAATTAAGAACGGTACTAATATCGAAAAGAAATATTTTTGCATTGTTTTCCGAGCTTTAGCGTTGTCAGTGTTTGCAACACCGCAATTCCGTTCTCAATGCCTGAGGTTGTTTATGAACCTTGAACTATTTTACTTCTTCGAAGTTATTATATATACTTTTCAAAAACTGCGCACTGCTTCGGTATGGCTCTATATCCGCTTCTATCATTTTTAATATTTATCTTGACAGCTACCGAGCCTGTGCCATGTCTTTATCAGGCCACTTGCTGTTATTTAGGTACTGTTTTGGGCAAAATATTTTTGTTTATTAAGTGCAATTAAGAAAATAAAAAATGGTTATTAACGTACATGTATCGATTGTTCATAATTTCAAGTTTAAACATGCAGGCATGCCAGCTTTGCGAGAACATCACGTAGCGTTCGGGTTTATTGATCGGCTCGATAGCAACAAGGGTAGGGGGTCGTTCACCCGCTGTTATCGAAGGTTCGTGCGCACGCACTACGTGAAAATGCTTGCCCTCAAGAGATAACGTAAGCACAGGGAAAGCGAGCATTATGAACAGGAACGTGTCTATTTATAAGTGTATAATAAATAATGACATAGTTAAAACAAGGAAATCATTAAAAAGATTTTAAACAGCTAGGGACATAAGAAAGTGTGACGCAATGTTAATGACAAAATGTCACCTCCAGTATAGTCAAAAACCACTTCTGCGGAAATTTTGCGAATGTCCTAAAAGATATTGATAAAACAGTACTTCGCACGAGGCCGCCGTAGTGTCCGTGGTGCACCGGGACCCACTGCACTGTGACCGTGGTGTCCGTGGTGCACCGTGGTGCACCGTGGTGCACCGTGACCAACTGGTCACGGTGCTTGGCTGCTCAACCCAAAAGACACGGTTTCGACCACGGCCACGGCGGTTGCATTTCTTTGGATGCTAAGTGCAAGAAGCCAGTGTACTGTGCGATTTGAATGCACGTTAGTGAACGCCAGGCGGTCGAAATCATCCGTAGCCTTCCACTATACGGCGTCTCTCATAGCCTGTGTTGGTTCGGCACGTTAAACGCAATCAACCAAACAAAATCGACTCTTTGCATGTTTATGTGTGCGTACCTGGTTTAGCTCTCAGGGATGACTTGGGGAAGTGACTTGAGCTGTAGATTACGACATGACTAAATCGAGATTACCGAGGAATCGTGACTCGGTAGTAAGAAGAAATCGTGAAAGTTAACTTAGGTAGGAGATAATTTAAATGAGAAATAATTAAATTTAATTACCGCAACGAATCTCTTGGCTGCGCCGCTTAAAAAAAAAGAAACATGGCCCGGCGCACAAGCCGCAGCACGCCGTGTCAAAGCCAGTTCGCAGTCGCTGAAAAATGACTTCTTTGCATGGCTCATATTTCGTTACAGCCGAAATAAACGTAGTCGTATATTTCTATAACGTTTGCTCCCTACCGCAAAAAAAAAAAAGAAAAAAAAAAGAAAAAAAAAGAAAAAAGAAAATTCCAACTGGCAGTCACGTCTCTCAAAACGAACCATATGCTGCGGCGCGTATTCCAAACACTTTATTCCCTCGCCTCGCACACGTGTTGCCCGTGGCTTGCACAGCTGCAGACATCACGTTTTTGTTTGAGTCTCCACGTGCTGTAACGTTAACTGAGCAGCCTGTTTAACCAATCTCACTGCCCCCTAATTTGTAAACGGCCCCTTTTTCGTGACCACTTGCCAGACGCGGCAAATCGGATGTAGGTAAAAACCGAGGGGCCTTTCTCATAATTCGAATCATGCCGAACAATCCCGTGGCAGCATCACTTGCGGCTTCGACACCCGCGAATCGCTAAGCACATGCACCAAGAAAATTAGACGACGCAAACGGCGAAAACGAGGCGATGAAAAGGCGAAAGAAAAGAGCGCTCTTTCGTTTCGCCTTTTCTTCTCGGTGGTTTGCGTCGTCTAATTTTCTTGTAGCGTGCACCAACTAGCCCAACAAGTTTTACTACAGTACATGCACGCGTTTGTACGTGCATATGTAAATTAAAACGTTTACTCAAGCCTCTAAATATTCGCCGATACGTATTCGCTTTACGAAAGTGTATATATTTGTGCCAAAATGTCTTCCTCTCTTTATGGAAGTCATGTGTTGTGAGGAATTAGCGCAGCAAAAAACACACCCAGACACAAGAAAAATAAAGTCAAGCACTTAACCTTTTGTCTGTGTGTACTGGCCCTCTTCTGGCAGTTGTTTCTTACGTCACCAATACGCAAAACGAGCTGGCCGAGCTAGTTTAAACGAACGAAAATATGTCCTTCAGGTGTGCACAGAGCGTAAGAAATGCCGACACAAGCGCTTCCGCAGGTAAAGAGAATCCGAGCGTCTCTTAAACAAACAGATCATCGTAATGATGTCGTGCACAGAAAAAGTAGTGTGACATACAAGCTTGAAATAATAATATCTGGTGTTTTACGTCCCAAAACCACGATATAGTTATGAGAGACGCCGTAGCGGAGGGCTCCGAAAATTTTGATCATCTGGTGTTCTTTAACGTGCTCTGGCATCGCACAGTACACGGGCCTCTAGCATTTCGCCTCCATCCAAATGCAACCGCAGCGGCCGGGATGAAACCCGCGACCTTCGGGTAAGCAGGCTAGCACCATAATCACTGCTCCACCGCGGCGGACCAAGCGAAAAATAGGAACGAGAGCAAACAGTCTCGTCGCCATGGTGACTGAAAGGCAATCCTTATCGCGCACAGAACCGACCCCTACACGAATCTTTCCTACCTTGTCAGTGGCATATTAATCTGTCCTGTTCTGTCGTAACTAGAACGCCGTGGAGAGGTTCAGGTCCATATCACCTCGACTATTGCATTTCTATAAGTTCAGACTGCTAGGCTTTTGCATGCCCAAACCCCATATGATTACGACGCACGCCATAGTGGGAAACTCCGAATTAATTTTGTGCACCCGAGGTTCTGTGGCGTGCGCCTAAATCTAAGTACACTTTGGCCCCGTCGAAATGCGACCGCCGTAGCTGGGAATCAAACCCGCAACCTCGAGGTTAGTAGTACGGCACCTTATCCTTGTTTTATGACAAATCCTTACCGATTACCTCCATTTTCTGTTATTCTAACCTCACCTACTAAGCTACCGCGATGGGTGCTTGCTAATAGTTTAGGGACGCTTTTGCCTTATAGTCATGGGTTTACGTGGGATATACGTTTAAAAAGCGCGCCAAAAGCATGTATCTTAAGAAGAGCCTAAGGTATACGGGTCATGCTACCACAACTTACGTTTCCCGTATAGCATTGCCGCCTCTCAAGTCGAAACCTATAAGCGGAGAGTCACCTTGTGATACCATTCCGTCCTATAGATATTATGAGTTAATTCCTGCAAGGTGCACTAACTACACATAACTACACATAAACTACGCGTACAAAAAAAAAAAGGAAGAAAAAGAAAAGTAGAGAGAAGAAAAACGCTGCGCCTTTTGACGCATCTGTTAACTCGGAGTTGTAATCCTCATCCACCTCGCGCACGTTTCGTTGCCATAACGCCGTGTCCGGTACTTTCAGAGAACGAGAATAGTTATGACCGTGACAAGTCAACATTCTCAATATGATAGTGACGAGTGCCGAGTTTTCTAAAAAGAAAAATACGCAAGCAAGTCCCACGCCACGTTTATGGTCGAGCGAAAAAAAAAAAGACTACCCAGAAGTTGCGAACTGTGCTTGGAGTGTAATAATAAATAAATCTGAGGTTTAACGTGCAAAAAGCACAATATGATTATGAGACACCCGTGCTCTTTAGCGTGCACCGACATCGCACAGTACACGGGACTCTAGCATTTCGCCATTCATCAAAATGCGGCCACCCTGGCATGGATCGAACCCAGCTACTTTCGGGTCAGCAGCCGAGGACTGTAACCACTGTACCACAGCGGAAGACTGGGTACCACAATGTGAAAAGGTTATATCCCACCCAGCGGTGCAAAGTTGTCACGCGGAGAACAATGTCACGCCAGATAGAAGTTACTTTACCTTGCGTCGCATCGCCGTCGGCACACGGATCGTCCATGGTCGTCGAAGAGGACGAAACGCTCGACCGTCTCGTCTTCAACTCGAAGCCGTTGCCGATGTCCTTACTGGGCGTGGCTACCGCTGGCGATTCGACGCCGCTGGCGCGACTCGAGGATCGCGAATGCTGCACAACGATCTCGGTGACCGTGGTCACTTCGAACTCGACCACGCTGAGGGTGAGCATCGTGGGGCCTCACAGTTCCCAGTCACTCGGACGAAGGTGACGAAGCAGCGCACGTCATGATGCGGTAGAAAAATGGAAACTCGGAGTACCGGACAGCACGGCGGTGCACTTTTGCCCCCCTTTAATCTAGGGTGGTGGATTAATGCTAGTGTGCAGATAATCCTTGCACACCCATCGGCGCCTATAAAAGGAAGTGGCTCTGAACGTGAACGCTTCGAGCGCAGTCTTGGATCATACAAGCCACGTTTCGATAGAAAGGGGCACCGACTGAATTCGCGACTAGCAGAGAAGATCAGGGAGACACCAATGATGAGCGCGGCTTTCGTTGCCGGACAGTTCTATCGCAAATTCATGGACGCACTGTTATGTCGTACTACCGACACCTGCGTCCTGATAAGGAAAGACACGGTGTGTGCCGGCTCTCGTAAGCGTCGAAAGTTATTTAACGTATTTTTTGCTCAAGCATGAACCGTATGAATCCTACAGTGATCTCTCGCAATCGGTACGGGCCAAAGATTGACGTCAGAGAGTCCTTAGCTGGCTGTCGCAATCGCTAACAAGGCACACGATAAGATACGCTAAATAAGACCCTCGGCGAGCTTTCTTTATTTTGTGGCAAATGCTTTACTTCGGTTAAACCATTTCTTTTCACAATTTCTTATTTAGTTATCAGTCGGAATTCCTAAACGTGTTTCAACTGAAGTTCTATATGCTCCCTCGTTGAGCAAATGAAGACTGTTTCTAAACTGAACTTCGTTCATGAACTGCAGCTTGAATAACCTGGCTAGATTTTACTAATATATGCGCACATAAGTCAAGCAACCAACCTAGGTTTTCCCTTACGCGTAGCTAGCCGACCATTGCAAGCTCGTTCCGCGGCAAATCCCGGCCGGTGCTGAGAGACCCACGCAAATGTTGAGTCTCCTATATGATCGCAGGGCTTAGATGAGTGCGTCCAGTATAAATGGAACCCGGCTACTCCATTTATCACATCCAGGCATTATACATCTGCGCAAAGGCTATCACTATCCTGCAATCTTTCATCATCATCATAATCACCATCATCCATATTCTGCAAATAAATGGCAGTTGCATAGCTTTTACGGTGATATCTACATTCCTCGAACTCTCAAAGTATACGTCTGAAACGCGTCAGTATGAAATATTTCAACACGTATTCGTTCAACGACTCCATCGCTGTAAGCCCTTACCTTCGAACGCGTTAGCAGTAGGAAAAGTTTAAATGAAAATGTAGCTGCGGTATATCAAAACGGAGTGCATCAACTTGTCACGCTAAGCCATTTTGCCAATAAGGCAGGTTCGATGTATCTTCAGTAGAAACGCGCTGGCAAGATGAACGCGGGGCCTCGGATGCACCCGTATGTAAAGAAGAGAGAGAGAGACAGAAGCATACGGAAGCTCGTAAGTTAAAGAACGGCACCGCGGGGCTGTCCCACACTTGGAACGAGTGCTAACGTTTTATGACAGCGTATCTCTTTCGCACCGTAACAGAAGCATGGAAAGTCTTGGTCGGTAATAGCGTAGAGCATCAGCAGAGGTTTGAAGACAGACCCAGACCGACTGCGTAGCTCTACTCAATGCGAAGTAATATAACGCCGAGTGTTTGAAAAAAGTACGAAAGGTGTAGACGCATACACAGGAGGGAAATGACGCCGGCAAATAGGCGCCGCGTTAGGCCCCGCCGAATCCCCGATGAAATACAGCCTCCTGACTGAGAGCTTCGCGAAGCCGTCGTAAATTCCCCGTTTCGTAAAGTTAATTCGAAACCTCCCCTTTCACTCGGCATGCGAGAGCGAAACGGAGGAATATAGGCATGCACAGCGTCCCCCCGCTTCTCTCTTCACCTATACTTTATGTAGCTTTCCGCGGAGTCGTTCCTTCCGCGGACTTGGGTTTGTTTAACGCGCCACTACTACGAGGAAGAAGAGGAGTTCTTTTTTTTACCGCTCTCTGTAGCTGTTATCCGCACAACCGAATCTAAGGCGACAAATATAGCTCTCCCCCAGAGGTCAACGAACCCGCAGGTGCCTGGTTTGGTCGCACCGAAAAGGAGTGAACGGGGATGGGGAGGGGAACAGCCTTTTTCGTGCACGATACGAACGCCAGAAAAAAAAAAAAAGAACACGATGAGAAGAAGCGAAAGAAGCCCGGGAGAGACGAAACAAATAGTTTTCAAAAGTGGATGAGTACGCGGGGAGAAGAAGAAGCACGAACGGGAGCTGCAGAAGGGGTTGCCTCGGCTTCCTTCTTCGTCGTGACAGCTATGAGGGAGTGGGAGGCGCGACACAACCGAAAATACCCGTGACAGATTTTTCGTCGACGCGCAGAGCAAACAAATAAGGAAGCACCGTACGTTGCGTAGGTGTGCGCACGGGCGCTCTGTGTACACCACTCAGACTTTCCTATATACGGAATTAGACGAGCTTGGCGCCGCTAAAGAAAAAAAGAATGACGAAAGGATAAGAAGAAACTTAGAGAAGGTAAACAACTAGCGCCGCAAAATCTGGGATGCGAGTCGAGCTCCTCCTCTTCTCTTCTATAGTTTTGTTTTTTTAATCTTTCTAAGCGCTGCCCTAAGTTTGTGTATGCTGCCGCCTATCCGTTCCCGCACGTGACGGAGTAGCAAGCTGTTCGGTAAGTATTAAAGTCGGGGACCCGCTTCGTCGCCCTCACGACAGGGTCACTTATCTTATCTGATACAGCGCGTCTGGGGGGCTCTCGTTACGTAAGCCGCGAATTTATCTGAAGCTCCCGACACGGGCTAACCGTAAGTTACGGTCTTCCCGTCACCCATGCAACAGAGAGCTATATACCAAGCTGTTTCCAGTGCGACACTAGATACAACGATTAAAAAAAAAAGTAAAACTTCATAAGAATTTCAAAATGCACGACGACAAGGCGAGACAGGTTTTTCCTTTTTCCATTCTCGTTGACATAATGCTTTTTTTTTTTTCCTGGAGCAAGTGGCACTTTCCAGCTGAGTCGCAGTTCAAGTGCTGCCACTAGCCGCTTGATACAAACTTGTCGCCGCACATATTTGGCTCGGGTCACTAACCTACACCGCGCTCACTCTTCACTCGTGGACCATGGTGTTCTTATAAGCACACTGACCGGTATATGACAAATGCAACAAGTTTCCTACTATGCGTGTCTCTTAACGTTGCGCAACGAAAGCTTGGCATCCTGTCGACGTAATACTCTAAACACCAATCCACGTATAAGACAATGGAAAAACAAAGTAAGAAGTGAGAGTGAGGCGCAGCGACGCGCACTTCTGACGTAAGAGTACGCTCTAACCTAAGCGCTCCAACCTAAGCGCCTTCATAATCATCATCTTCTTCCTCACAACACCAACACGTACTCTTCCCGCGCGCATGCAGTCGCACCTTTAGATTGCCACTACTCGATCGAGTTGCGTGCAATGAATGGAGTTCGAAGAATAAACACAGCGAACGATGCACAGTACCCACCGTAACGCGCACCGCGCGACAACGCCTACAATCACCTCCTCTCTCTCCCTCTTATTACGTCGACAGAACCGCAGTCGTGGATCCGCGCTCACGGGAAGCGAAGAGATGCCGGCGGCTGTCAAAACGACCGCAGTGCCGGGTAGGCGGGGTTGTGGCTCCTTTGCGGATCACTGCAGCACACACACTACGCCGCCGTGCAGACCGGTACTGCGGAGAAGCCCGCGAACACACGCAGCGAGCTTCCTTCGAAGATGCGCTGACGACGCCGGGAACATTGAACTCGGTGGGGAGAACGTGGGTGTGCTTGCGGGTGCCGCACCACGCGAGAATTGCTGCGGCGGGTGGGAGGCTACATAAAAAAAAATGAAAGGGAAATGACACGAAAGCGCGGGGGGCTAGAGCCGCGGAGCGTCGTCGGTGTGACGGGACGCGCTAGTCGGCGCGAAGACGTTTATTATTGTGCGTTTCTTGGGTCGGCTCTCCCGCCGGGGCCCGGCGTGCGGGCGTGCTTTGCGGCGAAGCGCGGCGGGAAGCCTGCTTGTTTCGTCCGTTGTTCCACAGATGGCGCCACGCGATGAAAGAGGCCTGGCTGTGCCGAGTGGAGGAAGAGCGCCAAGAAAAAAAATATGCACGGGACCCGCATGCGCGAAATCCAGGCAGAAAAAGCGCGTTGTTCGAATTCGTTTCTTCTGGAAATTTCCACATTCACGGTATGTGTCAATATGGAAGTGTGAGTGCAAGCGCGCTCTCAAGAGGCAAGTGGACGGGGATATTAGCTTTCGACAACACTGTAGTACCTTCCCTTTAAAAAAAGAAAGAAATAAAAATGAATAAAAAGCGGTACTACGATCGTGAACTTGGTTACAGCGCGAGGTATTGTTTGGTGGTCATTGTTTAAGCATCGATTTCCCACCGAACAGTCCGAATAAAGTAGGTTTCCGACAAAAGAAAAAGAAGACGATAATCAGGTTTACAATAAACATCCTGCTTTTTTTTTTCATTTATTTATCCAAAAAGCCCAAGTTGGAAATCATGTAAAAAGGACATAAATGTCGGAATAAATATCTAAAAAAATGAGCGAAGCTTGCACAAAGCCGCGCAAGGCTTGAAACAGAGAAACTGGGCGATTCTGAAGACTAATGTGGTTGCTTGTAGGTAGGGCTCCGTGTTTTCGTAATTTATTTTCCCTAAAATTCGGACGTTGTTTTTTCGGAGTTTATGTTTTCGGAGGAAATTCGATGTGTATCGGAGTTTATTTCTCGTAAGTCTCCAATGCTCCAAAATTCGGAGTTTAATTTCGCACTGTGAGTTGTTGCATTGGGTTCTTATTAATTTCATTTTCAATGAAAATGCGTTCCATTGTTGCTGATATTCCTGTTTCTCCGTCCTGTAATTTTTTTCTCGCTTCGTGTTCACTTACTTTGTAAAAATTTGGCAGATCCCAATTATCATGGGAATCGATGTTATGCAAAGCATGCGGAGGCAAAGTGACTGGACTGTAACTTTTTTATTGAGCGAAATGTTACCAATGGACGTTAAAGATATGTACAAATGTTGTACGCACAGACATATGTTCAACATTCGCATATGTTTCATATAACCAGTTCTTTACAGTTGCGTAACGATGCCAACAGAAAAATGGGTATTACCAACACCAGAAGCTGTAAGCTGATATTTTGCACTTGTTCTTGCGAGGATGGAAGCCCTGGATAGTGCTTCGTGGACCAACTACAGTGGATAGCGCTTAAGTATACAACCCGACATGACGCCTGCCTCATAGTAGTACACATGTAATGTTTATAAAATTAGATAACCTGCACAGCAACCGCAATTGACGTTTCACCAAAATTACGCCTGAATAGGGTCTTTTTCCAAAGCAGTTCCGAGACATGGGGTGGCTCTGTTGTAGAATACTTGATTGCCACGCAGATTGCTTGAGTTCGATTCCCGCTGGGACCCTGCTATTTATTATTTGCATTCCTCGGGTCAACGCTGCTGACGTCAGTTTTTGTTAAAGCCCCCCGCATTTAAATTACTAATGTCTGTCCTCGCCGTTCCTGGGTAGATATAAATTGTCAAACACCTGTGGCGCATACCGCGGCCCGTGGTATGCGGGTATGTGCCACACGTGTCGGCAGAAAAGGGTTTGACGACGTAAGGGACAGAATTTTCACGTTATTCATGTCATGACTAGCCAAACATATTCTTCATTACCTCTTACCCTCCCATGCAAATTTTGGTCCCCACAAAGTTAAGGAGGCAATCACGAGAGCACCCAGACGTAGGCGGCTAGATAGATAGATAGATAGATAGATAGATAGATAGATAGATAGATAGATAGATAGATAGATAGATAGATAGATAGATAGATAGATAGATAGATAGATAGATAGATAGATAGATAGATACGTAGATAGAAACGCAAAAGTGCTTACAGAACGCAAAGAAATGATTCGCATTTAATAAAGCTGTTGATTTGTACTGCTGCAAACTCGCCAAATTGTACTTTTGGAGAAGTATGAACTAGTCAAGCTGCTTCTCAGCTTTTTCTTCCAGCCTCTCTCATCTTCTTGATCAAAAATAGAAGACCTATTATGATTACTATTATTATTCCGAATATTCCGAAATCTTAGATAAAAAATGATATTTTTGATCTAAGATTTTTTATCTAAGATCTTAGATATCTAAGAAAGGCGGAGCCCTACTTAAAGGTTGTTTCTATAGGCCTTAGCTATAGGAGACGTAGGCTGTTTCTAGGGTGCTTCTAGGTTGTTGCTAGGCTATGCTAGGTTGTTTCTGCGTTGATTCTCAGCGCAGCAGAGAGGTTCAAGTTAGACCACGGACAGTCGCAGCTAGACATGACACGGATGTCCAAACTCCAGAGTAAAGAAACTCGCGCTGAAGCCAAGCGCTCGCACCTCTCATGGATCTACGGGCACGTCGTCGTTGGCTTCATCCTTCCATCGCTTCGGGGTCTTCTCGCAGCCGCCGTTGCCTTTCCCGTTACCTAGTTTTATCTCGTTTTACGTGCTCTCGTCTCGCCGCCGTCGCTTCGCAGCCATTTGTTGTTGTGCTAACTGTTGCCTTTTTCAGTTTTAGTGGACCAGCGGTTAGTGGTGGGATTGACTCAATTCCCTGTGGCACATTTGTGAAGCTACCTGTTGCATTGAACCTCTTTTAGTAGACCAGTGTTACGTAGGTAGTGGGATTTACTCAATTTCTGTGACACATACTCCTTTATGATGATGATAATTTTTTGTTCATCGGACAAGGAACGATTTGCAAACCAGCTTCGCTGTTAAAAGTGTCATCAAACAGATGGGCTACTCGAGCACTCTGTAGACCACATTTTCTTAGCCTCGTTGCGCGAGTCTTAGCCGCGCCGCTACTCTCGATACCAGGCGCCTACCTGCTGGTGCAGACGATGGCCGGGTCTGCTGATGGCGGGAGGTGATGGCCGTGCCTTGCGCCGCGCGATCACTTGTATCTGTGCTTTTAGAGCAGTTAGAAAATAGCGCCATCAGCTGCTTGCTTTCCGCATACCCGAAACGGCAGTGCAATGTAGAAATAATCATCCGGGTTGGCTCTGCGCCATCGTTGGGAGCATGAACAACCAGCCAAAAGGAAGCTACTGATGCAACAGACCTGCGACATTCACGGGAACACGAGAGGTCTGTGTTTCTGCGGCGCGTATTCAAGGCGTTTTCAAGGCCTTTTGATCTCAATAGGTAATATGTGAGCTAATGCTCTTGCATAGGAGGCCACATGTTCTACCCATTCAAACATCTGTACTGCAAGTTGCGTGGGGTCAACCACGACCACCTTTGCTTGAAGAAAAAATAAACTGAATCATTAGAACGGCAACGGCGGAATCATTTTGAAATGAAAGAGACCGTCTCCATGCATCTCACCACCTATTGGTAGTTAAGTGCACGGAGACTGCGAAGCGAACTCAGATATATTTCTCAATTTTGGCCAGAAAAGATGCAGGCAAACTGGAGCAGCAGACTGGAGGCAAGCTTCAGGTTATTTACCCGCAAGAAAATTTCAACTCACGGTTGTTCAAGCTTGGTGCCCTCATCCCAAATACGGCCGCCTTGGCTATAAAATCATTCAAAAAGGCACTGGAAACGTCAGTATAAACGAAATATTTCACTTTTTACAACTTCATGTCCAAAAGAACATGCACCTTGAACCTCACCGCCGTGAGGAGTGTCTACCCGTGGTTTCCTAATAACGGAGTTTTACTGCGACTGCAGAGGAAAGCCGAGGCGATAAATCCTGATCCGGCTCGATCAAGATCGATAAGTGCCTGTGTGACAGGTATCTTGTTATTGCAGGCGCAATCGTACAATCGTGGTTGAGTAGATCCTTACTGAAGCATGTCACGATAGAAAGTACATGCGTGTGCGCCGGTCGGTCAGGATAGAACTTAATTAATATCGGATTCAAACATGATCCTCGTCGGTTTCGATCGTGATCCAAAGCACCTGTGCGACGGGGTGTTTTTTGCGGACTCTGCTCTTAGTAACACCGCGGGTGGAGGCCGGCATGCACGCTGCGTCTAGCTCTGCTGCAAGAGGCTTCGGACACTCTTCGCAAGGCCATGCTTTCGCAATAATTTTGCTCAGAAACCGTCGGTATTCTCACATACAGCGTTCTGCGTTAAACATAGCAATAATCGCCTAATTAAACTCATCCCAATTACGCTGTTGCGAGACTATAGAAAACAGCCATCTTGCAGCACAGAGTCGGACAGTAGCACGGCACGAAAATATTAGTCCCTACTGCCTTTCAGAAAGAGGCTTCATCTGGCCACTTGTATACGTACGTAAATGCGTAACTTTAAGGCGTTTCTTAATATGATGTCATTCTAAAATAAAAAAAAAGGCACGGTCACTTATATGGCATTGCTGCTATTCAGAACTTCGTGACGATATTGCTGAACCCTCTTGCGAAGTTCGCCAAGCTCCCAGGCGCAGTTCTGCCGTCCGAAAACGTAGTCGCGTGAAAGAAGATGCACGTTCCGACATTCAGAGAAGACTGAGAGGTTGCAGCGCTAGCGAATCTGCCTTCGCCCTCTACTGAGAGCCCCAAAATCGCCTATCTGCACCATGTTGTGCGCCAGCACGTTTCAGCAGCCTCCAATAAAAAAAAAATTCTGGCGCCGCGGCGCCTCGGTCGCACAAACAAGGCGGCTGCCTACGAGTGCTGGAAATTCTAGTGTATACACAGTGCTGTATCAAGTCGTATATTCTAAGTCGTATATCCTGACTGGCTCAACGCTCATTGCTGACATTCCATTTGTTTTATGAAGAAATAAGTGGCGAGGAGGAGATAGCGCCTGCACGAGGAGTTTGTGAAGGCGAGAAAGAAACTACGCTCTCGCCTTTGAACTAGGTGTGGTTTAGAGGGCATTTAACTGAAGTGGGTGCCTGTGAACTTTTCAAAGAAAAGTGACCCGTCGTCAGTGAAACTTCCATAACCAAATTGTTTTGTTTATTTGGTTCGTTTTTCTTCCTTACCTGCTCGTTTATAGCTCTGTCATGTATCAGCTTAACTATTTTTCTCTCCTGGACATAGACAAGTGGAGTAGCTGAGGTGCTTTTTACTTTAGCCTCTCCATAGCAGCCCATGTATAATTTAACAGAATAGAACAGAGAATATTTCCTCACGTTTCGAACATCGGTACAAACCTGGTTGTCTAGAAATCGTTGGTCAATGCTGACCACATTAGCCCAGAGCGTCAATATGATAACATCACAAGAAAACGTGAATGTCAACATTTTCTTGACATACTCTCGTCGTTTGATTTGCACCAAATGGTCTCTGTTCCCACTCGTGGTGATTCGCTTTTAGACCTTATATTAACTACGGAACCAAATAATGTTTCGGTGAACGTTTTGGATGGCGTCAGCGACCACAATATCTTGCATTGTGAGGTCGTATGCGCTCTGCAAAAGGGTGAAAATAGCGCGAAGGTTATATTTGATTACAACCGAGCGAATGTAGACGGGCTTATCACTGACCTTTCAGCCTTTTCTATCGACTTTTTGCAATCATTTTACCAACGCGACGTCAATACAAACTGGGTACTCCTTCGTGACAAGATGATCACACTAAAAGAAAAACATATTCCTAGAATCAAAATAACCACCTCCACGCATAGCGCTTGGTTTACGACGCATGTGAAACGCACTATTAACAAAAAGAAACGTTTATACACCAAAGCTAAACTATCAGCATCTGAGGAAGACTGGAGGCTCTATCGCGAGCATGCGCACTTATGCGGAATTGAAATAACAACAGCCAAAGATAAATTTTTCAACCACGACATTTCAAACATGCTTCGCAATGACACTAAAAAGTTTTGGAAAGTTCTTAAGCCTAATTACGCAACAAATTCGACGGTGTCCCTATCCAGGAATGGTAACATTCTTTCTCCGACACGTGTCGCTGCAGAATTCAACGAGTTTTTTTCGTCTGTTTTCACGAATGAGGCCTCTGTTCCAGGTAACCTTGATGTCCCTATTTTGCATTCAAACATGCTCGACATTAATATTACCCCGGAAGGGATACACTCCTGCATTGATCGTCTTCCGACTAATGCGGCTCCTGGTCCTGATGGCATCTGCCCTAAGCTTCTCAAAATGTCAAAACCAGCAATATGTAACACTTTGGCCGTACTTTTCCAGCAGTCTATCGACACGGGATGCGTCCCAAATGATTGGAAGGAAGCTCGCGTAATTCCCATATTTAAATCTGGTGACCCATCTGACCCATCAAATTACAGACCAATTTCTTTAACTAGCACGTGTTGCAAACTCCTAGAACATATAATTTCTTCTGCTCTCATGAAGTTTCTTACAGAACATAACTTTTTCTTTATCAATCAGCATGGTTTCTTGCACGGTCGTTCTTGCGAAACGCAGTTGTTCGAATTAATTAATGGACTTGCATCACTCTGTTCACTGCTTGCATCAAACTGACGCTATATTTGTTGACTTCGCGAAGGCCTTCGACAAGGTTCCTCACCTGCGGCTTGTTCATAAACTTACAGGTCTTAACATAAATACAAAAATTGTTAGGTGGATTACCAACTTCTTAAGTAACCGGTACCAATATGTATTCGTTAATGACCAATCGTCTCCGTTAATTCACGTCAAATCTGGAGTACCGCAGGGTTCCGTGCTCGGGCCTATCTTGTTTTTAGTTTATATTAACGATATTAGTAATGGTATGCATTCCACAGTTAGATTATTTGCGGATGATTGCGTGATTTACAGACAAATTACTAACCCTCAGGATACCAGGTACCTTCAGTCTGACCTTGAAAATCTTAGTAAATGGTGCATGGATTGGCAAATGCAAATTAACGTAAATAAAACAAAAGCTATCAGGTTCGGGACAACGGCTAACCCCGTGTTATACGACTACACCTTGAACAACATGCCCATAGACTCTGTTTCCACAATAAAATACCTTGGTGTCCATTTGTCATCTGACCTGTCATGGAATGCTCATATAGACGCAATTGTTAGTAAAGCATCGCGAACACTTGGCTTCATAAGGCGAAATTTGCATCTGGCAAACTCAGAGACTAAACTTCTTGCTTACAAGACCTTAGTACGCTCAAAAATTGAATATGCCTCCTTAATCTGGAATCCGCATCAGGCCTACCTCAAACAGAAACTGGAATCTGTACAAAATAAGGCTGCTCGCTTCATCACAAAAAACTACTCACGAACATCAAGCGTAACTGAAATCAAATCTTCACTTAGTTTAGCTCCTCTAGAAAAGCGCAGATTGCTGACACTATTGTCCTTCTTTCATAAGCTTCACTTCAATCAGTCGTCCCACGATACCTTCAATATCAGACCAGCTAGTCATATAACGTCGCGACTCGATCACCAACATAAAATTGAACCTATTTTCGCCCGCACTAATCTGTTTTTTCACTCGCCACTTCTCCTCGCCGTTCGCGAATGGAATGTTCTTCCTGCTGACATTGTAGGCATTATGAATCATGACTCATTTGTAGATAGTCTAAGGTCATTACTAGAACTTTGAGCTAATTGTTATCAAGACGTGTACCCCCCTTCCCTCTGGCGCTGATTTTCGCTTGCATCTCCTGACGTTGCGTTTTAAGATGTAATTCTTTTTGTGCTCTGTGAAGAATTCCTATAACTCTTTCGCTTATCTAGTTTATTTAGTGTTCCTGTCAGTGTCATGTGATACTCCTGATGTTATTCTTAAGCGCTTCAAGTCTTTAACGAAATGTTACCTTATAATTTTTTTTACACATTGTATATTACTGTCACATGCAGTTGTTTTTACACCATTTCATGTTTACATGTTCTTCTTCATCTATTCTTACTTTATTGTTTATTGTGTATTTTATTTATTGTTACATTCACTGTATCGCCCCTATGTAATGCCTTCTGGGCCTTTAGGGTACCTGAATAAAAAAAAAAAAAAAGATGGCTCTTTGCAAGCGGTACAGCGTATATCTTCGATGTCTTTACAGTGTACCTGTGCTACGTATGGTGCGCACGGTATTCAATGTTGCCGACCTGTTCTTTTTAAAACTTCACTGCCCTGTATGTACGTACTTCTCAGGGTTGCCGTTGGTGGCTACTTTGCGCGAAATTGGCTACTTTTGGACCCCGTTGGCGACGAAAATTTCCAGTTGGCGCCATGGCTCTTTTTTAAACTTGTGGTTTTACTTATTCAAAATGGTTTTATTTATTAATCAATAGTAAAGACTCTGTTGATAATACCGCTTCTGTTCTATTTGGCTAGAAATTCGGCGATAATATCAAATGACATGGCTACTTTGGCTACTTTTGGCGTGAGTTCTGGCGCCTTTTCATGTCCACACAACGGCAACCCTGGTACTTGTTGGATTGCAGTGTGAGCCGCAATGACTGAACGCGGTGCTTAGATATTATCAGCAGGTGTAGCGGCGATGTTTATTTCGAGTACACGGAACGCTCCGGTTTTACATCAACAGCAAGGCAACGACGCATATTCAAAAAACTGGTCGCGTTACTATAAATATATACGACATCTCTTACCTGTTTCGAAGTAGGTGTTCTGCTTCTCGAAGGCCCGGCTGAATACGTTGATCGGCCGCTGCTGAAGGAAGCAGATGGCGCGGTTCTTCTCGTTCATGCCCTGCTCGTCCATCGTCGACATCTTCGCTCCCTTTAACTCCGCACTTATTCCGTATCCAGTCACAAGGAGTAAAAAAAAGATGCAAACACTTCAAATAAATGCCGCGAAGTCACCGGCGAACACACCTGGCGTTGAGAACTCGTCGAACACTTTCTTGTTTCACCGTTGCGCCTTATCTCTCACGTGCAGCAGTGATGGTGGCAGGCTCACTTCGACGTCCTCAGCGAAGGCGACGACGATCATTCGTATTTGCATATGCTAAGCATAGGCGCCTACAAACGCAACCACGCGCACTGGGACACGCACGCTGTACCGGCACAACTTTTTTTCGTTTCTTTCAGCGGTCGTTATCCTCCGGTTCACGTTCTTCGGCGTACACGAGCGGCGCAACAACGCGCATTCAAATGTATTCTTCGCGAATGCCAAGGTTGTTCTCGGATCTCCGAGGCAGTATGTTTATACGCGCCTCCCCTGGGAAGAAAAGATGCCAGCAGCTCCGTTCCCACAAGCAGCACGACTGCATCGAGAGAAAGCCAATCCTCGAGCGCCACAGTTGAAAGAAGATGCCTTTTTTTCTTTTGATGAGCCTTCTCACCTCGTTCGGCGCCGCTGAACTCGAAACGAAGAAGGTTCTGGCGCTTTGCTGAGTTCGTTCTGGCGTGAAAAGAATAACGGTACAAAGAAATGAGCGGGGCTGCCTGTTGGCTGGCGCTTCAAGAGTAACGAGAAAGATGCCGCTGACGTTTGGCTGACAATAGACGAGTGAGCGGCTCTTCGACCCAGATTCGCGCTGATGTGTGGTTTTTGCGGCGGGAGCTGGAGGCCAGCCGCACGAGCCGGGCCAGTTGTGTTTGTGCACAGTCTGCGGACAATGGTGGGGGGAGTTCTGGGTCAGAAACGCGTTTGAGGTCAGCGCGGCGGCAGCGCGTCTTCTTTGCTAGTTGAGAGAGATGAGGGCCGTAGCTTTTGCGTCTCCGTTCGCTGCCCTTTTGTGTTGCACGCCTGTTATCTGGAACGTTGCCCGTTAGCCGGGCCGACCGGGACGATGTCGTCAGGTTTGCCCCAGCGTGGGAATCGGTGCGGTTTAGTTCAGGCGGAGGCGGATGCTATAGGCATTAGCCGCGAGAATCGTGCCAGTATGTGACCTGCGTTACGCGACCGTGCGTCCTTGCGTCTCCCGATAGCTGCTTCTTACAGCAGAAACGCTACCGGAGATTGACATATAGTAATTCTTTCTATCCCACACTGTGTAGCTCTGCGCTACGCGTGGAGAGGTGAGAGTATCAAGTTATAAGCAAGCTTGGCGGCGAGACATTTTGCGACAATAAACGTTCAGGAGGATATGCGCATAGATATCGGTCTCTGTTAAACGGCTGGTATCGCTTAAACGCTTCAAGAATCGCAAGGCAGGGGTACGATCCTACTCTTTACTGGGTTTGTTTAGTCACCCACACGGAGTATATACGATGTACGGCGCAAACTGAGAAGCTTCCCCGACTTTAGGAACATTTGCGAAACGTATTCGGCCAGAAGGCTCGCAAACAGACGGTTGCAACAAGGCTGAAGACTGTCGGGAACCTACGACGACGCCACCTTTCAGAGCGGGTCCTAAAGCCCACATGTCACGCCGCGCGGCTTTCGCGGCGAGGCGAGTGAGTAGCAAACGAAAGAAGCGAAAGAAAACACAACAAAACTAGAAGAGCGAGAGAATTGCGTCTGTCCAAAGCAAGCAGGAGCGAGCACGTCGACTAATCGCGCCGACGCGGAAGTCGGCCCGACCGGGCACTACTACCACGCTTGACAACCCTCATCCGTCGAGAGAAAGACAGCCGCGCCTGACGCGACGTGTGTCCGTTTCGCGACAAAAGTCGGCTGACACCGGACTGCTCGGAGCGAATCGATTCTCGGCGGCGCAAAACGACGCGTCGAGCTGAAGTGGGGGGGGGGGGGGACCTACGACCCACCACCGAGGTCATCTTCTCTCGCACACGGACTCATGTGAAAATCGCGCCCTTTCATTCGAGTGATCAACCACCCTGTCACGTCAGCTTGTTTGTTCTCTACCGGAGAACCACGTCCCCGGGGCACAATTCGGGACACAGCTGGTATCCTCGTTTGTCGAGAAGATCGAAACGCAAGCCAACAGGCCACTATCGAGGACGGTGACAGATCGCGGCGCGCCCAACCACCTCGTTTCACATCTGGTCACGTGTTTCCGGATGATATCGCAACTCTTCTGTTGGCCGTATGCACTCACTCACGCACGCACACTCCCGAACACATAAGCACACATAGACTGCAGTCACATCTCTAAGGCCAGAAGGCTCACTGAAGCAGTGCAGACCTGGGATAATCCATCGATATCACTCCTCTCCAGCCAGGTAACAGTCGTTAATCCGCAAGCGTTCCCGCAGAACAGTTGTCAGCCTGGCACGGGATCCCGTGCGGCACCGTTGCACACGCTCCCGACGTAACCCGGACCGTGCCGGCCGTAAAGTGTGGCGCGTGTTACTCGAGGGTTCGAGAGCGTCGGTCCGGCGGCGCGCTACAGCGGCAGCGACTATGGCATAACTGCTTCGCGCGCGGCAGCGAAGAAGAATCCTGTTTGGGGCGCCAGCCCGCGCCTTCCCGCCGGGCGAGACGGACAGCCAAAGCCAGCCGGCGAGCCAGTCAGCCGTAGAACAAGATGCAGAGAGAACATGCTCAGCGGGCGCGGGCAGCCCCGAGAGCTCTAATAATACGTTTCCCCCCGAAGGAGAAGAAGCACTAGTGTTCGCGTCTTCTTCCTACTACCAGCTTTCCCACAGCAGGCCTCGGAGGAGGAAGAAGCAGGCCTCCCCTATACGCTGTTTCCTTCTTCTTTTAAAGAGCCTCCATATTTTTTGCATCATTTTGACATTATTCGTGGTCGTTTGTCCCCCCCCCTCTTTCCCTCGCCACAGCCGCACCTCGAAGCGACGCTGCTCGGAGAGCACAGTTCGACGTTTCAGCCGGTCTTTTGGAGTTGTCTTTATAGTTTTCTATTTGCTCGCCTGTTCTCCTCCCCTGCTGAGCGAGGTAGGCCTGATGGCGTTCACGTGAGCGCCGCTACGCGCCCACCTGTCAGGTATAAGCCCCCCTCTCCTTCGCCTCTCTCACCGTTGTCTCTCTCCCTCTCTCTCTCTCAGCATCGTAGGGGCCATCTGCTAAGGCCCGCGCAGAGCTATCCCCCCTCGCCCTCTACCGTTGCGCGCGCCTTATATGCACGCCGTTCGTGCCCACGCAATGTCCGTCGCCGACGTATGGCCGCTTCGCACCACTTGTTGCTGCTGCTGCTGTTGCTGCTGTAGCCGTGTCGTAGTTTTGAAACGGCGTTGGAGACAATGACCTGCCTGCCTAGCGTTCGCAGAGCCATTCTCGGTAACTCGCTCCTCCTCCTTCCCTGCCCGATGTTCCTGACGGAGAAAGAAGGTTCCTGACATGTGGGACGTGTGAGTGAACTGCTAGAAAGAGGGGCTGTTACTCTTTACTGGCTTGCGGGGAGGCTCGTTGACCTCGCTGTTTTAATTCTTGTATAACTTAACGACACCTGAGAAATCGAAGGATAAATAGTGCTCCCTAGTTTGCGCTCACATTTGATGAAGGAGTGCAATGACAATAAAGACACTAGAAGGAACAACGAGACCAGACTGGCCTTCTTTTTCCTTCTTGTGTCGTTGTTCTTGTTGCGCTCCTTGTTCAAGTATGAGCTCCAACAAACTCGCCCAAATTTCAGTTCTTATAAGCTTCCGTTCAGAACATCGGAGTTCCACCCCTGTTCTTCCGAAGAAGATCGGCGAGTACGCGATCGTATGTTCACCAGAACGTACGACGCCGCATCGCAGCAACGACGACCATGCCCCCCCTTAATCTCTCGGCATAACGTTTTATAGCGGTAGAGCAGACTCTCTTTCAGTGGAGAATATTTATGTTTCATATTGTAGTTCGCCTACAACCGTCAACCGAACATACTTTTCTTGCAAGACGTCGATCACCGGTGTTGTGGTCGATGCGAACAAAGTGCAGCGCCTAATTCTGGTGCATGAAGGCCCACTCCATAACAACAGCAACAACAACAACAACAACAACAACAACAACAACAACAACAACAACAACAACAACAACAACAACAACAAAAAAGAATGTCACCGAACCTGCAAGGTTAAGCACGGTATCCAGGGGCAGTAATAGGCCGGACTTTGCAGGACCTGTGATGGATGCTATGAGCGTCCCCTCTATAATGGGGCGGTGACAAGTGTGCCACCAGGCTATAACCCCTACATAGCAGCGCGCCTTGATGACAATGTGCTGCAGTACGCAGCTTGATCCCCTTCGGAACCGATCTCAGTTCTTCATGCGACCTCTTCGCCCGGTCTTGCGCTTTATGCAGTCCTAACCATGCGTAAAGAACTGCCCTATTGGAACTGCATTTGATTCAGACGCGATCTCCATACGTGAATGAAGGGGCAAAGACGAGAAGTAAACAATTCTCGATTGCCACATCAAGGGCTCTCGTGGCTGCCATTATTGTCAAAATCTTGCATGGCCATTACCCTGCGTTTTAAACAGTGAAAGGAAAGGCGACTGAGTCAAGGAATGAGTCAGACTTGGCGCCCAACCCCCCCTTCCCTTACATGAAACAGTGTCTTACATTTGTACTGTTCCCTTCTTTAAACATTTTCCAACGTGTTTCAAAATGCAAATCTACATGATTCTGAAATACATGTTTTGATATTGTATAATTACTAATGATTTCGTGCGGCTGTTGCTATGTGTGAAACGGTTTGAATGTCTTCAAGCCTTAATGGCTTTTTTCTTTCGCCCCACAACATCACTGTTGTGACTGTTGTGATGCCTTCTTTGAAGTCGAAATAAACTGAATTTAGTTCTATGGCTGGGGGAAGTGGGGGAGCGGCCGCATCCCCTTTCCTGATGTGTGCACACCTTCGGGTGTGTGGTGTGCGCCCATCACACTTGCGTGCGCGGCCTCCACTTCGGATTAAGGACGGGCTGCGCCAAAATAAATTTCTGCCTACGCCCCTGCAGGAAGCAATACCTCAGCCGAGTCCATCGAGAACTAAATGCTGTTCAGGGAAACGGGATATAACAAACCCTTATGCGGAACTCCCGGATGTTAATAAGGCTGCAGTATGGGCTAGGGGGTACGTCTTCATGTTTTGATGCGCTTACCAGCATGTTTCCTTTCCAGCATCCTACTCAAGAAATTGGTAGGTAACTGTTCTCGCTTGGTTCGATTCCCTCCTCCTTGCGGGATTTCGCAAAACCCATTCGCAGTGTTTGTGTTAGCCCGTAGCATCTTAAGATAATCAAGACAGTGCCACTATTCAAGAGCAAGAGGAACACACCTCGACCGGCGTCGATACATTTCTCTCGAACACATTAACGCAAACTATAGAACCCGCCGCCACGTTTATACATATGGGCTGGCCACAGATGGATACTCTGCTAGGTGTGTGGATACCGTCGGCGAATATTACCATCTCTGCTATTCTGAGTCACCGTACTTCTGCCGCGGTCACTGAGCTGGCTACCCTATATACGGAGAGCGCTTGCATATATCAAAGATCACGGACTCAATTCCTGGGTGATATTCTCCGACTCACCAACCGCACTGCAGTCCCTGAAGTCATCGCGCGCGTCAAATCAAGTCGCCCTGGTCAACAGGCTCCTATAGGCAATAATACTCATGAACTGTACCACGGTGTTGTACAGCGGTGGCTACCAGCTCGCTGCGGTATACAAGGTAATGTTCGTGATGACTCCGCTGCCAGAGTTGCACATGAAGCGGCACTTGAGAAAATCGACATTCCTTTTTTCATGAAATGACGCAGTGATTTCGGTATCTGCGTTCGTCTGGAATCTACAGCGAACAATATGGTGCGACGCGAGTAACCCGTACGAACCGCTGCTCAGAATAGACCCGTCGTGTATAGCTTTCATATGCCACAAGGACTAACCAGGCAAGATGAAACACGCATTCACCGGCTGACACTCGACGTTGCCTATATATACGAACTACTTTAAGTACAATATCAAGCAGTCGGACTCTCCTATGTGCCCCCCCCCCCCCCCATGTATAACATTAGGGAGGACTTAAAACACGTCATCTGTGACTGTTCCCGGTACGACGCAGAGCGACAGATCCCGAAGGCAGGCAGCGCTTCACTTGCAGAGCGGCTTGAGCAGGGAACTGCGCCACCCCCTTGTCGGCCCGTGGCAAAGCAGTGTTTGTGGGATGCGCTACGTAAAACCGCTGCTGGTGCTTTGAGCGCAGCTCTTATAGGCACCCGTTCCTGCGCTTAGCGGCGTCGCCGTCGCCGTCGGTGGCGTAACCGATAGACGTGAAAAAATAAATATTCAGGATCGAAAGGTACTTGAACCCGGGTCTCTGCGTGGCAGTCGAGTATTCTACCACAGAGCCACACGCAAAAGCTGCCGTAGTATGCGCTTATGTTTTACCTGATCGTCGTTCTTATTTAACCGTAAAAATTAATGTTTTCGTAATGAAGCCAATAACTAAACAGTTGTAAACCCTTTTAAGAACAATTAGGTAAACTAATGTGTAAGTAGAATCAATCTTCAATTCTTTGTTCCTTTCTTTGTGTTCTAGCTATCGACAAAATATTAAAATCGAACCATTTCTTAGCGAACTAAATGCTCTTTGACTGTTTCTATCTATCTATCTATCTATCTATCTATCTATCTATCTATCTATCTATCTATCTATCTATCTATCTATCTATCTATCTATCTATCTATCTATCTATCTATCTATCTATCTATCTATCTATCTATCTATCTATCTATCTATCTATCTATCTATCTATCTATCTATCTATCTAATCTTGCCGTCTACATCTTGGCGCTCTGGTCGTCGTCTCCTTCCCTTTTATGTACCAAAATTGACATAGGAGGACATGAGTGTATATGACGAACACGATTCACTGGTCATGTGACATGACTAACGTGACATCCTTGTTGTGAAGTCAGGAAATCATTTCCACCTGTCACGTGCCGCACATACCCGCATACCGCGGCCGGCTGTGCGCGGGTATGCGCCACAGGTGACTCAAAGTATATACTGTCACGTGGTCATGACGCTGACGAAGGGAGCAGTCGGCGTCTTCAAGGTAAAACTCTTTATTTGGCCGAACTTGTGGCCGGGAAACCGAAAGTCAAACTACAGCAAGCAATGCACGCTGTGCACTGATACACTGAGCGGCGAACAGAGCGCGCATGCGTCAGAACTTTCCAGGCTTATCCCTTGTCGTCGCGCAAGCTCTGGAATAAATCTTGAGTGTTCGCGTGCTGTGCGCAATGTTTACTAAATGATCTACTACTAACGTGAAGCTTCTCGAACACGGAGGTGCAATCTGCGCCGAGCATTGCTCACAGTCTTTGTGGGTTTAAACCGAGCACATCAAAATAACACGCGTGGCAATACCGACCCAGAGTTTGGAGACGCGACAGCGTGAAGGAGCCCGTGTCACCGTAAATGCGGTGCCGGTGTCAGCGGCGTTGTTGATGGGAGAAATATCCCGGTGGAAGCAAAGAATAAAAATCACTACTCGAGCCGGAATCGAACCCAGGTATTTTGTGTGGCGGTCAAGTATTTTACGACAGAGCCACACAAGTGCTTCAAACTGCTTTAGAAGAATACCCTATACAAGCACCATGTCCGAAACACGTCTATTGTCGTGGAAGTGTTCGCTATCCGATTTCATGTCAATGCAATAAACATTGCATATATGTGACTCTGCAATCATTAGTCAATCGTTGCGCGAATAGGCCTATGACCGCTACTTATAATATGCACGTAATCGCCCCGTACAGCGTGCACTTCGTGGCAATGAAACCGCCGTCTGTGCTCACATGTAAGCCAACATTACGTCTGAACATGAGTTACCTTTTACGCGCCAGTGTGCTCGGCATGCCTGGCAAGCCCATGATATTCGCACAACTATTCAATTTACACGAAGACGTCGATCCCCCCTCGTAACGCTTCGCTCAAAGCGATCAATCCGATACGGGCTGCTACTCACTGACTGCTTGGCATGACTGCTTGGCACTGACTGCTTGGCATTCCTACAATGCGTGGGATCTGCTTCCATCAAAACGCGGCTGCCATGACCGGGAATCAAAGTGATGAACCTCGGAGCATGCCTTAATTAATGTTGAAATATTGAGCATTTCGCTATCTGCCATAAATTGAGGGACTGGTTCGTATTCCAATCCCCGAGTTTGTTAAGCAAAATAGCTGCAAACAAAAATGCTTTTGTGCTAGAAACCCAGTTTAGGCTTCTCCTTCTTTTTTTTTTTTTTGCCAGCAGCTTCTTGCACTCCCGAAATATCATCTTGGATAACAGCGCTATATTGCAAAAGGCACGGAATACACGCGAACGCACATCACCACAAAGTGTGATATAGTAAAATGTACGTTGCTGTCTATTAACGTACAATCTGCCAGTTTGCACTACAGTACGATTGCCCGAACCAATTTATAACGAACTGGCCTCCATTGCTTCAGCGTTTCTGAAATATCCACTCACAACGCTGGTACACAGCAGGCGTGTGCGTAACCTGGTTCTCGTAACCACCCGTGCCCGCCGCAGGAAACCGATCAAAACGATCGGCTTGTTATAAGGCCGCAAGGAGGGCCTGTTTCCTTGCTCTGATTGTCTCGGCGCCTTTTTCCTTTCTTTTCTATTGCGCTGGTCCGCTTTAGTATAGAAATGAGCACAGTGCGCATGTATAACGGAGAAGAACCTGGCTGGTTTTCGGGGTTGATAGGAGAATGAACGTAAATGCCGAACTACAGCAACGGTGTACTCGGAGCTGCGCGATCGACTGACGGTGCTACAGCGACGAGGCTAGCTTCAAAAGTATATAATAGGTGGGCCGGTTATTCGGGAATAGAACGTATTTGTCGCTAGTTTTGTTGGTCACACAAAGAGGGCATTTATGATTACGATGAACGTTTAGCGGTCCTTCTTGTTGATCACGCGCAGTGCACAGAAACAGGGGCCGAGGAAACGCGCAGAAGCTATTCGTTGCTTGTTTCTGTGAGCTCTACATGATGCAAAAAAGATGGATACGTATATGGTACTCACGGACTCAAACGCAAATCCATGTTCAAACTTTGTTTTTCTATAGGGTTAAGCACGAAGGCATACTAGCAAGCCTTCAGAACATTCCTCCCGCCACACAATGCCCTCAACAGGGCACCAGCAGTGACCCTGTGGTAATTACAAACAAAAACCTTCCCGAACCCGTTTCATTTCAAACGGATATATACTCGAGAACCACAAAACAGACACATGCACTCCATGCAAACAGGAAAGAGCAACACTCAGACACATGCTGTGAGAATGTCAAGCCCAATACAGAAACAAGCCAAACCCCCCGACACCCTCTCGCGGAGATGGGCCGCCGCGCTGCGCAGCTCAGACCTTGGCGACCAAATCTGGGCCGTCCAGTAGGCGCGTGAAGCGGCATTGAGACAAGATCTCGACGTCCCGCTGTGAGAGAACCGAGACCGGCTCTCAAAGACCTGTAGGACCTCTCACTAAAGCTATTTCCATCCGTGGGGTTCACTTTGTGGCATATTTTGAGTGCTACGTAAACAGTTCAAACCTTTTGGAACGTATTTTTTAAATGTAGGTGTGGTAAAACAGCAGGGAGAGAAAGTAATTGACAGGACAGACGCTCAACTTACAAGTGATGTCTATTGGATGATTTTACTCAAGAGCCCAGAATCGTGCATGTGCAGCGAAACTAATTAAGTGAACTCTCACTTGAGTAAACTTCAAGGGACCCAAGGAAATAGCTCACCTAACTGACAGTTCACTAAACTGAATATTCACTAGAATACGGAGCAGCGTTGGGCTCAGCAAAAATCAAGTTAAACTTGTGAAGTGTAACTTATTTTGATGGCTTCTGTAATTTTCTTTTGGGCAGGCGCCCTTAAAATGCCAGAAAAGTCAGAGATGTCCAGAGAGTCTAGGTTTCTGTGCGCTGCCTCTGGCACAGCCTGTTGCTAGTATATCCTACAGCCTCGGCTAGAGACAAGGGATTTCAACCTGCCTCAGCCGTCCCAGTTTTCTAGTTGCACTCTTCTTACGGTTTCGGACGAACACTGGGAACAATTTCCAGACCTGATAGCTCTGCGCAGGTACTGAAGCGCACGTGGCTCGTTTTTCGTCTCCCGCACGGCTGCTTTGCCTCGAGCGCTGCATGCACAAGCGGTGTTGCACAGCCACCGATGAATGGGCGATTCGGCTGCGGCACACATCGTCTAGGCCAGTGCTGCAGAGCGCAAAACTTCATTGAACTGATCTCAAAAACGAGCCTGGGTCCGCAGATCAAGTTCGTTCAGCTGAAATATTCCCTATTCAGAAGTTCGTTTAACTGAAAGATTTTTGCATAGAATCGGAAAGGAAAGTGGGGCAGGGGGGGTTCTAAAAGTTCGTTATTCTGAAATATTCGCTAAACCGACGTTCGTATAAGAGAGAGTTTACTTACAAGGTTGTACTACGCCTGCCCGACATGGCAAACAATAAAACTTACTTATCGGAACTGATTACTGACCGCCACTTTAACTACTACGACAGGCCGTTTTTTTTTATCTGTCAGCGCTTTCGAGGGAACAGTGATGCGCGGGGTTGAGTACGCACTAGTCTGTCTATAGCTCCAGTTTTCGCACTGGCCAGTCTGTATTTAGACTTGCTAAGTGTATTGGTGCCACCAAACAGCGTATTAAACCCGCATTCTTCGCAGTGCGAAGACAAGTGCGTTTTACTTGCAAGAACCTTCGACGATGAACGTTCCCTGATCTTGGCCAATCCACAGTGAAGTAGTGCAGATGTATTTAGCAGGTCTAATTACAGACGGGACAAGGGGATTACTGATGCAGGACAGATTAGTGCGCAATCAACCACGTACACCAATGTTTCCTCGGTAGCGCTGGAAGATCAAGAAACAGGATTTCAAAATAGGTAAGTGGCGGTGAGTAATCAGTTACGATACGTATGTTTCATTGGTACCCATGTTGGTCCGGCGGGGTAACACCAACTGATAAGTTCGGCTGCACATACGTGATTCCGGGCTCTTGTCAAAAATTTTCAGTAAACATCAATTGTAATGTAAAAGTATAGAGAGTTGGGCGAGTTGGTATGAATATATTTTTGGTAGAATTCAGCGCGCACACAATAGACGAGGACTTAAGAGAAAAAAGACAAGTGGGCGTGAACTCACAACTCAGTTTATTGGTGAAAAAAAAAGTACATATACATGTATATTGCCACGCGCTATTCTTATTTTCACTTTTGTTGTATTCGGCTTTCGCCCACAGAGACCGTCAGCAAAGCTCAGCTCAAACCGCGCCTTATTGTTCTAGAACCTGCGCGATTATTGTAGATCGTTTTGTTAAGATTGCACGCAAGACGCGACCACTCGAGATTATTCCAGAGCTTGCGCGATGACCTGTGATAAGGCTAGAATGTTCGACGCGTGATGCATAAAAAGCCGGCGCGCTCCAACGATGTTCAGTTCATCGACGGCCGACGCTCTGTTCGCCGCTATCAGTGCCAGCGTGTATTGCTGTAATCTGACTTTCAGTTTACCGGCCACAAGTTCGGCCTAATAAACAGTTTCATCTTGAACATACCGACTGCTGCTTGGGTCAACGTCACGACCACGTGACAATATAAACTCAGGCCAGCTCGAGAGCGCATGCGTGAGATCAACCAAAAATTTTGACAGATCATGACAGTAATTTTACAACACATCATGAGAGTAATTTTTACAAACATCATGACACTGAGATCTTGTTTAATCACACAAATAAACTAACCCGGGAAATAGCTGAAGCATTTCACATCAAAAAGGTGTGCAGGTAACTGCGTAAGTCCGCCATCAGTTGCGCTAACTGATAAGGAATTTACCGTTTTGAGTGGAACTTGACTTTTACTGTCTGCTGGATGTTGTAGATATCTCGTCTGAAGATTACTGTCATGAGGTGTGTAAAAATGTTTGGTTGATCTCGCACATGCGCTCTTGAGCTGGCCTGGGTTTATATATGTGTATGTGTACTTCCTTTTCACCAATAAACTGAGTTCTGAGTTCGTGCCCGTTTGTTTTTCTTCCTTAATAATAATATCTGGGGTTTTACGTCCCAAAACCACGATATGATTATGAGAGACGCCGTAGTGGAGGGCTCCGGAAATTTGGACCATCTGGTGTTCTTTAACATGCACTGACATCGCACAGTACACGGGCCTCTACCTTTTCGCCTCCACTTTTTCTTCCTTAAGTCCTCGTCTATTGTACGCGCGCTGAATTCTTCCCAAAAGGCATCAATTGTAAATTGTAATTGAGCACTTGTATTAGATTTCCCGGCGGGAATAACAATTCCTATGTTGCATGAAAGCTTCAGAGACAATCAATAATTTGCGTATGATTAACAAAGGCTTATTTGTAGGGGTGTGCGAATAGTGAAATTTCATCTCGAATCGAATTCGAATCGAATAGTGCCGAATAGTGGCCAAAAATGTCGAATAACGAATCGAATATCGAATACTAAAGATGTTGTTGAAAGTTGAAGGAAAGAACAAAGAAATGCAATCTGCTCATGTCCTCGAGCACAAAACGCGGTGAGTGACTTTCACCGAAAGACTACAAGTTGTCATGCAGAAACACAAGCTGTTCAGCATGACCTGGCTGCAGACTTTCTCGCCGTGATGTTACGGTTTCCTGCAGTTGAAAACATGTGCTCACTGGGCGCCTCAATAGCAGGGATGGGAAGGTATCGCAAATAAATTTTGGTGATACCTGGATAAAGTGCAGCTGTATGCGCTTTTGACTATTTCATCCTTTCTTGGGGTCAAGAGCTCATTAAAAAATTTTTGAACTATTTGACTATATGGTCTGAGCTCATTGCTGGTTATTTTTTTACGATAGCGGTTCGACAGTCTTCCAGACTGTTCTCTGGCCTTTTCTACTAGAGCCATGACGTGCGTAAATGGCATAGTTTCTTTTAAAATAAACATGCACTCACTTTTGAACCAGTATATCAGGGAAAGTTTTAACGGAAGGCCTTCTGTAACGACATTAGCGTTAGTTTTGGCCAGTCCACCCTAACCAAGTTCCACAATTGGCCTTTGCGCACTTTCGATATTCGTCTAGTCGAATTATTCGAAACTTCGAATACTATCTATTCGAAAGTAGAATAGAATTATTCGATTAAGTATTATTCGATTCGAATTCGAAACTCGAATATTCGCACACCCCTACTTATTTGTTTTTCTTTTTCCAATATTGAGTGTTTTTTTTTTCACTAGAGATTAGCCACGTCTCAAGGCGCTCAAATCTAGCACTCAGTCATTCACTAAATTAATCAGTTACTCACTCATTTACCCATTCTTTCTCTGACTCACCTACTGACTCGCTCGCTCGCTCGCTCGCTCACTCACTCACTCACTCACTCACTCACTCACTCACTCACTCACTCACTCACTCACTCACTCACTCACCTCACTCACTCACTCACTCACTCACTCACTCACTCACTCACTCACTCAGCCGACCACTCACCCATTTACTCACCCGCTCCCACACTCAATCAGTCACCCATGTACTTGCCCATTCATTCAGCCATCCACCCACTTACTCACACCCCCCACCCGCTGACACACCCACCAGCTCTCTCAACCCTTCTCTCACTCGCTACCTCACTCATTCAATCATTCACCCACTCACTGACCCATTCCGTCACTCGCTCACTCAGCCACTCACTCACCCACCAACTCACTTGCTTATTCATTCAGCCACTGACTGACTGACTGATCCACTCACTCACTCACTCACTCACTCACTCACTCACTCACTCACTCACTCACTCACTCACTCACTCACTCACTCACTCACTCACTCACTCACTCACCCACTCACATGCCCACTCGCTCACCCAACTATTTCCCTCACTCACTCAATAATTCACCCATTCTCTCACCACCCACCCACTCACTTACCCGCTCCCACACTCACTCACTCACATACCCACTCGCTCAACCAACTATTCTCTCCCTTAGTCATTCACCTACTCCCTCACCCACCCACCCACTCACTTACCCATTCACTTACCCGCTCCCACACTCACTCACTCACTTACTCACCCACCCACTCACATGCCCACTCGCTCACCCAACTATTCCCTCACTCACTCAATAATTCACCCACTCTCTCACCACCCACCCACTAACTTACCCGCTCCCACACTCACTCACTCACTCACATACCCACTCGCTCAACCAACTATTCTCTCCCTTAGTCATTCACCTACTCCCTCACCCACCCACCCACTCACTCACCCACCCATTCACTTACCCGCTCCCACACTCACTCACTCACTTACTCACCCACCCACTCACATGCCCACTCGCTCACCCAACTATTCCCTCACTCACTCAATAATTCACCCACTCTCTCACCACCCACCCACTCACTTACCCGCTCCCACACTCACTCACTCACATACCCACTCGCTCAACCAACTATTCTCTCCCTTAGTCATTCACCTACTCCCTCACCCACCCACCCACTCACTTACCCATTCACTCACCCGCTCCCACACTCACTCACTCACTCACTCACCCACATACCCACTCGTTTACCCAACTAATCCCTCACTCGCTCAATCATTCATCCGCTCCCTCACCCACCCACCCACCCACCCACTCTCTTACCCATTCACCTACCCGCTCGCTCACTCACTCACTCCCCCCACCCACTCACATAACCACTCGCTCTCCCAACTATTCCCTCACTCACTTAATCATTCACCCAGTCCCTCACCCACCCGCCCACTCACTTAGCCATTCACTTACCCGCTCCCATACTCGCTCACTCACTCACTCGATCATTCACTTCGATTCTGACCTTCCTACTCCTCTTAATTTTCGCTGTTACTACCCTACTTGCTTTTCTTTTATCCCTATTCTCTCTCTCTCTCTCACTGATACTGCACTATCTATTCATTCAATGTGTCCCGAAGCTTTCCACCGTCAATCTTGCACTCTTTTCTTGGCGGTCTCCACAGATCTTTCATTTATGTTCTGATAACTGTCCCTCAGAACTAATATTTCGGGCTGACTTACTTCATCCGTGATTACTGAATGGATACCTTCACGTTCTCCTAGAATATGCTCCATAGTTTCCGCACTTTCACACATTATGACTTTTGATGGAGTCGCACGCCATCTACCGACAACTAGGTTGACGATATTGTTGCTTCCAAAAATCACTTAGGGGGTTCTTTGGTTGGTAATCTTGGAATCCACCTCAAAGTGCACCAAGTTGCTTGTTTTATGCGACAGAGGGCAGGAGTAGACAGTAGATTGTCACTGCCTGTGTTTGCAAGAGCCCACGGGGCGGCGAACATAGAGTTAATATAACAGTCAGTATATTAACTCTATGGCGGCGAAGCAGCACAAGCTTTTATATACAGACCAGCCTCGCGTACTGGACTGTGGGCCTAGTCCAAACCTAGCTCCCTGTCTAACTTATCTTCCTGATTGCCACCTCCACTTAGTTTTAATAAAAATTTATTTTTTTCCCGTCCCTGTTACAGGTCAGCTTCGGACACGCGGATGTGGTGCAAGTGCGCAGCCAGAATCTGTTTTTTTTTTTCGAGGGTGTAAAGGTTTTTTTTCCAACCTTCATGAATATTCGTGCGTTTGTTAGTATGCGTGCGTGTACGCAAAACTGAAAAATACCACAGGTGGGTGAGGAAGAGGGGGGCCCTCCCGCCCCCCCTCGTAGCTACGCCAGTAATGGGGTGAGTGCAGTTATGCGGATAAGCGATTACTGCCGGTCTATCACATATAATAATTTGAACTGAGTAGCATATTTACGGCGTAATTTATGATGCTGGACTTACGCCGGACTGTCAGCTGCAACAACTTCAGTGATCTTGTTGAGGCGGGAGCTTCGTTACACAGTGAAACCTCGGTGATACGAATCTCACGGAACCACCAAAAATATTCGTATCAACCGAAATTCGTATCACCAGAAAGCATGGAAAATTAGCATGCGACTAAAGAGAGCTGGCGTACATTTTCATTTATTGTTTTTCCAGGACCGCAGCAACGTCAGGAAGAACTCTGAATGATTCTCGGTTAACTTTTGAGATGTCGGCAATCACACCACCGCACATAGACATACGCGCGTGTTTCATTAATGAACCAAGTGCGTTGTGACTCGCGAGAGCAGTAGCCCCTTCCAAATTTTAGTACGCTTTTTCGCATGACACGGCAGTACTGCAGCGAAAGTAACAACTTCAGTGTTTTGACGCGATAGACCAAGGCCAAAAGATTTCGGAACCATGGTCCTATGTTATGATTTCGTTATCGCGGAGGTTTTGGGGATGCTTTTTTTTTTTTTTTTTGGGGGAGATTTACGGCCGTGCCCGCACAAATGCGATCTTAACAGTCGCGCATCTTGACGTTGTGAGGCCTGACTCCTTCGCCAAGGCCGTCCTCGCCTTCTTTCGGTCCTCGTCCACCTTTCATAGGATGTCTGATGCACGAGGCAGGCACGTGTAAACACAGTACGACGACAGCAGCCCGCGTCAAAAGCATGGCACCAATGCCCTCTGTTATCTAAACGCGAAGGCACACGGAGGTAACATTAGAGCCTCAAAGAATTCGCTCACATAATCTCGGAGGCCGTGACGCGTCTCTGAAGGTTTATTCTGACCGTATTTTACACAGTGATTCTGACGATTTGGCAGTGCGGCCCGAATGCCCGCACTTATGTTCCCGCGCTCGCACGTGCTTGGCGCGTCTTCCGCGACAGCGCGGACAGCACCTCTTCGTACCTGGGCGGCAGCGTACGTTCGTGCCAAACGTCGCGGGGTGAAAATCGGTTCGCAACAACCGTATTCCATTACATTGATGGCCAATGGGCCTTGGCCGGGACAAAAAAAAAAAAAATATTCGTATCAACCCGAAATTCGTATGAGCTGTGATCGTATCACCGAGGTTTCACTGTATACTGCTATATATATATATATATATATATATATATATATATATATATATATATATATATATATATATATATATATAATCCAATATATACTGCTCGACAAATTACCTGTACAACCTAAATACAAATGATCAGTACAACTGAGAATTCTTTCCCTTTATTTTTCTCATTTCACCACAGAGGCGGGTAGGTATCGCGCACCTTATGGTTCAACCTTTCTGCTCTCCTTATGAGCCAACATATTTTCATCTCGTTATTCATAAACTATTGCTGATAGTCTACTAACATGAGCGACCAATGAAATGTTATAACAGTGGTTCTCAGCAATAAATATTTCGGGGACCCCTTGCGGACCGGTGAAAAGAATGAGGGGACCCCTTCAGTGAGAGCAAACGGGCTATTGGGGGGGGGGGGGGGGGGTGCTGTCATCAGCTAGCACGGCATGCAGCGTGAAAATGGGTGCCTTTTATATCCCCTGGCAAACGACGGTCAGACTATAGTGTTACTCCAATTCGATCTCAACAGATTTTCAGTAAGTTGTGCCGTCTGCAGTTACATTCCACCTCTTTATAGCCACGTTTTCTCTTCTAGTATATGCAAACCTAGAAAAAGTATGCTCACGTGCATATGCCTTAGAAAACTGCAACAAACGCTTGACGGCCTAGTGGGCCCGTGCACTCCTTGAGGGGGCTGAATCTCCCGCTCCTGAGTTTAGGGACCAGCTGTTAACTTACAACGACATCACCAAACACTATCACCTAGGGCGCAGGGCATTCCCCTTGCCACATTCTAGATTAAACAGGCCACAGGCGGTTACACTACGGCTTCTGCAGACGCAGCCGTACCGAAACCCGGTCGTCATGAATAAGATTAATCCGCACTGTGGGATTTCGGTCTATTGTAGTAAGTGTGGGGGTCTGCTCGATTTAGACCATATGCTCTGGCGCTGCTCAGTGTCGGCCGGTGATGCTTCGCAAAGTGAACAGCGGTGGCAGCGGATGCTGCACAGTGACGTGCTGGCGGACCAACTCAGGGCTGTCCAGTGGGCCCGTGTGGCGGCAGAGGGGCTTGGCCTCTCTGTCCCGACGTGGGAGCCTCCAGCATCAGACCCGGACTGATCCTCAGGAGCACAATAAAGTTATTCATACTGTCACGGGCGAATATGGCAGAAGATGATGACGACGAAGTGCTGAGCGGAGCGCGCTTGGTCTGCAGCAGCGTTCTTCCCCGTAACAATACCATACCATACCATCTCGTCGAGAAGGGCAAACATAGGTCAGCTCGGCTTCAATGCAAACATATTTTGCGGCGAAGAATACTAAAAAAGCAGATTGGGCCGCTGTGTCGGGACATAGTGTGCCTCTAAAAAACTCGTAAGGGGTGCCCAGGCTCCTTCAGGACCTTTAATAAAGTTAATTCTCTCTCTCTCTCGTTTGTATTTTTCTTTTTGTTTTTCGAGGATGGGTATCGCTGATCCCCAAAAATGACTTCACAGACCCCGATTTGAGAACCACTGTGTTATAGCATATAATGGCGACCGCACCTTAATGAGAGGAAATAATCACCCACGTTTGCTGTTTGCCTCCCCCTTGGCCTCTTATCTCTTCGATGACACTCAATAGACCTTTTTCAAGCACACGAGCGCCCCCAACGGGCGCGCAAGCGCTCATGGGAAAAGATGTGTACGCCGAAGCAGCCGCCGCGACGAGCGCGTGGGCCTCGCGCGTCAACTCTCCGTTTGCGCCGTGCCCACGCTTCTCAGATGTAGTTAAAGAAGTGAACTTGGCAAGGTGCGATATATTACTGCATGATTCACTCACTAGAGTGTTTAGCTGCGACGGCTTGTCTAGGATTTCCACCTGTCCCGCTGTTGAACCAGCTGAGCGACTCGGAAACGTGTTTTATTATTATCCTTCAGCGCCAGTACGCCTTCGGTATAAATGAAAAAAATATATATATACAACTTGGTTGCCCAAAAAGGTGCAGGAGCGGTCCATAATTGACTGATGCATTAGGGATCAATGTCCATCGTTGATAAGTATATTGTAAGGTTCTGGTATTTAATGAGTGCGCTAGAAATAACCGGAATTTCGTAAAATAAGATACATTCACTTGACCGCGTGCGCGTCGCTCGCACCATATATAGGTTACAAATGATATGCACCTACCACTTCCTTGGCACTGTAACTACAGGTTGGAATAAAACTTACAGGGCAAAAAAGAAAAAAGTAGGACAAGGAAAGAAATATACACACCGCAAACGCTCACTCACAACTGAAAGGATATTGCACGTGTTAACAAACATACGAAAATAGCAGTGCATCGCGCATGCCATAAAGAGGCACAAAAAGGCAAACAACCAAGGCGCGTGTTGAGTTTATTGTGTTGTAACGATAGAGAAGGTTGACTTATACAAAGTGCAGTGTTCCTTATGATGTGCCTCCGAGATTTCTCGCATGGTCTGGTTAGGGTGACTGTGCAAAATTACCGTGCCTTCGAAGATGAAATTACATTTGCATGACTGACAATGCGAGGTGCGATGAGACGGCTCCAGTTAATGAATTTCGATGCGGTCTGAGGC
Source organism: Rhipicephalus appendiculatus (assembly GCA_030522465.1). Classification (NCBI taxonomy): domain Eukaryota; kingdom Metazoa; phylum Arthropoda; class Arachnida; order Ixodida; family Ixodidae; genus Rhipicephalus; species Rhipicephalus appendiculatus. Next base: position 628,768 of record JALIZH010012893.1, on the reverse strand, counting down.
GCGTGTTAATACATCAACCAGTCTGGCCGATGTATGTATGTGAACACAAGGAAGAGGAATTCGGTTAGCAACTCCAACGCAACAATTGAAAGAACAATTGGCATGCCTAGTATTTTTCTCTGCCCACTGCAGACCCCTGCGACCTTTTGTGCACTACGAAACAAATCTGACTAAGCTTACGGTGCGGAAAACACTACCATCACCCCGTATCACTTCCCAACTTTCTTTCAGACTGCGCGACTTACGTATACATGGAATAACTCAAATATTCCTAGTTTCTTCACGGGGGGAGGACGTCCGTATTCATCTTTTTTTTTTCTGCAATTCAATTTTTTTTTTATCATATTGCATCGCAAACCGATGCAATATGATACATAGGATACCGCGCCTCCTTGAGACGATTAATTTGCATCTGGAAGCTATTGCTCAGGTAATGTGCGCAACTTTTTTTGTTTGTTTTTTTCTTCAATGCCGAGCGTAAGCACATTATTCCTCATTGAACAATATTCGAATGCGCCGACGCAAAATTCAACACCTATTTCACTGAATTTCACTGAATGCGGAATATACTGCCCGCTAACATGCTCCGCAGTGACACTTAAGCATCTATTAGGAAACCACAAATTATCAGAGCAAGGTACCTCGCAAGTGAATTCAAGTTAATTCTAGTTTTTTTTCACAGCGCCTGAATTGTCAATAAAAATCAAATAATTCTGTAACACTTCTCTGCAGTTTGGAGTTAACTGTCCAAGCAAACCGCGATGGTATTAAATGCCATGGCGCCTTGTGAACAGTTAATCGTTGATTAAATATGAAATCAGTGTTCCACCTAACATTCCTCTCGATAGCACGTTTTGACTACATGTACCGGTACGCAACTCCTATGCCGCTCAGCTGTTACATTCGATGTACATCCACCCGGTGATACCTACACTGACTGCGTTATTTCTTTCACATTTCATGCGAAGAGATACATACAAGTGCATTCGGATATATCTAGTGTTCAGGACTTAATAATATTCAACAACCGGCCACACGTTCTTTTCCTTTCGTGCCCGCACAGCGCCAACGAGCAGCGGGCGGCGGAACAGCCGGCTCGCTCGGCGTACACACTTTTCCCATAGTGCTCCGCGCGCCCGCAGGGCGTTCTGGGATTGTCTGAAAAAGGTCTATTAGTGCGAAGGATGTAGTCGCCAACGCAGGCGAGCTTTCACGTAGAAAAAGAACAGAGGTCAAACACTGTTCTATCACCATGAAGCAAAAGAAAAAAAAAGCTTCAAAGAGAGAAAAAAACCGCCAGGCCTGCGCGGAACGCGCAGCAGTCACAGTGAAAGCTGGGAGAGCGGCTTTTCTAGAGCCTTTTTTAAACACTCTTGGGGCAACTGCTACAAGCGCACTTACATGGTACCCACTACGCCATAAATCATCATAATTTTTGTGTAGTGGGGAAGCGTCTACTATGCCAATTATTCGTCATTCTTCGGAAAAGCGCGGTACCCGCTACACACTTGTAACGCATTATGTGCATTTTGTTGATGCTGTGGCTGACGACGATGAAGAATTATGCCATTTTGTAATGGGTTGGAGCATTGAACGACCCACTCGTTACGCAATTCGTATTGTGTGACGCCTGGTTGTTACCTTTACTGTTCTAAAACGCTTTACAACACACGTTAACGCGATTTCTTACCCGACATGAAGCCTGCATAGGATCAGTTTGCACCGCAGTTTCAAGCAGCGGCGTAGCTCAGTGGTAGAGCGCTGGGCTGCCACGCAGAGGACCCGGGTTCGATTCCCATTGTGTCAAAGGTGTGTTTAATTTATTTAGTTTTTTTCTTATTTCGTGCGATATTGGTTACGGACACCAGCGGCGGCGGCGGCGGACAACTACGGCGCAAAAACGACCCTTGTTGTGATCTCATAACAGCTTTCGCTGTAAAAAAAATTCTGAAAGAGGTACTTTGAACGTTAAGAGTGTTTTTGCTGAGGTGGTTTAGCGCGAATCAGTACGAAGGATACAGAGACGAAGCGTTTGAAGATGCACGGTATTTATGGGAATAGCGCTGCAAATCTTCGTACTCAGCTGTGCGCACTCATCGGGAATCGGAAGCGTGTAGTCTGTCCTGGCCCTAATGTCGGCCTTGTTTTGTAGCGAGAGCTACATTGGCCGTATTCTCGCCGTTTCGCTGTGGCCGGTGGCCGCACCTCTCGCCGCGTCATCTGGCATGACGTCAGAGGAGGAGCCAGTGAAACCGCGTTGCAACTGCGTTTCCCGTTGAAAGTAAGCGTTGTGTGTGTGTGTGTGTGTGTGTGTGTGTGTGTGTGTGTGTGTGTGTGTGTGTGTGTGTGTGTGTGTGTGTGTGTGTGTGCGTGCGTGCGTGCGTGCGTGCGTGCGTGCGTGCGTGCGTGCGTGCGTGCGTGCGTGCGTGTGTGTGTGTGTGTGTGTGTGTGTGTGTGTGTGTGTGTGTGTGTGTGTGTGTGTGTGTGTGTGTGTGTGTGTGTGTGTGTGTGTGTGTGTGTGTGTGTGTGTGTGTGTGTGCGTGCGTGCGTGCGCGCTCTACCCTGTCCGCGTTCAGTCGCGCTGTTCAAACTTAACAGAGGAGGAGCCGGCGTTGCATCGTATATATATAAGGGGCGGCTCGGTGGGATTCGACAGCAGATATGGAAAGTTAGTCGGAGAGACAGAAAGAATCCAGGCTTCGTCGTCCGAACGAAACCAAGAGGAGGCAGCGAGTCGAGGGGACGGAGGAAGAACAGGAAAGTATACAGGACAGGAAAGTATGGCCCTGCATTGTTTTCGTATTTGATGCTGTCTTCGCAAAGTGTCTATTCTGCCACGCGCCGCGGTGGTGTAGTGGTTATGGTGCTCGACGGTGACTGGAAGGTCGCGGGATCAAATCCCGGCCGCGGCGGCCTCGTCGAAATGCTAGAGGCCCGGGTTCATAGATTTATGTGCACGATAACGGACAAGAACGCTGATCCACGATGATAGTCCCATCGTGGTTTTGCGACTTAAAACCCCGAACAATTGTACTGTCTATTCCGCCGGCTTTGTCAGAATTGTTATGGGACTTAAGATCGCTGCTGCATACTTATATGTGTATTTAGCCGAGTAGGGAGGTTATTGGAAAACACCAATTGTCTTCATTCACTCGCAATGAAATGGTAATACACCCAGGGTTTGGAGACATCCGCAGGTGGCGCCATCTCTTGTCGGCGCCAGCGGCACCCATCGGAATTGAAGGGGAAATACAGAATAGCGTCTTGCTGGGCGAGTTGGTAATACGACATGATAAATGTAGCGCAAGTGAAGCGCTGCGTATGTCTGCTCCTTTTCTGTGTCCGTGGTTTTTGCGCTACATTTATGATGAAAGGGAAATAGGCGGAAAAAATATATCTGGAAGAAAGAACTAGTTATTAAAGGTGACTGCAGGTTCTATAGAGCAGCGGCCCAATGCAACATGCTGGTAGGATTGCAGCACCACAGTAAAAAGAGCAAGGCTTCCCAGGAGATTGGAACAGCTGCCATAAGAGCCACATGAACCTGATTGTAATATTTTGAATATTCTGGGACGCTACGTGCTCTTTTCCACGTCACTTGAGTTTTCTCAGAACGTCTCAGCGGGTATGTATGGAACGGGCACTAGGATTTCCTAAGCAGTTTTTTTCACCAGGTATTACTTTTTCTTTTTTTGCTTATTTCCCATTCAGTTAGGGCAGGGGGCCGCTGCCGCCACCGAGAGATGGCGCCACGAGCACGTATCCATAAATTCTGGTCATGTGAGTCTATCACCGAATATTTTAGTGGTCTTGCCAACGTGAAAGCTAGTCGCTTCTGTTATAGATCTCGAATCATATCTGAGGTTTGTGCAGGGCAGGTCCCGTAATAAATACTCACTTTATTAGGACTGTAAATAAAAAGACCATCAGCAACGAATCCCACGGACGCATTCGCTGTGATAGATATGTACACGAACGAATTCACTGATTTAATTCAGAGACTCCTTCTGAGCCGATCGAAGGTTTCACGGCCGTACGATCTCGAAGAACCAGTGCAACACGGCGTTGGACTTTTTCTCGTTTTCCATGGGAAGGTCGAGACGTGTGACGAAGCACTCCTGCGAAGTAGGGCCTTTTTTTATCAATGTGGCCTCATTATTTTGAGAAGCTTTCAGGAAAGAAAAAAAAAGCATTAAAACATTAAAATCAACAAACAAGCAGATTGAAAGACACAGGCATACATAAAGCGAGAAAGAGAGAGAGAGAGAGAAAGAACCTAACGCACACAGAAACACACACACACACACATCTATCGACCACAGTTTCTCTTTCTTACAGGAGAATTGCGATAACTGCTGAATATAATGATTTAGTGAAGCTTAAGTTGGAGCATAGGTTTATTTTGGTTCTTGGCTCGCGTATTTCGCAAACACTCGTTCCTACGCGGTTGGAAGGCCGAACACCGAAAATAAGAAATGTACGGACCTGTCGGAGAGCACGTCTCCAGCTTTTTATTAAAATATTTCTCTCTCTCTCTCTTAGAAAACATACCTGAATAGGCAGCAGTACACAACGAAATAGACAGACTGACATGTTTTTCATGATCTCAGAGCTCGCCCCCTGCTCTCTTTCGTGCTATTACTCTTCGCAAAGTTCATTAAGTGCGAAGCACTTTAGGGCCCGGGCGGTCTTATGCTGTCACCTGTCATCTCACATCATCTGTCTGCCGTCACATCATGTCGTCGTTTGGCGTCACGCAGGCAAAACCATATATAGCATAGCCATGTGTAGTACAGTATAGCAAGGGGGGCGGGAAAGGGAACTGAGGGTGAAAAGTAGGGAAATGAGGTGGGGAGAGGGAAAACATGGCATATATTGCCCCGCCCTTTTTCTTGCTTTATTTTCATGTATTTGAGTTTTGCCCACAAAAGCTGTTATCAAGGCTCGGCACAGACCGCGCCGCAATGTTCGTGAAGCTTCCCGATTTTCAGATCAATCTGTCAAGTACGCGCAGGACATGAATAGTTAACTTTTTTTCGACAACTTACGTAAGCGCCAGCGATAACACTAGAACCTTCGATGCCGCAGGTATAAATACCGACGCGCGTTACCGCAGATGAGATTATCTAGGGCCGGCGCGGTATTCGCCGATATCAGTGCATAGCGTGCATTGCTTGCTGTAGTTTGAGTTTCCAGTTTTCCGGCCACAAGTTCGGCCAAATAAAGAGTTCCGTCTTGGACACGGCGACTGCTGCCATCGTCAACGTCACGTCTCCGCGAAAACATATACATATTGTCACGTGGTCGTGACGCTGAAGAAAGCAGCGATCGGCGTGTTACAGGTAAAACTCTTTAATTGGGCTAACCTCTGCCCGGGAAACGAGAACTCAAACTATAGACACACTGTACACAGATAGCGGACAACAGAACGTCGATAAACTGATTTGCGGTAAGGCGCGTCTGCATATATACATGCGGCATCCGAAAGTTCTAGCGTTATCGCTGGCGCTTGGGAGAGCTCTCCAATAAACTTGACAATTCGCGTCCTGCGCGTAATCTTAAGAAAATGATTTCAGAAAATCGCGAAGGCCCCCCAAACACTGCGACACGATCTGCGCCGAGCGTTGATAACAGCTTTCGTGGGTGAAAAAAAATTACACCATCTCCCGCCGAAGGGAACCATGTGTATATGTGAAGCAGCGGGCGCTAACGCTTACACTGGCGGCGGCGTTGACGCTGGCGCTCATCGCAGCGTTTCGCAGGACAGAAAACTGGGGAGGCGCAAAGCACGCAGTGATGGAGCGGTGTTTCTTACTGGAACATGCCAATCGCTGCTAATGGGCAATGAGAGACAGAAGACTCCGACTGGACACTGAGACCCGCAGTCCGCTTTTAGTTAACGCGCACGCTGCGAATTTTTATTGTTCAACAACGCACAGGAGAAATCTCCCACCGGCACCACCTTGCAGGTCAAGATCCAGTGCCATATATACGGGGTGGCCAGTGAACGGTTGTGCAGCGCGAGCAGTCGGTTTTTTCAACCAAGAAACTCGCTAGCAGACGCTGCCTGCGTCCGCGTCGCGAGGCGAGAGAGGGGGGGAAGCGTAGGAGAGGAGAGAAAGGGGGGGACGCGCATGCGCAGTGGGAGTGTGGACGCCGCGTGCAGGGATGCCTAGAGGAGAGAGGGGGGGGAGCGTAGGAGAGGAGATGGGGGACGCGCATGCGCAGTGGGAGTGTGGACGCCGCGGGCAGGGATGCCTAGAGGAAAGAGGGGGGGGAGCGTAGGAGGGGAGGCGCATGCGCAGTGAGGGTGTGGTTGCCGCGGGGAGAGATGCCTAGAGGAGAGAGAGGGGGAGTGGAGGTTTTTTTTTAAAGGGTTTGCGCATGCGCAGTAAGGGTGGTCGCGCGGCACACCACCACCACCACCACCGGATTAAGCTTCGCCATAAGATGCTTCACATCTAAAACATCAAGCAAGAAACGGGCGTGTGTAACCACTACCACCGTCGTCGCCACTGCGGTAACTGCCGCCAGACAGCAAATAAACCAGTTACAAAGAAGGGTTTATTGCAAGAGTGCTTTCTTTAAATAGCTGTAGAGGCGCACATATATGCGATCAAGGTGACCGACAGAATATCGGTGCATGCTTCGTTGATTCAAAGGCATGCCACCGGCGACGTCACTTAATGCGATTTCACGAACGCTTAATGAAGAGCATAATGAAACCAGAAGACAGCGAAAACGAAGAAAAAAAGCAAAGGAGATTACTTTGACTTTACTCAGTCACAGAAATAAAAATTATAAAAAAAAAACCCGGCAGATCCCACGCACTGTGGGAATCCATATAATGCGAAGCAGTCAGCAAGAAGCAAATCATGCTGTACATAATATGCATGTCATTATTCCCATGTTAAGACCTGTCATTTGTGTTCATCATACAGTCACGTCGTGCAATACAAATTTTCGTGTATATCAAGCTAGCGAACTGCACGCAAGCGCACCATGAGAGTGGCATGTAAATGGTATTGTAGATGACATGCATGCCAAGATTTTCATGTTACCACCTGCCACTTATGTTCGCCTAATTTGTTACCTCGAATCGCAGCGAGACGCGAGACCAATCTGCCTCCGTTTCGCATGCGTTCGTATTCTCGCGCTTTGCGCATCGTGCAGGCGCCATCCGCGTTCCAGAGTTTAAATTGACGGACACTTTGTCAATTCCAAAGTGTGTTCCTCGAACGCTTGTGCCCACTGAGACGGGGTCGGTAAGAATGGGACGTGATGCGCGCGTCTCCCTCCTTGCAGGATTAGAGACGCCGGACAAAGCGACGCTACGCAAGCAAAGCGCGAGCGCTGTGGAGTCCAACGCGACCGGCGTCCGTTTGCGCGCCCCGGAGCCCATCTGGCACCGTGCCAAGGCACAGCTGGAGGGACGGACGGACGGATGGACGGACATGAGCATGAGACATTAAAGGCTTTCGCCTTAAACATTTGGTGTATATCAAGCTAGCGGAACGGCCACGAGAGTGTCATGAGCGTGGCATGCAAGTCATGTTGCACATGACATATCATGATTTCCATATTACCACTTGTCATTTATGCTCGTATACAGTCACGTCACTCAATACGAAATTTACCGTATATCAAGCTAGCGAAACGGCCACTAGTGTCATTAGCGTGGCATGCAAGTCATGTTGCAAATGACATGTCATGATTTCCATATTAACACTTGTCATTTATGCTCGCCATACAGTCGCGTCACTCAGTACGAAATTTGGTGTATATCAAGCTAGCGAAACGGCCCCGAGAGTGTCATGAGAGTGGCATGCAAGTCATGTTGCACATGACATGTCATGATTTCCATATTACCACTAGTCATTTATGCTCGTCATACAGTCACGTCACTCAATACCAAATTTGGTGTATATCAATCTAGCGAAACGGCCGCGAGCGTGCCATGAGCGTGGCATGCATGTCATGTTGCACATGACATGTCATGATTTCCATATTACCACTTGGCATTTATGTTCGTCATACAGTCACGTCACGCAATACCAAATTTGGTGTATATCAAGCTAGCGAAACGGCCGTCAGCGCGCCATGAGCGTGGCATGTAAATCATGTTGTACATGACATGCAGGTCATGATTTTAATATTACCACCTGTCATTTATGTTGGTGATGCAGAAATGTCTCATCGTACCAATTTTTGGATATATCAAGTTAAGAAAGCGGCCTCAGGAGCACTATGGCCATGGCGTGTAAATCATACTTCTCATGACAAGTTAGTCATGATTTTCATGATATGACCAGTCATTCATGTTTGTCATACAGTCATGTTATGCCATACCAATTTTGGTATAAATCCCATTAACGATACGGCCAGGAGAGCGCAAAGTCGTAGGCGGCTAGATAGATAGATAGATAGATAGATAGATAGATAGATAGATAGATAGATAGATAGATAGATAGATAGATAGATAGATAGATAGATACGCTCAAAGTCGCCGAAGTTCGCTAAGAAATGCTTCGCATTTAAAACGCATGCCAGCTCCACTACTGTGAAACCTGAGGAAGTGCGTATAGTATGGGCACCCAAAGATTCTCGTTCGTAGATTTCCGTCGATGACGGCAATGTTTGAAGTAAGCATGTAGGATTTCCCCGGCATGAGTAGAATCTTGTTAGGGTGATTCGCAAACTCGGGTTAGGGTGATTCGCAAACTGCTCTTTATCGACTTCTTGCTTGTTACGGCAGTTGAAATACGCGTCGTCTGCACCGAGTTCCGTCAGGTTGTTTGCCCCATCAGATGTAGCGACGCACCGCCGGCAAAGCGTAGAGGGAGGGGCATTCGCTCGCTCTGCGAAGCAATGGCACTCTCTCTTGCGCGGCCCTGCAGTCAGCCGCAGGTTTGCCAAACATTTTTAGCAATCTTTTGTTAAATATTGCGATCACTTCTTGGCTATTTCTGTTAATTATATTATTTTATTCTTGTTCGTTCAATTTTTACCGGTTTTAAGCATAGCTAGCCTTCTTAGACCTGCATTGAGAGCTTTACTCTGAGCGTGATCACGTCACATGAGATCGACGACAAGCCGACAAAGTGCTCGATGTGCACTTAGAAGTAAATTAAAGGAGATGAGGAGACTACAGCGTTCATATGGGAGACGAATCCCGTGAGAGCAGTGGCTTCGCATTTCACGTTCGATGCTCGTACTTTCAAGGTACGGGCAGTACTGTTTTCACGACAACTCTCTTGGGTACTTGTGCTTGCTGGAACTATATTATGTTTCTGGAGTGTTAGGCAGCGTTTCTAATGGCGCCACTATACTCCCGGACAATGCTGGGTACCTGAAAACGTGGGTTCGTCTCTCACCTGCTGCCAGCTGCACTTTCACTGCGCTTCTTTATTGTTTGTTTATTCAATTCGGTCGAAATTAAGTAACTTGCTCTACACTCTTAACCATGTCCGGCGTAAAGTGCGAGCTATAGCCATGAAACTACATCTTTTTTCGTCTAGTTTCCTAGTAATAGCTGGCATTTTGCCCAGGACTTGGAGGGGCCTGGGCAAGCCGCCACCCATAACCCCTCAGAGACGAGCCCGAGACACCGATCAGCATGTCTTTACTATTCCAAGGCTCGGCCGAGACTGACTGTCCACGGCCGCTGAACGCGAGCCGCGAGCGTGCCCGTGCCCATCGTTTTTTTCTCTGCTATAGGCACCCTCGCAGGCGCCGCTCCCGCAGAGTTTACATTTTTCGTGGTCTTCAGTTTCTGTTGGCTTCATTATTATTGTGATAGCAATCATATAGCCACTCTCGGCAGATCTTTTGCCGTCGGCGTCATGTCCCGGATATGTATATGTATGTATATATATAAAAAAAAGGCACACAGAAAAATAAATCAGAAGAAAAAAAACTACGAGGCACCCGACCGGGGATTCGAACCAGAGACCCCTGGCTCCACAGCGCGCCGCCTTTGACAAGTCTACCACGCGCCATGCTTGCGCCAGCATGTTAACGGGAGGCTATTTATATACACCATTTACCGCTGGCGGTACGCAGATCTCAGAGGAACTTGAGCGTGTTTTCAATGACGCCACGCTCCAACATTTTCTTTCAATTTGAAAGCTGCCCTTGAGACGCGCAAGAAAAAGTGGCCCCTTTCTGTACTCACTAGTGATGTGAAAACAAAAAAAAAAAGTCAGAGTTTCACCGCAAGGGTGAAGCAATCAATGCGATAGCAACAAATTGTAATGTTATACGAAGTGAGGCTGGCAGCTAACTCTTTTGGATCCGATCTCACGCAACTCTAGAAAACGCTGCTTTAAGAGCTTACGGCCGCTCCAGGGACACTGCTCACCACATTCTCTTCGCGTTGAGAGCGCAGCACGTAGAAGGGTACACCGGCCCCCCCGTTGACGGCCGCCGAGAAGGGGAGATAACGCGCGCGCCCGCGACACCGCGCTCGTAAAATCGAAGGTCGCTCGAGGGACCCCCCCCCCCCTCGCGTCTTTTCACGCTCACGAACGACGGGCGGGGCCGGTTATATATATACATATACATATACGGCGGATAACGGCGGGGGACGCCGGCGGCGGACGAAGACGGCGGCGACGCCGACGGAAAACCAGCCGAGAGTGTCCATATAATTGCTATCGCAATAAAAAAGAAGATCGCCGGGAACACCTTGGGTCAGGCGCCACCACGTGCCAAGAGACGCAGAGAGGTCACTTCACGCGCCACAGTTTAAAACAAAAATTACACCATCTCCCGCTAAAGGGAACCATGTGTAGATGTGAAGCAGCGGGCGCTAACGCTTACACTGGCGGCGGCGTTGACGCTGGCGCTCATCGCAGCGTTGCGCAGGAGAGAAAACTGGGGAGGCGCAAAGCAGGCAGTGATGGAGCAGTGTTTCCTACTGGAACATGCCAATCGCTGCTAATGGGCAATGAGAGACAGAAGACTCCGACTGGACACAGAGACCCGCACTCCGCTTTTAGTTAACGCGCACGCTGCGAATTTTTATTGTTTAACAACGCACAGGAGAAATCTCCCACCGGCACCACCTTGGAGGTCAAGATCCATTGCCATATATACGGGGTGGCCAGTGAACGGTTGTGTAGCGCGAGCAGTCGGTTTTTTCAACCAAGGAACTCGCTAGCAGACGCTGCCTGCGTCGGCGTCGCGAGGCGAGAGAGGGGGGAGCGTAGGAGAGCAGAGAGAGGGGGGTGACACGCATGCGCAGTGGGGAGTGTGAACGCCGTGGGCAGGGATGGGTAGAGGAGAGAGGGGGGGAGCGTAGGAGAGGAGAGAGAGAGGGGGGGACGCGCATGCGCAGTGGGAGTGTGGACGCCGCGGGCAGGGATGCCTAGAGGAGAGAGGGGGGAGTGTAAGAGGGGAGAGAGGAGGGGAGGCGCATGCGCAGTGAGGGTGTGGTTGCCGCGGGGAGGGATGGCTAGAGGAGAGAGAGGGGGGAGAGGAGGTTTTTTATTTTTATTTTTTTAAAGGGTTTGCGCATGCGCAGTAAGGGTGGGCACGCGGCACACCACCACCACCACCACCGGATTAAGCTTCGCCATAAGATGCTTCACATCTAAAAGAAATGTCTAACAGCGTGGGGCTCTGCATTGTCGACACTTGCAGCGCGCTACTCAAACACAGAGACGTAACAACTGTGACAGTTGTTAGTTCACACTTGTCTTGTGTATACCTGCGCGTCCTTGTCGAGCGTCCGTCTTTGTGCTTCAGCGGCGTGCTGCAAATACGGAGCTGCTTGTCGTTGTTCGTTTGACATACCGATTTCTTGCTATCGCATTCATTGCTTCGCCGTTGCGGTGAAACCGTGTCTTTTTGAAAGGGAAAATTGACAACCACCCGTTTGTAGCACGAAGCCACAAGGAAATCCGTACGGATTTCTCAGAAAGAAAAGCTTCTTAGTTGCCGAAAAATTTGTCCTGGTCCGGGGAATTTTTCGGCAACTAAGAAGCTCTTCTTTCTGAGAAATCCGTACGAATTTCCTTGTGGCTTCGTGCTACAAACGGGTGGTTGTCAATTTTCCCTTTCATAACTCTTCCACCACCTTGCGGGTTTCCGCAGAACTCATTTGCAATACTTGTGTCCATGTGCTTCGAGTTGTCGATGAATTCGCCCTCGCGCTGCCAATTGTTAGCTTCCTGGTTAGCTCAATTGGTAGAGCGACCGCCCCGGAAAGGCGTTGGTCCCGGGTTCGAACCCCGGACCAGGACGAATTTTTCGGCAACTAAGAAGCTTTTCTTTCTGAGAAAGCCGTACTGATTTCCTTGGGCTTCGTGCTACAAACGGGTGGTTGTCAATTTTCTCTTTCATAACCCTTCCGCCACCTTGCGGGTTTGCTCAGAACTCATTTGCAACTGTGTCTTTTTATACACATGCAGGATAAATGCACGAGTGCGAGCCAGAAAAGCGTCCGGTCTGCTGCCTTACGCTGGAGAAAAGGGAAACCATAATGAGAGGTAGAGGGGGGCAACAAAGAATATGTACCAGTAGTGGAGCCACCAGCTCGCGCGGCTCCTGGTGATCACCTGTTGGTAAATCCGGTGGCTGTGAAGTAAATAAAAAACAACGCAGCGATCGAGACACTTTACGTTGGTCATTTACAAAGCAGGAACAGCTTCGCGCGCACACACACACACACACACGCACCGCGAACCTAACCACACCCTTAGATATAAAATTATATTCGATGTAAGCGGTCGTTCTTGGAAGACCAAGTATTTTATTCTTCAGTGATATATGAAAAAAAAAAGCAAAAAAAAAAAACATGGGAAGGTAGGCCTACGTTTTCAAGGAAAAAAGGAATGGAAAATTTCTTAAAAAGTACTCTGTCAGGAGCGACAGGCGCCCATAAAGACCTAAATCACGCAGACTAACGGCTGACCAACTGAAGTTGACTAAATAGCGTTTTAATTACTTTACTTTACGGGCCAGACATCCAGGGGCGAAATTGGGACCGCTGAGTTCGCAAAGCGCATTCCGGTTGCGGCGTTCGCATTTCGATGGATGCGAAACGCTAGAGGGCCGTGTACTGTGTGATGTCAGTGCACGTTACAGAACACCAGATGGTCGAAATTTCCGCAGCCCTCCACTACGGTGTCAATCGTTATCATATTGTAGTTTTGCGACGTTAACCCTTTCAGACGCCACCTATGAAGAACTGTCTGTAAATGTGTCAAATCAATGTAACGTTATTTTAAGGCATTCAGTAGTCTATTGGAACAAAAATTATGTCATAATATGTTCATTTATGTGCGTTATAGTACCTAATTCTAATTAAGTTGTAATTAAATATCTACTTATCCTGAAGTCATTGATGGTCTGTTTTTGCATGAATAGAATGAAATCTCACGCTAGAAGTATAGTGCAAGTTTATTTTTGGCTATGTCAATTTTGAGCAAAGAAAATTATAATTTTCACGTGGCTCGAAGGAAGTGGCACGTCAAACGACGCGTCGAATGTGGTGGTGCCTTCAGAAGAGGGATCATATACATCAGTGCGCTACAACATGAAGTTAAACAAAGACAAATTTATTTTGCAGTAGCTTCAATTATTCCAAAGCTCGATACATCTCGCTCATTCTTAGCCCCTAGTTGATACAAATAGGAAAAACAAGTGGTGTACACAATTGTGTACATAGCGTGTCAAAGGGTTAAACCTCAGATATTATCATGGAATGTATTTGCAATGCTTCTTGCTTTCGAATAGTTGTCGAGGGGAATATACTCATTCCTTATACTATTTCCGTAAATATTTCACGCAGATATGAGAAAACTGGAATGGTAAGGAGAACACTTCAAGAGACACGCCAGAAAATCACAGAGAAGCTATTCGCGGGTACAAATTTCTTAAAATATTTTTTTCTTTGCAGGTTGATTATTAAACAAGGAATTCTGTGTTAATGTTCTTTCTACTTTTTTTTTAACTTCACATCGATTGAAGAGCCTTAGGCACAATAACTTAAAGGTGACGTCGCGAATCTCAAATCATCATTTCATGCTTTTGCTGTTGTGGCTATTTGGTCTCGTTGAGAACTTATCGAGTTAGGTCATCTCATTTTTTCTAAAGAGCGCAATGTCGCCTACGTGTCTCACTAATGAAATATACTAAAAAAGGCAGGACGGGGAAGATGGAAGCTTGCGATGAAAAATTCGTGAACAGGGTGTGTGTGCTGGAACCGACGTTTCGACAAACAGACCTGCCTTTTTCAAGGCTGCAACTTCTCTTAAGTTGCAGCCTTGAAAGCACACACCCCCTGTTTACGAAGTAATGAAATATAAGTAGGTTGTAGACACGAACTGTCGGCGCTTGGAGGGGCAGTCATGCATTGCGTTGGGGCTGTGGTTCAGGCGGACGGAACGATGACGGCGGCGTCCGGTTAGTTCTGATCGCATGCTTATCGCCAGTGTTCGCTAGCCGTCAGCTGTAACGTAACCAAAACCGCAGCACAGTTATCACTTCCCGCTTGCCGTGCGGAAAGGTGATAACTGGGGTTAAGATTATGTATACTTGCTCTAAACGTGGTTGCGAGTGAAATTGTCTGGGCGCGTATTACGCTAAAATTTTTCGTAAAACAACATTTCAGCCAATCACGATGGGGGGACATACAGTCAGCGAAGCCGACCGAACAACGGGAAAATGCACTTACGAGAGAAAAATTTCGTGAATTCAGTCGCTGATCTTTATGCGGAAAGCAATTAAAAGCTTGATGAGTAGAGAACGAAATATCAAGGCAGTCTCGACCACGCGTCTTTATGACACCGCTTCATTTGTTCATGCTGATCAAGTCTTTGCACCTGGAGACTTCACACTATGTACTAGAGTTTACACTCGGCGAGGGTAAAAAAAAAAACGAAAAAAAAAAACGAGACGAGACGAGTGCTACGGCTGCTTATATTGCATGAATAACTTACAAGGTGCTCTTCCACGTACTTTTTCAGGCAGAGTGTGGCTTCATTGCGGCCTTCCTTTGTCTGCAACGACAGTAGAAGCGTGAGGAGGAGGTTGTCGCTGAACCTAACGCATCATGCCGAATTTCATCAGGCACGATGGCTTCGAGACTTGCCGCATGCGGACATGAAAAAGCTTTGACACGCAGATGCCTGGCATTGTTTGCACGAAAGTATGTAAGACAGACGTTGAAGTAGCTGTGTTATAGTACTAAAGCGTTTCACTAGACTTGTACTCAACAAAAACAGGCTTTATTCCTCTTCTAGCTCACCATAAGTTCTGGCTGTCGCCACTGACCATCTCACACTGTAAACCAAATTCCACCCTTAAAGCGGTCTCAGGCCACCAAAACACCCTTTGGCCTCACCAGAATTCACATAAATGTGGGTGCAAGGGTGTTTTACTCGCCCAAATGGCCTTTTCGTTTTCGTTAGGTTTAATGCTTCAGTAAAACATGTTTTACCAGGTAAGGGTGTTAAGGGTTATCAAACACCCGTGGCCAATACAAGAGGAATGCCAGCTGATAATTGAAACTGGCTAACTTAAAGAGCATTGCATATGGGCGAGTTTAGAATAACAGATCTGCATGTTTTCGCGCGACAGAGAAGCCCACCATAAGTCTAGCCATATTATTGAATGTTCCCTGTTTAATTATGCGAAAGAGGATTATCCCCATCGGCACTGAGCGGTGGACACGAGACACTATGGCTACATATACCGCATGGTCGGTGTGTGGTTGTGTAGCCCGAGCGCTCTGCCCAGTTCGTGCTTATGTGATATATGTCTGTGTTCATGATTGGGCATGTGTGTGTGTGCGCGGTATTGCATCCCTTCGATGTTGATGCTATTGAATATTACTTGACTGGTAGCGTTTTTTTACAAGGAAGCTGTCAGTCAAACCATAATGACGGCAGTGGTGTTGCAAAAAGCGCGCCACTCCGTTGTCTAGCAACCGCCGGGCACAGCATGCACTCTGCGATGGAGATCACCGCGCATAGCGATTGATGGAAATGTCGCTCATAGCGCGTCCCATGGGCCATGGATGTTTAAAGCTATGGGCGCAGAGAGAGAGAAAATAAGGCAATAAGAAAGCGAAAGCAAGCATTGCGACTAGATACCGCACAATCTGAACAAGGCGTGCATGCGCGGCGGCTAAGCCACGGCCACCGACGGAGACATCGCGCACAACCTCCGCTCTACAGTGCATAGCCTGGCTGCGCTTGATCGTGCTGAAACAGCCATGGGGGGGTCCTAAAGAAGTGCGTACTCCCGAGAAGGAAGCCGCGCATCTCGAATCTAGAATTGTGTCGGTCGACGGGGAGTACAAGCGTCGACGGGCCCGTGCTTCGCGGTGCCAAGCTTCGCGCGACTTAATGCAAACTTCCCGAATTATTTCTCAGTTTTTTTTAAAGAAACAAGGGTGTTGAGAGGATTGGTAAGACCTCATGTTATGGCTTTTATGCGTGTTATGATTCGTAAAAACGCCTTTTTCCTGGGTTGTAAGCGTGTTATAGACACGGGAAAACCCTCTTAAGGGTGTAAATTGGTTTACTCTGCATGTACTGACTTACCTACATATGTTGCAATGTTAATTAATAAGAACTAAGAGACAATCAACCCAAGGAGAGTATAGGAAATATTATTTGCAGTAATCATGATATAAACGTGAATAAATTAAAGTGGACGGAAAGTCCCTTTGCCGCCGACAGGGACCGCACCTGCAAGCATTTGAACTACGGCGGCGGTCGTTCTCCGGTACACTTCATTAGGTATACATGTGCACTTAAAACTAAACAAAATGTACAGATGAAACACTGACATCAGCATAATAGCAATGAAGGTGCACTCACAGCCTTTTTTCCAATAAATTTACCAGCGCAGTTCATGTATTCTTCACACGTCAATTGCAGTACCTGGACTCGCAAAGAAAAAAAAAAGAAAGATTATGTCACCTATTTCACTTGATGCTTACACTTTGCACTGAAACACAAACAAGTGCACTCGACCATGCTCGAATGGGAGAACGTGATAATCGCTAGATAACACTCCCCTGAACAGTTGTAAGAATATAACATTACGGAATCGGATGGAACGCGCCCATTATGCTGGGGTGCCCCACCTGTCTCTAGCCAGAGTTTAAAAATATGCCGACGCAATATATGGCAATGCGACCAATGCATGTTTACGACTATTGCATGAAGTCACACTATTTTTGTTTTCTTCCTAATTGCCTAATTAGGCATTCTTAATTAACTTACTTTTGAAGCAACGAAGCTGGGCGAAAAATTCCAATGAGAAAGATGTAGATAGGCTTGCAAAACGTCCGGTTAGACAGTTTCTAAGTTTATATCCGTCATGTATTAGTCTTTTTCTGCTTACTACAGATGCCATCGAACTACAAAAGGTTATTACCACGTCACAAGCCGGCTGGCGCGCCTATGTGCGCCTAAAGCCCCTTAATATAGAAAGTAGCAACCCTAGCTCTACTCCACTACGGCGCTTTCCTCCTCTGTATCCTGTCTCAACAGGCCGCGCCTCCGCTATATCCTCTCCCAAACGGCCGCCGTGCGAGCGCCGACCCTATTGGCTGGCGCCCGCGAGCGTCCCTGCTAGGTGACAGCGCCGGCGAAAAATGAAAACACAAGAAAAAAATGGTTCGCGCGCGTTTCCTATTTACAGATAAAAAGTTATAAACTGTCTAATAGGAAGTTTTGCAAACCTAGCTTTAATTTATTTCCATAGAACATTGGTCTAGCTTCATTGTTTCAAAAGTTAGTTAATTAGGCATGTCTGATTAGGTAATTAAGCGGGAAACAAAAAAATAGTGTGGCTCACTCCATGCAATAGTACGCAACATGCATTTGGTCGTGTCGTCAAATAGGGCGTCGACATATTTTTAAACTCTGGCTAAATATTGCTGGGGCAACCTGTATAAGCCAGGTCCCACAGAGCACCTACCAAGAAGAAGACCTGAAATGATGGTGACGATTATTATATACAGATAAGAAAATGAGTTGCACCAAAAGTGCGTAGAGTGTATACGTTCAGTGGTGAATCAAGAATGGCGTATTTTTTTTATTGATATGATATATAAGGAGATGTTGGCGCACAAGTGAGGCGCCGGCTACTCCTTAGCCCTTGGGTGAATATATTTAGCGAACAACTTAAAAAAGTAAAAACAAAGAGCAGTACATGAAAAATAAAACACAGGAGCACACATATGTAAAAACACACTCACACACACTTATCGAACAACACCATCTCAACGTAAAAGAAAATGTCCGAGGGCAATGAATAATGCGCCTCATAATGTCTCTGGTCACCATTGAATCCAACCGGCACAACATAGCAGTTAACACGTCTGGTCCTTATGGGGATGAATTCACTCATGTGAACATTACAGTCGACATATCATACGCTTCAGCACACACATATAATGCGTGTCATATAATGGTGCGTATAACAAGTACGACATATGTTATATGAATGTAAGTTCCTTAATTATTAATAATTGCGGTCTTGATCATTATACTTGTTCCTCAATGGTCTTGCCATGTTTAATTAAGAAAACGAAGTAGACCCTATACCGGTAATTAACTTCAGGCTACACAGCTGACCCCCATTTTTCTGTTACTCACGTTTATGAGGTTATCGTTGTAGTCGGAGTAAGTAAAGTAAGAGCCAAAAGTTTAGAGGAAATGGCACACAAGTAAAAAGATGAATATTCTCGCTACTTCGGCAGGCAGCCTTGAATTTAGGCTACCGGCCTGTTCTAAAAAGCGATTACAACATGTACTGTGCAGTTCGTCCAAATACAGTCTCATATTGCTGGGAAGTTCAACGTTATGCTCAGACCTAGAGGTCTTTAAACTTCTAACGCCGACACTACATGCAATTAACGCAATCCATGTAGTACGAAGATAATGTTTAGGGCTCAGGGTGTGGCTGTGAAAAGGGCCGGTGAACGCGCACGGCTTTCCAGTGCCTTCAAGAGGCGTGTGTGCCATGTTACCCACGTAATGGGATTACCCCCTCAGTTCTTGCTCATGTACTGCTAATTCCACAAAATATGTACGGTTGTACGGCAGAGAGCGAGCAAGCGAAATAGAACACTTTATTTATACCATCTCAAAGGGAAAGGACCTGCAAAAAGTAGACGGATGAGATCATCCTACTTCCAGTAGGCTTGCCATTCCATCTCAGCCCGTCGGGACTGCCTCCTGAAGCTCATTGTGTAAGCTGCGCATAGCAGTTTCTAACAGATTCCCACCGTTAAAAAACCACTAAGGTTATGAACCTTTAAGCTGTTTAGTGTTTGCCGGCAAGAAATGTCGTCCTTTCGTAAACCTGTTTTATCTTGACCCATGTTTTAACGACCACTGAGGTCGAAAGAGTAAATTTAGTTTGCTCAGTGGAGTTGCTGCTGGCGCACAGGAGTGCTGTCTTTAGTAATACACAAAAACAAAGCAGGATTCGTTATTGCATTGACAGGTAGACAATATAAACTCGAGGCCCACGATATCTGACAGAACGAGGAATATTGTCACAGCTCCAACCACACAAACCGGCACATACATTTCCTCGATCTGTACTAGTATACCCGAGTAACGGCCATTGTGCAGGTTTTACTCGCTATGCAGTCAGGAACTGCGCCACAACTCGAGGTTTCAGGTGTCTCGAGGCCAGAAAACGTTTGGTGTAGACTGTACAAGTACCGCAGAAACGAGAAGGATGGTGGCAATACTCAGTCTTTATAGTAGATGCAAAAAATTTGTTCAGGCGACCCCACTACTTCGCCTAAGTGCCTGGTAGTAGCACTCGCGCGTCCACGTTGATGTGCCCCTTTGTATTCCTTGGGTTAACATTGCGTTACACGTACTGCCGAAGCGGATCTAGGAGGCCACGGGGAAAGAAGCACGTGGTTAAAATTTCCTCCGCCAGGTGCCCCAACGTTCCGAGCTGCTCACAATCTTTCGACGGACTCTATCAATTAATTTTCATTAATTATCACGCCACTTAATTTGCCCTTATGTTAAGTAAAGTTATGCTCCGATATCATACGTGTCTAATGTAACTCTTAAAGGGACACTAAAGTGAAACAATAAATTATATTCTGAAAACACTAGTGTCATTAATTTCCCCACCACCATAGTTTTATTAATACAAGCGAAACTCAATGTGGAATGTTTCACTTTTAAATATCCCGCCAAAATCTCCGATGTTGACGTCACAGATTGCAGTGCTTTTTTCGTATTTCGGCCATATTGCCTAAACAAAATTTCCCGGAACTTAGTATGTTAAGTCTGTGGCTCCCTCAGAAGACAGTGTACTTAATTTTCAACGATTAGGAACTACGAATCCCAGTCGACGCCGTCAAAATCTATGACCTCACGACGACTGGCGTGGGAACTTCAAGGTGACGTCGGCCCCCGCATTTTCTTTTTGTGCATTTCTGGCTAAGCAAGCGTCTTCTCGCAGCAAGCGTGGTGTTTTCAGTGCCGTGAAAGAGCAATTCAATCATACGATAAAATTCTTTTTTTTTCGCTTCAGTGTCCGTCTAACTTGATCTAGAACCACCGACTTCTATTTCCCAGATGTTTTATGAATATTCGAAAAACCAGAAGCGTTCGCTCGGCCGGATGTGCTTGGAAGAGAAATAAGAGTATCACTCTGGGGTTCATGCTGGCAAAAATATTAATTATTAATTGCTCAGAATCTTCAAATAAAGCAGAGTCTCTGTCATGCCCGTGAAGTATTTCAGAGTTCCGGAACTGTCGCAGGTGTTTCCAAGGAACTCTGAAACGGAGAGAAGGATCACCTCCTTTCTGGGCTGTTTCTCGGGAGTACAAAAACTGACGTCACAACCTCGGCAGTGCGCGGGGTCACGTGTGTTAAAAACAGCCCAGAGAGCGGGCCTTCCTTGACAAGGTGCTATATGTTTCTCGAAGGAAAGAATTGTGAACTTAAGGGCTCGTTTGCTTGGTTAAACACAATATGAATGAGAACTAACAGACAATGATGCCAAGGAAAGTATAGGGGATGTTATTAGAAGTAATTGTAATTTAAATGTGAAGAAAGAAAAGTGGGCGAAAAGATAACTTGCCACCGGCAGGGACCGAACCTGCGACCTTCGAATAACGCTTCCGATGCTCTGCCACCGAGCTACGGTGGCGGTCATCACCCCGCCCATTTTACAGGGTATATATGTGCATTTAAAACTAGTTCTAATTAATATTGTGTTTAACAAAGCAAACGAGCCCTTAAGTTTACACTTCTTTCCTTCATTCATAGCGAAGGTCTCGTTCTGGCAGACTTGATGCCTTCAGGTAGTATGCGAGGGATTATTAGTCAGATGCCAGCTCGTAATAAGATCACGTGCTACGTGACGCCAACAGGCAAAAAAGAGTGTTCCACACTCGCCGTAATGGCAACAGGCGGCGCTGACTGACGCTCCCACGCTTAAATGCACATCTGTACACTATAAAGTGGACGGAGGGATGACTGCCACCGTAGCTCAGTGGTAGAGCATCGGACACGTTAATCCAAGGTCGCAGGTTCGGTTCCTGCCGGTGGCAAGTTATCTTTTCGTCCACTTTTCTTTCTTCACATTTACATTACAATTACTTCTAATAACATCCCCTATACTTTCCTTGGCATCATTGTCTGTTAGGTCTCATTAATATATGTTGCTCGGGAATACAAAAGCTGACGTCACAGCCTCGGCAGTGCTTTTTCGGGGGTCACGCGTGTAAACAACAGCCCAGAGAGGATTGTGGCGGCGCCAAGCGAGGCTTCCTTGACAAAGTGCATAGTCAAGGAAGGCTCGCTGGGCGCCTCCATAATCCTCTCTGGGCTGTTAAAGGGGCCATGACACCGAATTTTCGATCATAATCTGTGCTATGCGGGTTAATCCTCGAGCATTCACAAATAAGCTGGCGAAATTTTAGCGCATTTCGTCGAGCAGTTAATTTATTATCGAATATTTTTACAAACACGCGAGTGGTCTGAGAGTCGGGCAACACTGGCGCACTAGCGAGCCGTGACGTAACAAGCAGCTGGCTGTGCGAGCGTCTGCATTCCAGAGAACGACATTGTTCCGTCGTCAGCTCCGCGTGAAATTGAGATATTTAAGCTTTCTTCTGCTTGGCACCAAAATTTGACGATTTGCAGCGGCTGAAACTGTGGTGGAAGACGACGGCACCGCTCCTTGCCGCATGTGACGTCACAGGCGCCATGGCAAAATGGCGGTCGCCGGCGGTGGGCGGGATTTACAGCCGGCGACTTCTAGGGCCTGTTTTGCACTGAAATATTCTTTTACAGCCAACTTTTCATATCTGTATAGGCATAATAGACCCTCTACTTCTAGTTTTCGCTGTTGATGATGATGAATCAACTTTTATTGAGCCCAATTATGTTAGTGGTGCACGCAGGCACCAGACGGGGTGGTTCCCTAGTTACGGGACCCAAACCACAAATTGTTGGGTGACCGTGTCATGGCCCCTTTGACAAGCGTGACCCCCCGAAAAAGCCCTACCGAGGCTGTGACGTCAGCTTTTGTACTCCCGAGCAACAGCCCAGAAAGGAGGGGATCCTTCTCTCCGTTGAAAAGGTCTATAGACGGACGCTGGGCGAGGCCTCTACCCAGACCACGCGCAGCGCAAGTACCCGAGTACGGACGTGTAAGACTTACCACGCTCGCAAGTTCTCCGCGAACTTTGAAAGGCAGGATGACATCGTCGATGCACTTGAAGATCGCCCTTGCCACAGGCTTGACCACCTGCAGCATGGTGGCCTCATCTGTAACGAGAAAGTGAAAACGGTGCCCGGCTGCTTTAACCGTTTATCACCGGCTTCGCCGTCTCAAGCGTTGAGTATGCCGGCGTACGACAGCAGTGATTGAGCGATATTGTCGGCAGTAAACTATGGATCGGCACTGGCTGTTCTACAGGATGTCAGTTACGGGGCGCAGAGGGGCGCTCGATAATCCTCCCCACCCACCAAGCCGCATACATTCGATGTACTTTGTTCAAGACTTGTAAGTGAATGATTCAATGAACTTTTGCCCAAACTTCAGTATTTCGATCACAACAATGACCTTTGTTTGGGGCACCTCACTCTCAATGTACAACTAAACCTCTACAGTGTCAATGTATTTATCTCGTTAGTAAGGCATGTATTTGGGCAAGTTGGTTCATACTTGATGCGAAACAACAAATAGCCCCTAAATAGCCCTGTGTCTCTCTTGCTTAAGTCCCCGTTTCTTAGCAGTCGTTTTTTTTTCGCGAAAAGCATTCCTGTCACTGTCAATGTCTAGGTATATAATAATAAAGATATAGAAGTTTTCTTTTATATTTGCATTTTCTTTCTCTTTTTCTTTATTTACACTACTCCCATGCTCATGTGTATTTTTATCGTCCACTTCCATGTATGGGCTTGTGCGAAGGCCCATGAAGAATGAAGAAATAAATAGAGAAATTGCAACTTGACACCCCCCTCGCCCCCCCCCCCCCCCGGTCAGCGTCTGCAGTGTCATTCCCCTTCTGGCATATGAGGAACGAGAAACTTACTCTTCTGGTCTGAATATTTACTGCAAGAATAATATTTCCTCAGACCCACGCAAAAGGAAATTGCGAATACTAAATTGCGAAAGAAGGCGACTCGAAAGACGCAGCGCGATCGATTCCACGATAATAAGACATGTCCTCCTAGCAAAGTACTTCGTGATGTCTTCTTCATTGTGCATGTATTGAACTCCGCCAGGTATCAATCCTCCTACAATCCCTTAGAACAAACTCTGTGTTAAAAATCCCGTGTCAACCAATGGAGTAGCCTGTGTGTCTTGTGGGATGTTTTGTACCAACATATGAGAGGATATTGAGACCGATAAATGATCTGCATAAAATTAAACACCAATAACTAAAAAAAAGCAAAAAAAAAAAAACGCCAGGCCTGCGTGGCATTCGCAGCACAGTCACAGCAAAAGCAGGAAGAGGCGCCTTTCTAGAGCGCGTTGTAGACTCTATAAAGGCTATTATAATACAAGTACACTTGCAAAGTACATACTGCGCCATAAATCATCATAATTTCTGTGAAGTAGTAAAGCACCCACTGTGCCATAATTCTTCATTCTGCGAAGAAGCTAGATACCCGCTACACATCTGCAAGGCATTATGTGCACTTTGTTGATACTGTGGTTCATGACGATGAAGTGTAGTGGCTGATTCCATTGTAATGGGTTGGACGCATTAAACGACCCACTTGTTACGTAGTTCTCGTTGTGTGACACCTCGTTGTTATTTTATGCTTCTACCACCCTATATTACACAAATGTTAAAGCCCGACATGACGCCTGTATACGGTCTTTTTGTGAGGGCTTCAAGCACAGGCGTGGCTCTGTGATAGAATACGCGAATACCACGCACAGGGCTCGGATACCCATCCCATCCTGGATGTTTTTTTAACGCGATAGCGTTAAAGAGCTCGTTTCGCAGAAATTCCGGCGTCGGCGTCGTTGGTCGTGAGCGAAAAATCATCATCTTGTCCGTGACCGAAAAATCGAGAGAGGTGCAAATAAAATAAATAATAAAAATTTTCAGGTCCGAGTGAGGATCGAACCCGGGTCGTCTGCGTGGCAAGCAGGTGTTCTACCACACAGCCACGCCTCTGCTTACAAATACTGTGAAAATAACTTCCTCTGCTTGGAAATTCAGTGAAAATAACTTTCATGCTTCGCAAACGCAAGCGTCCTTTATATAGGCGTCGCAATATAACATGTAATATCCCAGGAATATTGCGTCGTACAAGCGTACATTGCCATCGGGCGTCAGAATATGTGACTATCATAACGATTTCATAGTTTAAAGCCAGCCAACCCATTACAAACGGCACACACCTTACTGAGCGTATTTCCTTAACACCACGTAGTGGGTGCATAGCAAGTTCGAAAACATTTCCCACATTTGCCGCGCATTATTGCTCCTGGTTTAAAGCATGCTACCCATTACATAGTATGCACTAAGTGATTGAAGTACGCACTACGGACAGGATATTCGCTATCGCGTTCAACTCTTAAAGGCGAAGATTAAGGGTCCCCCAATTTTTTTTCTGTGTTTTTTTTTTTTAATTTTGCGTTACAGCTGTTAGGGGCACCGGTGGCGGTGGCGGACAAGTACACCATCAAAATCGGTTGTTGTTGCGATCAGATAACAACTTTCGCTGTAAAAAAAGAACAATGACGGCTGTACCAATCAAGCACATAATATAGACGATTTTCTGCAGCTGGTTTGTTTAATCAAAACTAGATGGCGCCACTACTGCAGCGTGGCCGTCTCCTACCGCGGCCGTCTCCATGCCATGGCCTTTGGCAGCGCTGCTCAGTATGTCTCCATACGCGTCGCGTCGTCTGCTCGGCGGCCCCATAGCGTCTGCGCGCACGCGAGTAAAAGCGAGCAGACGGCAACGCCGAGAAAGACAACATGGCGACACCTGTGGATGCAGTTCCCTTCCGCCTCGAATCTATCACGTCGTCGTCCTGCGCTGTGTGCCCCGTAAGTTCGTAACCTACACATTTATTTGCTTTATATTTACGTCCTGAAGCTTTGAGAGCAATGTATTCGTCGGAATTTTGCAGTGTTTTCAAGATTCATTCTCAAATTCTCGGAGACAAGGCTTAGCAGGCATGGCTAAATAAACACAGCTAATCGCGATAATAAAGACAGAACACACCTGATACTCTGTCCCCGGCGTGAGATGACACGAAGCGATAGCTGATTTCACCATTTATTTATTGCTGTGAAGACAGTGGGCGAGTAGCAAGCGCGAGTTCGGATCGAAGCGGGCGGTCGCGTCTGCATGGGTGCTGCCATGTTGGCTTCTAACCCCAGCTGCTGGCGTTTACGGCCACGGCCGCTTCGCTGGCCCAATGCGTTGGCTGGGGCAAGTGGCTGGGAGAAGGCTATTTACGGTCACGTGATCAAACATGGCAGCACCCGTGCGCCGCTGCGGAAAATCGTCTATAGGAGCAAAATGACGGTCTGTTGCGATAAGTACGGGGGGCACGCTCACACACGCACACGAATTCCCACACCAATAGGTTCTATGTCTGTTTTGGTCCTTAGCATTCAGCGGGTCGCAGTAAGTGGATAATCGTAATATGTGCGCTTGTATTCTCTGTGGATTCTTAAATGCTTTAATCAGGAATTCAGCTTCATGCAGCTTCACTCTATAAACATAAACAAAGAAAGCTTGAACACTTTGAAAGTTTGTTCAGTTTTGGCCATGAACTAATACTATAGGGCCTTGTCCGCCACGGCGGTGTAGCGGTTACGGTGCTCGGCTGCTGACCCGAAGGTCGCGGGTTCGATACCGGGCGTGGAGGTCGCGTTTCAATGGAGGCGATACGCTGGAGACCCGTCTACTGTGCGATGTCAGTGCACGTTGAAGAACACCAGATTGTCAAAGTTTCCGGAATACTCCACACGTGCCTCATAATCATATCGCGGTCCTTGGCACGTGTAACCCCTGATGTTACTACAGCTAGCACCTTCTTCAAAACGAATTTCACAACTAACACGATGCATCGCCGATTTAAAGGCACAGTTGCGATCTTTTTGCCCTAGTCATTTTGGTTCAGCAACAGGTCCTTCACCCGACAAATAAGGGTGCAGAGAATGCTATCGTTCCGTGCCCTCCCGTATATCCCCTTCAGGCGCAGCGTCCACATATGTGGAAGCCACTTGTTTTTGCCAGTTCCTCGGACTAGTGGGAAAGAAAGGGCACGATACATTGCGCATAGGAATAATTGAACCTTCTGCATAGTCAACGCGTCTTGAATTGACCCCAATGTGCTGCATACAACTCAAGCCGATCATTTTGATGAAGGCACTGCGATGTTTGACGGGTCACTGGACGTGCCGTGTTCCAGGACCAACTTCAGAAGTATTATTTTTCTTTGCTCAAAACGAAGCCAGCCAAAAACGAACTAGGTGTGCATTTTGAGACTAAGATTACCTTCTTTTTCTGTAAAAATAGAACATGAGTGGCTGCAGAATAATTAAATATTTAATTATACGCTAATTAATATTAATTAACGAAGCTCCCACAAAACAACATATTTCTTAATTTTCTTTCTTGGAATGTAACAACGAGTGCCTTAGAATTATGTTGTGCGAAATTTAGACATTTCCGGACAGTGCATCATAATGTGCGCCTGAAGGGGATATGAACGTGCAGCTTCTCACAGTTGAGACCATGTCGTCGGTTCTTCTTTTGGCTCCGTGAACTAAATGCAAGAAAAAAAAATCGGTGAAAGAAATAAAAAACGCTTTGTACGTCTCACCCGGTGCAACGTCGCAGAGGTTTCTCCCATTGCTCGCCGTTGCAGCGCAGCCCAGTAGCAAAACGACAACCAGGAGCGACCGCCGGTACAGAAGGGGATCGCCAAACATGGCGCTTTCCGCCAGGACAGCCGTGCCAGGTAGAAGTCGCGTTCTCTCTCTTCCACGTTTCTTACTGTTCATCTCGCGACGCACGAACGGAATGCGTGATTCATTCAGCGGGCGGCCAGACTGTCGGGGCAATTTAGAATAAGGTCTTAATATTCGCGACATGTGACTCTCACCGCGCTAGGCTCGACTATGGTCATTTGTGTAATTTAACTCGTGCATGTCAGATTTCTTTCGTTATTGCTACCTCCCCTTTTTTTTTGTTTTTCGACGAAGCGGAGCTGGAAGAACAGCTGAACACACAAGTGCAGTCCCCTACGTACGAGCAGGGCAGGCGACAAACGTACAGCGTTAGAGGGCGCTTCTGTCTCTCTCTCAATGGAGGTCACCCATCTGAGTAAATAACAGTGCATAAAATATGATGAAACGGAGTCTCCAAGTTTACCGAGGTCCGACACAGACGCTACAGCGGACATTTCTGGACCTTCCTGTATCCTGCCCAGTTGAAGTTTGGTGCACGGAATCTTTCCTGTTCCTGGTTGATAACGTTTGAAAGTTTCTCTCTCTCTCTTTTCCCACATGTCGGTATATATGTATATACGCATATTGTAGTGTAAAGAAGAAACATGTGTATGGTCTCGTCCCAGAAGAGTTGGTAAGTGGGCGCGCAGCACTTTATGCCAGTGCAACACACACGCCCGCCCGCCCGCACGCAGCACGCACACACGCACACACACACACACACACACACACGCACGCACAGGCATGCGCAGGGTTCCCCTTCAGGGGGGGGCAGGGAGGGGCGAAGGTTCATGGCAGCGCCCCCCCTTCCTAATAAGTCAATTTATGGGGCATAATTTGCTCCCCCCTCTCTCAGGTGACTAGGGGGGGGGCGCCCCCTCTGCCCCCCCCTCGTGCGCACGCCTATGCGCGCGCGCGCACACACACACACACACACACACACACACACACACACACACACACACACACACACACACACACACACACACACACACACACACACACACACACACACACACACACACACACACACACACACACACACACACACACACACACACACACACACACACACACACACTCAACCACAGGGGTTGCCCGAGCGGATTGATATGAAATGAATAAAATTGAGCAAACATGATCTATCTATCTATCTATCTATCTATCTATCTATCTATCTATCTATCTATCTATCTATCTATCTATCTATCTATCTATCTATCTATCTATCTATCTATCTATCTATCTATCTATCTATCTATCTATCTATCTATCTATCTATCTATCTATCTATCTATCTACTATCTATCAAGTGCCTGTACGGGAAGGACGTGTAAAGCGCAGCGCTACCGCCATCCATGTTTGTGACATTGTCTTCCGTTTTTTCGGAATCCGCCAACTCGCTGCTGTGAAAGCACGCTTGTGCTATTGTTTTCTTCTGCCGGCGAAACATTACGAATGGAGGTGTCGTTGTGATTCTGTCTCCATGTACTCTTTCACTGCTTTGTTTGTCCGAAGAGCGGAGATTTATAGGCTGCAGTGGAAACGCACTAATGAAAGTTTCGCTGGCGCTAATGGAAAGTTTCGATGTCGACATAGAAATGGCCGAATGAAAATATAGACGGTCGTATATACGCCTGAAGAAACAGGAGCTTTTGCAATGTGCCGCTTAGAGCGCCGCGCTGGATCCTGCCAGGAGCTGAATTTTCCTTGTAAACATCTGCCACGACTGGCTGGTCTCCTCAGAACGAACACCTTAAAGGGGCCCTGCAACACTTTTTGAGCGTGGTCAGAAAACACGGCCGATCGGTAGTCGAGGCTAGAGCACTGCACGGGCTCGGGCCTACCCGAAAACCGCTGGCCCGGCCCGGCCTCGCGGGCCGGGCCGGGCCGGGTAAAGTAGGTTTCACGGCGGGCCCGGGCCGGGCTCGGGCCTGGAGCTCCGGGCTTAGGGCCGGGCCCGGGTTTGAGATGGCGGGCTCGGGTCGGGCCGGGCCTGGACTTTTCTCGATTCTTAAACAGACAAGAAAGTGAAACACTGTAGCACATTGGTTTAGACTAATAATGTGTATTCTTAGAATTGGAATATCATTCCTTTCACCACCGTAAGTTTATTCAGACAGGAAAAAATCAAGACCAAAGTTCCATTTTAGAATTTCGTGCTGTAATATCCGCGCGTGGCGTCACGGATTTCAAACTGTATTCGTCGTATTTTGGGGGGCGCTGGATCTTCAAAATTTCTTGAAACGTGGTATGTTAAGTCTATGGGCTACTCAGAGGTCAATTTACTTCATTTTTACCGATTCCCCTACCCCTTCCCCCTTTATGCCGCATCGTCAATAAAGTTGTTTCACTCACTCACCGATTAGGATCTACGTAGGCCCCAGTAGACGCCGTCAGAATCTATAACGCGACGACTTCTGCTGCGCGAATTTCAGGGTGGCGTCGCCACCCGCATTTCCGCGCTTACGAAGTCTTGTCACGGCGAGCGTGGTTACTTTGGAACTGTAAAACAGTAATTTACTGATAATCAAAAAAATTACTTTTCTCTTTAGTGTACCTTTAAGTTTATTCCAGAGAAATTGATCATACATATATGTTTCACATTTTATCTCGAAAAAAACGTTCTTTTTTGTGGGGCAAGCTATTTGGAGTTCTATGATGGACAAGTACTGACCTTCTTTTGCTTCTTGCATATGGGGCTACTTGATTTATCTGAAACGGGCGAGCTAAAAGTAAATAGGCCAGACGCTTACATAGTTAACATCTGGCTATTCTGGGCTTTATTCGCATTCTTTATTATTTTATATCCCAAATGGTATTCTGTGATCACAGAAATTAAGGTAATATAATAAATTTATAACTTATCATCGCAAGAGCTCTAAAGCTGGGGAAACGATTTTGAATATTCCAGCCCACCACTAAAACGAAGGGTCTGCACGGAGTCTCGTTACATAGGATCCCTATAAAGGCATTTGTTTTCCGTGACTCTGTCACGGCTCCCAGTGGTCATGTCACGCGAGATGTACATGCACAGCCTGCCTTGTGCGCCCACATTGAGCTTTCGTCTTGTTCAGCTAAAGCAGGGGTCTCAAACTCGCATCAGCTAACGGTCTTCATTCACGAAAATTTAGTCCCGCAAAGGCCAGGGCAAGGGGTAGGAGGGGTGGGGGGTGCGGAATAGGTTGTACCAAATGTCACCTGATTTTGTCATTTGAAATACATTTCCCATAACTCATATATCGGTCATTTCTGAAAGGTATTTGGTGGCGAGATTCTAACAACATATTTATACCTATCTCCAAAATGACTAAAATCTGGACGCCGATTCTGAAATATAGGCTTTTCTTTCACGGCTATGTATGAACGCATGGTGGACGCATGGGGTGTCTGACAAGAAAATGCTTTAGACCTGTCATGCCTATGTAGCTTAAGGAAGTACTTATATAGAAAAAAAAATCGGACGAAGGCAGCCGTGTGCCGGCCGCGGGCCGCGTGTTTGAGACCCCTGCGCTATATCGTGCGAGAGATACATGATACTGCCGCAACAACGTTGGAATGTGCAGGAATAGCATAGGTCCATTAAACAAGGCCTCGGGCAAATTATATTTGCTTACGAAATGCCTGGCTTGAAAAAAGACAATTACGAATTCCGTGCCATGTGGTTGATGTCCCTTTACCTCGAACCATACGAGTAAGCGTCGAAAAGCTTATTCGCGCCAGGTATTACCAAACTGGAACAAACCCTGAAAATAGATCGAGATCTCTTCGTCCTCCTCCTGTCAGTCGTATAGTCCAATGACCACCTTCTATACCAGTGCAACATCGTAACCATTACTAGTACACCATTATAATATGAAAAAAAAAAAAAAAAAACAAGAGAGCGCGGTGCAAAACATGCATAACATACACTGCTGAAAACTGCACGGAGAAACCCTCGAAGAGGAGTTTTATAGATGGCATTGAAGACCGGCGCGACGTTCGGGAACGACAGAAATGAAGGCAAGAGCTGGACACCTATGTTCATTGTGCAGAAGTCCGCAGCATGGTCGTCGGCAGAATTTTCTCTTGGGGGGGGTGCAAACCATTGTTGCATCGCGAAAGCGAGAGGGGGAGAGCACTGGCATAGCTTGGGTGTGGGGAAGTGCTTGAGTGGCTTGAGGGGGGGGAAAGTGCCCCTTTTGCACCCCCCCCTGCCGACGCCCATGGTCCGCAGAGACATCCTAAATTTGCTCCAGGGGTGGAAGTTAAAAGCAACGAGTGGCGACGCCTTCACAATTCGCAAGGCAGATGTACTCCCCTGCTAGCGTAAGCAGTGCGAGAAACTTTAGGGCGCCAGGATATGTGATGCGACAGCGCATAATTTGATTTTTTGCTCAACGACATGTGACGAAACAAGCTGTAAAATATGCCACAAACAACTGCTAGAGTGTATATACTAGCAGCGGTGGGATAGATGAAAAGAATGCTGTGACAAATATTTTTTTGTCTTCGTTTCGGCTGCTTATACGTATTTCTAAAAGTACACGTGGTGCGCTCGGTTCATTAAAAGTTTTGTCTATGTTATTGCAGTTACCAGACCGTAACGAATTTTGCTTTCCTTCTCTATTTCTCATGCTGTGGCAAGGGGCTACTATGCTGAAGACAGGCGCTACATATCATGAAGGGTGCACGATTGGCTTTGTCGTTAGAGCATGCTTTAAATTTTAATTCACCGCAATGTAAACAAAGGGAAGAGAGCGTTCCGTTCCTTGTGTCCTCTGGTTTTATAGCGCGATTTATTGAAACTGAAATCATGCTGCAAATCACTTTCCTTGCTACAATATCTGCGGCGAAACGCTTTTGATGATCCCCATCGTTGACGTTTCGGCACCCAGAACGGTAGCCTTCTTCACAACGATTGTGAACAAGGCTCTCATTATGGGTCCCGCAACGTCAACGCATTTTTACTCCCTTGTGGTCGGTGTCCTCGTCTTCTTATTCAATGATTCTTCCGGACCAGACGGGTGTCCGTCCAAGCCTTGATTGCATCCCCATAGTGTTTGCGGAAAAAGTTGGTGCAGTGTATCACTGCCAGAAAACATTCATTGCATCAAGTATATCAGCTCAGCTGTCTTCACCGTGAGCCCCCTTTTACAAAAAATAACCATAGGTTAAAGTATAATTTTTAGCGAAGCATGCACCACCAAAGCGTAGATATATCATATATGTGACTTAAAACACCTTGTCGAATTCATGTTCGGGCGACACCACATAGATTATTGGCTCGGGCCTCGGTCGGGCCCGATCTGCGGTCGGGCCGGGCCGGGCCGGGTAGGCGAATTTTTTCCTCGGGTACGGGCCGGGCCCGGGTCTCGCTTTGAATCACCGGGCCGGGCTCGGGCGGGTAAGTTTAAACAACTTCCGGGCCCGGGCCGGGCCCGGGCCGAAAATCCCGGCCCGTGCAGTGCTCTAGTCGAGGCTCCCGAGAACACGCGAGCCAAATATTATAGCGCAGCACGCGGCCTGGAATTCACGATAAATTCTCAGTCAGCTAAAAATTGCTTTCTCTTCTGTCTACAAATGACGCTACAAGCTCAAATATCACTCATCACAGCCATTGTATCAGCCATTGGCTGATTTGAGCATGGCGCGCTCGGTCGTTACTGGGGCTGCCGTGGGAGGCCGCGACTTTTCCACGCGTGCGCGCGCGATCGCTCTGAAAAGTCGCGCAATTCGAAGAAAAAAAAAAGAGAAAAAGTTCTCAAGGTCACGAGGCGCGCTTGACGTATTTTCTTTCCTCGTGCCATCCCTCCCTGCTTAGCTTCCAGCGCTTTCGACGGGATGAGAAAAGAGAGAAAGCAATTGCAGCGTGCGACAAATCTTTCTAACCCCGCTCGTTCTGGACGGATTCTAAAAATTCTTGCGGCAGTGAATTCGTGAGGCAATAAGCTCCTCTAGTAAATCCATTCCATGGCTACTTGGAAAAGTGTTGCAGGGCCCCTTTAAGTTTTCATGCGCGAAAGCAGGAGAAAAGCCTTACTCATACCAAAAGGAAAGGGGGGGCGTGGATGGAGCTGAGGGGCCCACCAGGGGTGGATTTCCGCTACCCTTTTGTCCGAATTCAGGATCTGGTCCTGAATTCGGACAAATATCATTACTAACAATCTCACTGACGTGATCACTTTTCACTATTTGCGTATTTTTTCTCAATATTCTTGAGCTGTTCTACTGCTTATGTTGAGTAAAACTTGAGCTAAGCACGTTTTTTTTTTTCACTGCGTGCATTGTTTCATTGCCCTGTACGCTTGCCCATCCGCCATATTGTACGCGGTCGTGGTCCTTGTCAAGCCCGTGAGGAGGCTTGTTGACCCCGGCCGTACAAGTTTTTTCTAAAACGGATTCGTCTGTCGAACTTAAATCAGCAATAAAAAGGATCGACCCTGACGGGCCGCATCTGGCGAAAAAATCGACCATCGTAGGAGACTCAGGTGACGTAGGCAACAACAAGAAAATGACAGGACCAACGCTTACTCTCACCTGAGTCCAGAACACGAATGCGGTTCCGCTATGGACAGGGGTCTCAAACTCGCCTCAGCCAGCGGGCCGCAGTCACACAATTTAGTCCCGCAAGGGCCCGGGCAGTGCAGGAGGTAAAAGCGGGGAGAGGGGGGGGCATTTGCACAATTTGCCTGCAAACGCTGCCATTTGAAAGAAAATATTTCCCATATCTCATATTTAGGTCATTTGTGAAGGAGATTTGGTGCCAGGATTCCAATCAATGACTCAAATCTGGACGCCGATTGTGAAATATAATTTTTGTTTCAGGGTTATGTTTCAAAACAAGGTGAACACATCGGATGCCTCACGGAGACAATGCCTTAAACCAGTCATGTCTGTGGCTCACGAACATACTTGATCAGAAAAAGAAAAAAAAATGGGGCGAAGACAGTCATGTGAGGGCCGCGGGCCGCAACCGAGAGCCTCGCGGGCCGCGTGTTTGAGACCCCTGCGCTATGGCTTGGCGGAATTCTACTTCACCGTGTGTTATAAAAATAATTCGAACGAAAACGTGCTTAAAGCACGGCTGGCCTGGCGTTACGGAGGCCGGGCTAAAAGCATTGCATTTAGACGAAAGTCCACCAGATGTTGCAACAATCCTCTAGTGATCCAGTGTTACGCGAAATTGACCGCGAATACCGGAATTCCAGATGCGCCAGAACACTCTAGTACTCACCACATTCTCGTTGTGAGTGAGACACAAGTAGAGTGACACACAAGGGGACCTATATTTCCGCGTGCATGTGGTGCAGTGAATCAACGCAGATTTCTTTCAAGTTCAGTAGCAATGGTATGGACATACCAGGAACATTTTAGCCATCGCCGTAATTCTCTTTCTAAAGTCTAAATCGATGACAACGCTCAGCGCGACGTAAAGTGCTGGTTAAAAGCTCGCAGGCCACGCTCCCATAGGAATACATGGGATAGTGGACTGCGAACTTTTGACTCCCCCGGTACGTTCGATGTGCAACTGGACGCGTACAAAGTCTGCCGATGATCGTTGCTCAAACAGAGAGGAAACGTGTCCAGCTGTCCTTGAGCGCACGAAAGGCGCTTGGAGATAGTAGCCGAAGGGGGGCTTCGTTGTTAAAGTTCATTAATTGTAAACGATTGTCAACTGGGGGCTGCATGGCTCCGGCAGAGAGTGCGTACTTTGACCGCCCGGTCGTGCTCACCCACGGTCGCTCGCACCGTATCTTTGGAGGGGATAAGAAGATGGCTCGTACCTTTGTACGTGTTATGATCTCATCGCGAAGTTTGCTTTGAGAAGGTCACACGAAGGCAGCGCGAAGGTTACTCTGCTTCCTGGAGAGCCCGCGTTTCCTAAAGGAGTGCGCTAGTCGCCTTACAATGACATTGCATTTCGTTGCTACCGCATTTATGGCTTCACGTATTTGGCGACACTGACTTCTGTATCCTAACATGACTGGCTGACGCCGACAGACTATACAAGAGGAAGAAGTCAGAACAGAAGTATGTCCCCTTGCGTGATAGTAGCAGTGGACTTCAACATTGACGCAGCAAAACCTGCGAATAAATTGTTTCATGAGTTTACGAAGGAGGCAGAGTGCAGCCCTCAGTAATATACTAAGTAGCAGTGCCGGAAGGTGTCGTAAATCTAGACTTTCATAGCGTTATTATTTGTGTTCGAACATTTATCATGCTTTACATTCACCATTCAGCATGCCCTGATACTGATAGCTGCCATGGACTCGATCGAATTATTTACGTCCTTCCAGCGTCACATCCATGAAGAACACCCTACACTTGCTGACCTTTTGTTGCGCCGAAAATCATCTCACCTTACCTTTTTCAGAAAATCTATCATTATAACAGCTGTTTGAAGGACGTACTGTTCAATCCATCTGGTTACATATCGCCTATGGCGGATCATTGCTTTAAAGGGCCCCTAAACAACATCTGAAAATACGAAAAACGAGCGCTTTATTCTCTCCCGGCGTTTCCCATTTTTGCCGCACAATTCGTGACGTGAGCCGTCAGTTCACATGACGTCAGGATGAAATAAGCTCTCGATTGGTCGATATACGAGAGAAATCTGTTGCGAATTGTTTCGTACTCTGCTTTGCCATGCAGTCGCATGCCCGTTCAGCCTTGTCTCGCATGACTATCGTGCGCGATAACCTGATTTCACTTCGTTTTCTGCGTTTGCGAGTGCGCAAGCAGAGATAGCAGCATGTATTCAAAAAGCGCGAAATCCTCACTGGCTCATTGCTAAGTGCTAACATTCCACCTGTTTTATGAAGAAATATGTGGCGAGGAGGAGATAGCGCTTGTAGGAAGGGTAGCGAAGGCGAGAGAGAAACTACTTTCTCACCTTTGAACTCGGTGTGGTTTAGGGGCCCCTTAAGTTTGGCCTACCATGTTGTCGCATAAATTGTGCAGTGACTATTTTATTCTTAGGACAAGTGCCGTCTGGAAATACCTTCCGGCCTCAATTGCCAGCATGAGGGATGAACAAGAGAGAGAGAGAGAAAGGCCAAGAAAAGGCAGGGAGGTTAACCATGTTGCGCTCGGTTTGCTACCCTTATAGTGTACTAGAATATGGGGTAGTGTGTTCAGGGAGGAGTCATGGCTGCCGCAGTTGATAACGAAAGCCACGAGAGGGCGCCACCACAGCATGGGCTGTCGCATCATACACCGCTTCCGAGGGGCTTCGATGCTTTGCATACGTCGCGCTTAATAATCTGACTTCTTTTTAATGCTAACACGTCAGTGGGAAGCATCCTGAATGATATTCGTCCTACATGCATACGAAACAAAACAATATGCAATGAAGCTGCCGTGCGTGGTCCGAAAAAAGAGGCAGCGACTAGCAGATGACAGCGTAACAGTGAAAGCTGCGAAAAGAAAACTCCACGCAGTTGCTTTACAACTTCGTCGATGAACGTAAACGAAATTTCGGGATATCTATGGAAGAAAGGAGGGCCTATGAACCCGGAAGATCCTTGTTAAAATACTGCTATAATGGGTCGTATCCCTGCATCCTGCCACAGCTTCGATTTTCTTCGTTATGCGCGCGCGGCACCGTTCTTGGTTCTTGTTGAGGGTTGCAATGCACGGTATTCATTATGTGGTTTAACGTGCCGAAACAATATTCTATTGTGAGGCACGCCTAGTGAGATTCCGGAATAATTTTAACCACCTGCAGGTCCTTTAACATAAGTGCACGGGTGTCCTTGCCACTGGCGCGCGTAGCCAAGGAAGCATTAATTCACCTGCCCTCGAATTTCCTCAGTTTTGCATGTGTATATAAACACACGCACATGCAAACACACGGACATAAATAATAGTTGTCTGAACGCCCCCCCCCCCCCCGCTTCAGAAAAACATTGGGATTAAACTCCCCCCCCCCCCCCCCCCGAATTTTTTCCAATTTTGCATGTGTATAATATATTATACGCGCACACATACCAACACACGAACAAACTTACATGTGATATAAACCCGCCCTCCCCCCCCGAAAAAAAAATTTCTGGCGACGAGAGACCACCCCTATGCTCGGCGCGACTGCAGAGACGGAGTGACGAAGTTGCGCGCATGTCTATGCTGACTCTAAGCGCAGGTTTCTGATCCTTATAATGATAATTTCTGGGGTTTTACGTGCCGTGCCAAAACCACGATATGATTTTCAGGCACGCCGTACTGGACTCCGTGAATTTCGACCAGCTGGTGTACACATGCGCTGACATCGCATCGTATATATGGGCCTCTAGAATGTTGCGCCCGTCGAAATGCGGCTGCCATGGCCGGGCTGTTGCATTGTACAGGCAAAAGGAATCTACACTAGCTGGGCACCACTTCCAGGCTGTAAGAACAGGCTGTATATTTACTGATGTGTGTGCCTAATGGAGTGGGTAGAAACACTGAACTAAAATTCGTGACCATGCATTCTGAAGATTTTATCAATTCATGATCATTCTGGTCGCAGTGGCACTATTGAGTACCGACTGACTGTTGCCTGCTGGCTTTTTTCTTTTTTCTCGGTTAGCCTGTCGCGAATGGTTGATACCTTTGACGAGAAAATGAAGTCTTGTTAGTACATAAAACTTTGCCACTGCTGCCGTGAGTAGGCCTGCATGCTGGCTGCAACCCAGGATATAATCAATATATTTTCTTACAAGCAACGTCACGTCAACAACGCTGTTTCTGCAGAGCTTTTGCTTGCTGAAAAGGTAAATATGTCCTCTAGATTCTTTACTGCATGAAATGAAGCGCCAGACGCGTTGAGAAGCCCAACTTTGTCGCAAGGTTCTGTGAACTCAATTTTCATAACACACTGCTTTGCACCCAGGTACAAAACAGTGCCGTTGCCGTTGCCGCCGACTCGGCATTGCTTTACTCTCGAATGGCCAGCAGACATAATTGCATAAGAAAAAAAATCGGAAGAAAACCTTTCGTTAATCGGGCGCGAAAACACTCAACAGTCACGGCAGAGCAGCCGAGAATGCAGAATTACTCTGACTGCCCTGCCAGCCCATGCTGCAGCAGCGCCGCCTCACGGAACGGGTTTTCGTCCACGCGCGCCGCTTCACGCCATGCATGGCGAGCGGGCGCGCCTGAACACACTACCCCATATTCTAGTACACTATACTACCCTACACCAGGGGGAGGGGGAAGGAAAGGAAAAGAATAGAGAAAGAGAGGACAACTAGTACGCTCGCTTGCATAGCAGCGTTCATCGCGCCTACCGAGATGGTTTCAAACCGCGAACTGTTGCAGAGCACGGTTCGATTTCGACTGTCTTAAATGAAGCAGACTGCAACCCAAGATGTTAATGATGGTGTTAGAGGCCCGAGTACTGTGCCAGTGCACGTTAAAAAACACCAGATGGTCAAAATTTCCGGAGCTCTCCACTACAGCGTCTCATAATCATATCGTGGTTTGGGACGTTAAACCCCGGATATTATTATTATTATTATTATTATTATTATTATTATTATTATTATTATTATTATTATTATTATGTTAATGACGGCGAACATTTCAAAACAGGCTTTCAAGGTGCCTTGTAACTTTTTATTTTGCATTTTTGACTGCAGGTGTTGCTCTCTTTCCTTTCCCCTCTCCTTTTGGAAGAACTTTTAATGAATGAATGAATGAATTCGATTCTATGAAAGTTGGAAATCAATAAACAGATGCGTGCGTTTGACTTCAATTGTGTAGGCGTGATGCTATGGAATAAACTTCGACAATCGTCGTGAGACAAAATTGCTGCCGTAATTGCTGAAGCCAGTCTTGCAGACAGTACATCGAACCCGCGCTCACGTTCCTTCAGGCAAGTAATCACAATTTCTACATCGTAAGTCACATTTTTCTTCACCTGAGTAACTATTTCGCTTTCATCCCTAGGAAATCTTTTCCCCTAAAGGGGTCGTGATCGAACAAACCCTCGGGCTTAGTGAGAAAATGCATTGTGTAGAGAGCAGACGCTGCTGTGAACATATCGGCCAATTATTGCAGTAGTGCGCGGCAAAGAGAGTTTAGAAGCGGAGCTAGAAGTTGCCCTTTTCTCAGGCACTCTCTTTTCATGCAGATGCCTGGGCTCACCCTCTTCGGAGCGGCCAGCGCCTGCTGTTTGACTTCGAACAGCAGGTCGCATTCTATTGGCTAACAGCTAACATAAATCATGAGTGGCGTTTGGTTCAGAGGCGCTTCTTGCCACTGGGTTCCGCCACGTGCCAGCGCCGCACTCCACAGTCTGCTAGAATTACATAATTACACTGTGATCCACACTAGCACGCAGGGATCACAACGAGAGAGACCAATCGCGCTTCATCCCGCGTGCTGATGTAACTTATTTCCAGTGTGCCATCCCTCCCTGCAGTGTGTGGCTTCTAGCGCGTTTGTGGGAGGGAGAAGAGAGGAAGCGCTGAAAGTAGGGATGCAGGACTATTATTGAAAGGACTATCGATAGTATCGATAGTTTTTTTTTAAACTATCGATAGTGTAAAGAAGCTATCGATGGTACTGCTATCCATGGACTATCGATAGTATCGACAGTGCAATCAATAGTACCAACAGGAGTATTGCTGCCGAGAGTATAATCAATAGCGCTGTGAATAAGTCTGCTTATGTTGGGCGGTGATATTAGCAAACCATTCGCGATAGCTTACCATCAGCAGTACTCAGTTCGCTTAAATTTTGAGCAATCTTCTGGCGAAAGAAATAAATTATTGCCGCAATGAAAATGCCGGAATATCTCCAAATCAATTCACTGTCAAAAGTAACCAGTTATACCTTACAATTAAAAACTTATCATTGATATTTTTATTTTGAACTCGCAAAATGCAATACAAGTTCAAAGTCGCGCAGTTCCGCCCCATGTAGCGGCTTCCTTTCTGCTAAAGCTGAACAGTTCAGCTCAGTATTCACAAGCCAGTGAATCATTCTGCTGAAGGAACGCAAGCATGTCAACTTTCTTGCCCTTCTGCCTGCACCTGCTGCTCCACCATACACTACCATGCACTCAGAGAATCAAGTTTATAGTGCAATGAGTTCGCGCGGTCCATTTTATACTATTGATAGTACTATGAAACTAACTATCGATGGCGCTATCGATAGTTTCTTCTATCATCGATAGTTCGATAGTGACTCAAGTATCGATAGTATCGATAGTACCATCGATAGTTCTGCGTCACTAGCTGAAAGCGTGCGACGAATCCATATAATGTGGGTCGTAGGCAGAAATTGTTTTGGGGGGGGGGAGGGGGGGGAAGGTCACCTTCTTGATCTGAAGTGCGGGTTGGTCGAGTGCCATTTTGCGCTCTGTATGAAACAGCAAAAAAATATTTCGGGGAGCAGGGGCAAGAGCCCCGTGTGCCACCCCTGGCTACGCCACTGCCTGTAAATCCACTAGTTCAAGATATTTTTGCTGCAATCAATTCGTGGGGCAACAGTTTCTGATGCGGAGGTCATTCACCGATTACTTGAAGAAGCGGTTCAGGTCTCCTTTGAAGCGCGTGGGCACGCTTTTACGTGAGCCTGTACTTTAGGGAAATCACCGGATATCAGACGATATGCGTTGCGACGCTGCATACCGAATAAATATTGACTTGCTTTCAGGAAAGGGGCAACCGGACAGCGCTTCAGATGGGCAAGTTTACCCTCCGCGGAAAGACATACAGCGCTCCCCAAAATTGGCCCTTCGCCAGCATGTGCCGTCGATCAAACGATGGAGGACTAGGCTTTGTCACTGAATGTTCTTGCATGCAATAGGCAGTAATACACAGCTACTCAAAGCATTAGGCATTTTAATAAATTGGATTATTGCACTGGGGACATCAATGCAGACTGTATACACATAGCGAGTGCAGGTGCGATGGCAAATGGAAAGAGAGAGAGGAAGAGAGGAAGAGAAGGAACGCTTTCTTTATTAGGTCGCTGTTGTGTTCGTGGTTACAAAGAGTTTTCTCCGTTTGAATAGACGTAAATATTTTTTTCCCTAATCTAAATTATTTTGTGATATTTCCAGGAAATATACGTGCGATTGCAATTCTTTAAAAAAAGTTCATGCGCATTGGTGTAGGGGGGAAAAAATGCGGGGAGTTTAACTAGGTTGCGCAAAGCTTGGCACAGAGAAGCTTGTTGATCCTCAGCTCATCGCGCTGCAGGAATCACAATGCCGGCGGCAGCGATTGGATCCAGCGTGCTTGGCCGAAGAAGCGGCAGCTAAGAGACAGCGACGAACGGATACGGAATGCGCGCAAAGCTTGCCACTCTGAATGTGTTGAAATTGCTGTCCCAGAGCCGCGGTGTCAGAAACTGTGGCGGTTGTGATGGCGGTGGCTCGGAGGCGGGTGCTCCTCGACGTGGTGGCGGCTTGGCTATTTTTTGCACAGGTGGCGCGCAGCTGTGGCGGTTGCTATGGCAATGGCGCAGCAGGGGTTTTTCGTTAACAGACGTCTTACTGCCAGCTTTAACAGCTTCGCTGTTAAAAATCATGTGCGTTCGCGCCTGAAATATACCCGAGAAACTTGCGACGGTGTCACAATCTCATTACCGTTGCATAAGGCATGCGCTTTTGAACACGGTGTTTCACGTGTCCTAAATAACTGAAATTACGTGCCAAGGGTCCGGACATCTCGTTAGCACTCAAAATAAAGCGGTCATAATGCTTCTTAAAAAGGAAAAGTTGAAACTTTTGGTTGCTTATGAATGTGACATTGCCGTGTCGCCATTTATATTTGTTATAGTTAGAGCTGATATGCGGAAAAAGAGCCACTTATAAAGCTGAAGTGATAAAGAATAGTTGAACAAGGAACGGCTTCAGCGACATTCCCTGTAAACGAGTACACTTATTCTCCATCGATCTCTCTTTCTACGTGTCCCTTGCGTTTTCACCTGTCTCCCCTTACAACCTCCCCTATAGCTGCGTATAACACAGTGGCGGATATTTATCTCGTGGTTAATCTCCCTGCCTTTCGCATTTCATGTACCTTTCTGTGTTGGGGCATTTTTCGAGGAACGTCGATGCGGTTATCACCTGAGCGAAATAAAAAAGGAGAAATTTTTTTCCTCGTGCTCATGACACCTTCTCGTGTCGTGTGCGTGCCTCGCGTTCCGAGAACGAAGAAGACAGCGAGCGTACTGGTCGTTCGGCGTTGTCGCAACTAGGGCTCAGTTATCAAGCGCTCCTTTTATGAGTAAGTAACCCTAACGCTCACCGGTGAGGTAACATATAGGCCTTGGCATGACGTAGTACGTCGTGATGATCTAGGAATAACGGCGAAACGATGTCGCTGTGCATCGAAGGATGGATAAGTCGTTTGCAACTTAAGAATGAATATCAGCTCCGATCCCGGAACTGCGGTGCGCCTGCCATTCGTCGTGCAAGAAAGTCGTGCTAGCTGGCTTTCGTTGTAATCGTAAGTGCTTTCTGGCTGGTAATACGAATATTAATTCAAGGTTCGTCGGAATCTTCGCTGAAATTTGGGCGGCAACTTCAAGTTTTTCTACCGAAAACCAAAGCCATGAATATGAATGAGTCTGTGTGGGAAGATCACATACTTGAAACACGCGAGAGATACTTGAGGTCACTGAAATGAGCAAATGTAATTTCATGGCGCCCATATAGAAATTTTCTTTGGGTAGCACAGCGACGACTGTGGGCAGAACATACATTCTTAGCTCGTAACCGAGTATAGTGACCGTGATTTGTAACCATACCGTTATTGCAGTTTCCTCTGCGGGGTCACTGGCTTTGTCGTACATAGGAGATTTGGAATCAATAGGAGGTTCCACTCCTCACAGTATTGTTAACATTAGTGCACAAAAACTTTATGACGGTGCTCGCTAATATGTTAGTGTGAAATGCCGAGTAAGAACAACAAATCGATATGCAACTCGCATGGACTTACATGGTGGCTGATATCCCAACCTTTCGGAGGGCCACCGAGATACAATCACCATAATGCAGTGACTGCGTTTGTCCCATGACCTTCTGAGTGTTTAGCGCCACTCAAACAGGGCAAATAGAACAAAGATTCGTCATCTTGTCCTCCATTCTAGGCCAACCTTTGTTTTTTCTCACGCTGTTTGAGCTGGGCTAAACACTTAGAACCTTCTGCGAACATTTGAGTCAAACATTTGTCTGATCATATCAATTTTTGGATATATCAAATTAAGGAAACGGCCACAGGAGCGCCACCGCCATGGCGTGTAAATCATGCCTTTCATGACAAGTTATTCATGTATTTCATGATATGACCCCTCATTCATGTTCGTCATACAGTCATGTTATGCCATACCAATTTTGATATAAATCCCATTAACGATACGTTTTGGAGAGCACAAAGTCGTAGGCCGCTAGATAGATAGATAGATAGATAGATAGATAGATAGATAGATAGATAGATAGATAGATAGATAGATAGATAGATAGATAGATAGATAGATAGATAGATAGATAGATAGATACGCTCAAAGTCGCCGAAGTTCGCCAAGAAATGCTTCGCACTTAAAAACAAAGTCTTACAAAACCGATAGTTATTGTTCGAGCTAAGAGCTATATTGGATACATATGATACCAGCCATAGCTGGTAGAAGCAAAACAGCGCAAAATAACGGGGACTGAG
The DNA here is from genome assembly GCA_030522465.1 of Rhipicephalus appendiculatus. Taxonomy (NCBI): domain Eukaryota; kingdom Metazoa; phylum Arthropoda; class Arachnida; order Ixodida; family Ixodidae; genus Rhipicephalus; species Rhipicephalus appendiculatus. Next base: position 584,688 of record JALIZH010012893.1, on the reverse strand, counting down.
AAAAGGGTGGACACAACACGAGCGCTGACTTTCAACCGAAATATGATACCAGAGCACAAGTTTACTTAAAATAAGAGAAAATTAACCGTTAGAATAATTAACCGTTAGAATAACCGTTAGACTATTTTTGGGTGAGTTCGATGAAAGCGGGTGGTTTCCTTCTGAGCAGCTGGGATTATTGCGCCACCTAGCGGAACAGATCTCAACCGCAAGCTTTCTTCTACGCGACCTCCGAGATCGTCTTCGGCATTGTGACGAAACACAGTTAATCCATAGAGCACACCTGGGCAAACGGACGCCGAGGTGCGAGCGCTACTACCACACACCTATGTCATGAATTAGGGGTCGCCTCTAATTCTTTATGCGCCGAATTTAAATAGGTAGCTTTGGGAGCGGACGCATCCTTTCAGTAAACAGTCGACTACAGGAGAAATGATGCAGCATCATGATATAGTTCAATGTGCAAAACTAGCACATAGTGTTATACGCATTGTGGTAGCTGCCGCCGTGATCAGTGGCGTTTATGCTAGTGCCTCTAGAATGAGAAAGGCGTCAAGCGTGGTTGGACGTTGATCAGCTGTACTAAGGTTGGCTGCTTATGGGACTACCGCACGCTGTACGTAGCGCCAAACGTGTGCTCTGAACCCACGAACCAAATAAGAATCTCGTGCTCTGCCGAATGAGCTTATATAAACTATCGCAGAGCCACGACATCTAGTGTAGGATAGATCAGGGCATGTGATACTGCTACCTGGCTATAGTTAGTGATAAGCCAATAATTAAGTGACCTGACAAACTCGCAGTACTTATATTTTTTTATCCTTAAAGATAAAGAAAATGACAACTGTGGTTTCATAAAAAAAATGTTCTTATGTTTGTTATCTATATGATCGCGTCCAAGGGGGGGAGCCGGTCCTTTTTCGTGGAGATTGTATGCTGTGGCTAATCACTGTTGACCTTTAGCTTCCTTATATATTGAATATTAGTGACACCAGCAAAATGGGTGAGACAGATTCGACACAACTTATTGGTTAACATTATTTTGCAATGACGAGAACAAGTTGAAAAGCCCCTGATGTGTTTTATCGCGCTCCTGTTCAACGTTTGACACGCTAGCGTAGCTGTTTGCTCCCTGTGACTTCCTATATTAGAGCGAAGGCTTCACTACTTAACATGTCTGCTAAAGTCCATTCATCGCGTCGCATTGACCACGAGCCGCCGGAGCGCTAGAGTTACAGGCGGGACGTCACACCGCATAATCCGCTGTGGAGAGGCGTCACAGCTGCACTCACTCGGAGCCTCGCCGCTGCATTACCACGAGACCAGGCGGAGGCGGGGGTTTAGAGTCGGCTTCGCCAGGCGCTTGGTCCACTCTGTGTCGCCATAGATGGTGCGGTGGTCCGCCACGTGGATCAGTGGTTGGGTGCTCGGCTGCTGACCCAAAGGTCGCGGGTTCGATCCCGGCCGCGGCGGTCGCATTTCGATGGAGGCGAAATGGTAGAGGCCCGTGTACTGTGCGATGCCAGTGCACGTTAAAGAGCACCAGATGGTCAAAATTTCTGGAGCCCTCCACTACGGCGTCCCTCATATTCATATCGTGGTTTTGGGACGTAAAACCCCACATATTATTATTATTATTATGGCGCGGTGACTGCGCCGTCTTTGCGTGCGCCGCAGCACAAGCGACCGGTTGAATCAAATCATCCAGTCGATGTAGCTGTAGACGGCAGGCTGCGAAATTTCAAACTAAGGCAAATTTACCTGCTTAACACCGGGTCAAAGGGAGGCCAGATTAGCACGTCAGAGTTGCTTACCAAGCGCGGAGACATGCCAAGATTGGGCCGTTTACGTGGTTTAGCAATACGAACTAAATGAGTAAGAAGACTAACTTTAATAAAACGATGTGTGCGTTATCTTTGCAAAACCAAGCCGAACATTACTTTCGCTCGCGATAACTAGGCTCACAAGAGTTGAACCTCACCAACGTTTTCCTTGCTCTCTTGCAGAACTGGCGAGTGGGTACCTGAAAGCTACCAGGGGAGTGTTGCGAAGCGATCTGGGACCACCAGCAGGGCTTCAATGGCCAAACAAGGACGGTAGCGTCAAGGCGCTTCTTGGTGTCGCTGCGCCCGTGTACCTGGCACCGCTATTGTTGATCAAGAACTTGGTACTACAATTCAAGCTTTTATGCAGTGGTGGCTGTTAAATGTCTCGCATCTCACGAAATGGTCCTCGACAGAAACCGCAATTGTCCCTCCTGACTAAAGACAAGAGCTGACGGAGTGATGGTGTTTGAAGCGTCCAAACCTGTAAAATAACTATGTTCAAATATAAGTCATGTAGATGGCTAAATGAACAGCTTCGCTATAGCAAAACGACATTATAATGCACCAACGTGCCCAATCTGCAGTACTGTCGAAACGGCCTAACGACATGACCATCAGGGATCATGGAAACACGGTTAAGGAATACAATTTTCTCGAAGTCGGGAATTTTCCCGAAATGTGCAATTTCTGATATCGACCTTGCCGTTGTCCAGCAAATCGCTTTCAGTTCGCCAACACGGAAAATATTGGAATGAAGCGCCCATAGCCTAGTGCACTGCTTCCGTATTGTCCCTTTGCACGAATCGGTAGGACGCATTCACATGCTTCAGTTCAGTTCACATTGGGCAAGTGTGGGCGCGTTGCCTAGTGTTCAAGGCACTCGCTCTTGGACCGCGGGCACCCGGGTTCTAAGCCTCTAAGCCCAGCTTGGAAAAATTTATTTCGTTTTATTTATTAATATTATTTCTTTGGTTCGCACGCGCCAGCTGTGGGATGAGGAGAGGTTTAGTTGGTGAAGAGGGTTTTTCTGGAAACACCATCAAGCTTCACAGGATCAGTCAATACAAGGTTCGCTTCAAAAAGAAAAGAAGAAAAATTCCAGTCGAGATGTAGGACACATCTTTAGTGAATCCAGCTGGCCAATGGCGAAAACGCACTTCGAACCTAATAAAACAGTTCGTAAGCTCGGCCATTGCATGGGTTGTACAGCTTGCTTCTGTGAGCAAATTGACCGCTCAGCTTTGAAATTTGCCGAACCGACTACCGTTCTTATGCCGATTCTTGTCCCTTGATATGATCAAAAAAAATAATACTGCTTGCCGGGGCTTGACGTGCCAGAACCACCACATGATTAAGAGGCACTCCGTCGTACAAATGTTACAACCTATCCAGGACGGGAACAAGCGAGCGAAAGAAAAGCACACACACAGCGCTAACTTTTAGCAAACAACCATTTTAACATTGAACAATTTGAATAAGATTGTGCAAAGTTAACTCTTTGTGTGCGCGTGTTCTTTCTTTGCACGTTTGATCACGTCCTGGATGAGCTATATCATTTGCAGTTATGTTGAATCACGAACAAGCCCAAGGTGCAACATTATTCGACACGGTGGTGCAGTGTTCCAGAAATTTCGACCACCTGGGTTTCATTGACGTGCCCCTAAATTCAAATACACGAGCCTCAAGCAATTCGCCGCCTTCGAAATGCGACCGCAGCGGCCCGGATCGAACCTGCGTCTGTCGGGTGAGCAGTCGAGGATACAAGAAGACAGAAAAATATTTCATAGACCTTACAGCTCAAGCCTTGGGGGGCTCAACATTTGTGTATTCGGCAATAATTCGGAGAATGCGCAAGAAATAGACACGGGGCATCATCAACGAACTTTCCGCCGTTGTGCGCCTTTGCAGTTCTTAGTCGGCGTTTGTGGTATCTTGACCTCCCTCTTGTGTCCATGTTTGCACGCCCTGTCTTTTAGAGTGCGTACAACTAAAACAGTTTAATGTCTGCATGCTGGAGAATAGTGCTCCTGATTCGCAGGGATAGGACTTCGCCATTGAAAAACCTGTCAATTCCTTTCAACCAACGCAGGCGTTGCCTTGTGCTGTTGTACTGGTGGTTCTGCTCACAGTCTTGGAGACACTACCGCTTGCTGTTGTGTCCCTCGTACCATGGGTAGCTACGGCCTTACTGGGCCACTCCACGTCAGCCTACGAAGACGTCCTTGACCTCAGTGGCACGGTGAGGCAAGAAGTTAACATCGTCAGCCAAGGATTGTGATCGGGTGTCGATATAAATTAGCTATAGGCTGCGTAAGTTTATTCGAGTCGAAACCGGTGCTGACTATACTGCATGAAATTTCAAGCTGTAGAATAGTAGTTGGTGCTTCTTCTTGTGAACATACGCAATTAAAAAAAGTTGAATAATGCTTGATAATCAGTGTCATGGGCTATGGTACTTGTTTATCATAAAAATAGAGGCAAGAAGTTAACATCGTCAGCCAAGGATTGTGATCGGGTGTCGATATAAATTAGCTATAGGCTGCGTAAGTTTATTCGAGTCGAAACCGGTGCTGACTATACTGCAGGAAATTTCAAGCTGTAGAATAGTAGTTGGTGCTTCTTCTTGTGAACATACGCAATTAAAAAAAGTTGAATAATGCTTGATAATCAGTGTCATGGGCTATGGTACTTGTTTATCATAAAAATGAACGGAACTACAGGGACTAAAACGACGGGCGTCAGACTTACATTGCCTTAGGTTAAAGGTTGACGGTAATCGGCAGCAGCAGCAGTGAGGAAAGCGTTACTAACAGCCCGAATTCACACTACACAGACGTTCACACCGCTAAATATGTGTGCCATATTTACGCTGAACTAGATATGCTACACAGCTAATTACACATGCAAACACTATATAGAGATATACACAATGCGACAAAACTCGCTAAAAACGGACATATTGGGTAGCCGCCACCGTGAAAGCACGGAGAATCTACTCAAAAATTTCCACTTTATTTGATAGCATTGGTGCATTGTTAAGACTGCGAAAGATAATTAAGAGCAGATTTCAAGTATATACTGAATCTTTATCGAGATCCATTTCCGTGACATTTTTATAAAAAGAAAAGAACGAGGCTGGGTTTAAAGGAGTGTGAGGTTTCCACAATGCTGTCCCTGTGTTTTATTTACATTTCCTCTTCGAAGAGCGCTTGATTCACTCAGTGTTTTGTGTGCTCAGGAGCTGGTGTCTCTGACTGGCTTCCTGGTCGTGTACGTGATGGTGGACTCTACGCGGCTGTGGACGAAGCTGTCGGCGCTGCTGCTCCGCTGGCAGGGCGTGCGCGTGGCACCGCTGTTCGCGTCGCTCATGTTTGTCGCCTTCACAGCGTCCCTCGTGCTGCCGGCAGCATTCATCACCCTCCTGCTCGCTGCCTTCGTTTGTCGCCACTTGGAGAACATCAAGGCACGTGCTCGCAATGAATCCCGAGAAAATATTACGGGAGAACATCTGTTTTACTTTGTTTTTAGATGTGAAGCATCTTATGGCGAAGCTTAATCCGGTGGTGGTGGTGGTGTGCCGCGTGCCCACCCTTACTGCGCATGCGCAAACCCTTTAAAAAAATAAAAATAAAGAACCTCCTCTCCCCCTCTCTCTCCTCTAGGCATCCCTCCCCGCGGCAACCACACCCTCACTGCGCATGCGCCTCCCCTCCTCTCTCCCCCTCTTACACTCCCCCCTCTCTCCTCTAGGCATCCCTGCCCGCGGCGTCTACACTCCCACTGCGCATGCGCGTCCCCCCCTCTCTCTCATCTCCTACGCTCCTCCTATCTCCTCTACCCATCCCTGCCCACGGCGTTCACACTCCCACTGCGCATGCGTGTCACCCCCCTCTCTCTCCTCTCCTACGCTCCCCCCCTCTCTCGCCTTGCGACGCCGACGCAGGCAGCGTCTGCTAGCGAGTTTCTTGGTTGAAAAAACCGACTGCTCGCGCTGCACAACCGTTCACTGGCCACCCCGTATATATGGCAATGGATCTTGACCTCCAAGGTGGTGCCGGTGGGGAGATTTCTCCTGTGCGTTGTTGAACAATAAAAATTCGCAGCGTGCGCGTTAACTAAAAGCGGAGTGCGGGTCTCTGTGTCCAGTCGGAGTCTTCTGTCTCTCATTGCCCATTAGCAGCGATTGGCATGTTCCAGTAGGAAACACTGCTCCATCACTGCCTGCTTTGCACCTCCCCAGTTTTCTCTCCTGCGCAACGCTGCGATGAGCGCCAGCGTCAACGTCGCCGCCAGTGTAAGCGTTAGCGCCTGCTGCTTCACATCTACACATGGTTCCCTTTAGCGGGAGATGGTGTAATTTTTTGTTTTTTTTTGCTCTATAGAAACAGAAACAACAGAGAGATTCTTATGCGTCCAGTATTGTGGTACAGATAATACCGGGTTAGGAGAGGGAAATTGAGAACCATCCATATAAACTATTGAGAAACCCATACGGATTTCTCAGCAGTCCATACGGACTACTGAGAAAGACTACCCAGTATTCTTTCTGAGAAATCCATACTCAGAAAGAAAGCTTCTTTCTCAGAAAATCTGTATGGATTTTCTTGCGGCTTCGTGCTACAAAACGAGTGGTTCTATATTTCACTTTCTTAACCCTTCCGCCACCTTGCGGGATTCCGAGGAATCGATTAGCAGTATTCTGTGTCCATGCGCTTCGAGTTGCCGCTTATTCCGCCTTCGCGCTTCCAATTGCTAGCTTCCTGGTTAGCTCAGTTGGTAGAGCGACCACCCCGGAAAAGCGTTGCTCCCGGGTTTGATCCCCAGACCAGGACGAATTTTTCGCCAACTAAGAAGCTTTCCTTTCTTAGAACTCCGCATGGATTTCCTTGTTGCTGCGTACATCAGAACGTGGGTTGTCACCTTCCCTTTCTGGCGTCCCCGAAGAATAACTAAAGTACCACCATTCGTGCCAGTGTACAAGCACTTCCTCTCTCGTGCGCCTTGTAGACTGCAAAGTTAGTTGAGCTGCGAAGCTCGCGTAACATGGCTGTTGGCCGTAAAGAGGAACTTGCGCAATTCTTCCACTTTTTCCGGGGTGGTCGCTCCGGGGCGGTCGCTCTGTCGATTGGCAGAGCGACCGCCCCGAAAGGCGTTGGTCCCGGGTTCGAACCCCGGACCAGGACGAATTTTTCGGCAACTAAGATGCTTTTCTTTCTGAAAAATCCGTACGGATTTCCTTGTGGCTTCGTGCTACAAACGGGTGGTTGTCTATTTTTCCCTTTCTTCTTCTTCTTGCATTCTCTCAGGAAGACGTAGCAGCACTGCAGGGTCGTGTAGACCTGCGTCAAGCGCAGACACCTGTCCTAGCAGCACCTGCACGCTACAGCAAGGTCCGCCCCGGTGGGGATCGTTCAAAGCCGCGGGCTGGGCAGCCGGTTACGCCCGGGTCCAGGAGGGTGAGTCAAACCCTGCCGGTGCCCGAGAGCGGCCCGTCGGCGGCGCTAGTCCGGATCGACGACATCGCCAGGCAACTGGTGACGGCGCTTCGCTCAGTGTGCACTGATTACCCGCTGCTGATGCGATCCAAGAGGCGTTCCCAACACGGCCATTTTCGCGATGTGCCTACCTCGTCCAACTCCGCCGCGGTTCACGAGAGCGCAATTTCGACGACGTCTGTGTTAGAGGTATAAACTTTACCTTTATGTATGGGTCGCTATGTCCGCACAAGCGCGCGATGCAAGGTCCGTTGGAGCGAGAACGCTTTTTTTCTTTCTTTGTCGGCTTACGCTAGTACCAGTGAGTACTAGCGGAAGCCGTCTAAGAAAGAAAAATGTGCACATCTAGTTTTTTCCGTGATGATGCGTGGGGTGCAAATCAAGACGCAAAGCAGTGGGCCTGAACAGAAATTTTTGTGATATTGGTAATGCTATCCAAACAGCTGGTTAAGTGCAGGGAGAAAAAAAGTGGGGAGGGGCGAAGTACGCAGTGAAGGGTGTTTCAGCTCCACTAACGTGAAACCTGGGGAGGGGTGAATCATGCAGTGTTTTGAGAGAGATTTCTTTGATGAGGCACTAGTGGTACCAAGCCTGAAACTGGGCATGAAGGGAAGGGTGTTTCTGCTCCACTAACGTCATCGGCTATTTGTTGGGCTAACTATTGCCGTCTTTATTTTGAGTGGACCGGTGGCGAGTATATAATGGGGATTAACCCATTTTGGCCCATACCCTTTTTTATGATGGACCGTGACTACATGACACACCGTGACGACAGGAGACGCCGAAAAGCCTAGCCCTTAAGGTGCTTCGTACCTAATACCTTGTTCTAACCAGATTGGAATGCAAGAGTGAACGGGTCCATGACGGGTGACGTGGTTACTTCAGTTCACGTGGGCTACATCGTTAGCTGTGCTACTTCAGTGCCACTGATCTACAGTGACTTGACGTTAAGTGACATAAGGTGTGTGTGTGTGGAGGAGGGGGGAGGTGGGTTTGGTGGTAACGGTGATTATCACAACCATTATAAGGTCAGTCTTGATGTTTTTGTGTGGAAGGAGTCTGTACGAAATACCGAGTGCTCTCGGGCCGCTGACATTTTTCAAGCATGCTTTATGACAAAAAGGGACTTGTATTTGCGAAAAAAAGAACAGCCTGGTAAAAAAACATACTGTTCCCGTGGATTGTCTGCTTCAAGAATAAAGCAGGCATAACCTGTAATGTATCGGCTTTTTAATAGGGTTAGTTCGGCAATAGGCCAGTGAGGGTCTCAGCTCCCAATGTGTGGGTAAGTATGAGAGACGCGAAGTTTCCATTCAAAGACGTGTTCGTCCATTTTAGATAGACTTTTCAATGAGTCCGTCTTGCGCTATTTTATTCGAATACCACATGTTAGCTGTCCGTTTGAATCTTAATAATGATGCATTATTCTTTTTAGCGCTCTCGCTCGAAGCTGCTCCCTCCACCCCGATCATCGCACCGCCCTCGCTTTCCGAGTGGAACGCTCGGAGTCCCCGGGCGTAGCAGCCCTCGGTACGGAGATGAAGTGGACGAGGGGCCAACGTCAGTACCCAGCGTCAGATCTCTCTGGTCGATCCGCCGCTCAAGGTCTCGGCAAACGCTGTCTGGTTCCGACTCGCCGTGCAATCCACTCCCACAATCGCGAAGCCAGAGCGTGGAAGACGCCGCGGATTCGAAAGCGCTAGCGTCTCGTTCGAATTCGCAGAGGGCGGGAACTCCTCCGCATAGCAGCCAGCTACTACGGCACAGTACCGAGGACGGCCACTCGGGATCGTCCACGCCACGCGACCACCGCTACACGGGAACTCGTCCTGAGGAGGTGACGACCAAGACTTCCACGGACAAGTCACGACGCTCGAGACTTCTAAAATCCCAGGGGTCGCCCACGTTGCGCATCACGTGCGTCGGCGGCAGAGCGGCACGACGCCCATCCAAGGGCTCCCCGCCGCGCAGGTCGCCTCCGAGGAGAGCTGACGCCGCTCCTGCTTTTCTGGGTGACTCCTGGTTAATCCTGCACCCACCACCGCTGGCGTCGCCCTCGGATTCTCCCGATGACAGCGCGATCGAACGGAGTCGCACCGGGATGAGAAGGACTTCGTCCCCTCTCGGAGGGTTGCCGCCCTCACCGCGGACCACTCCTCCGGCGCAACTGGAACAGCAGGCCGGTAGCAGTCCTCAGTCACTGAGGACGGAATCCGGCACGCTGTCTCGGAGTCGGAGCAAGACCGACATCGGCCAGCAGCCATCTTCGCCCTCAGGACCTGTGAGCGCGCCCTCCACGGTGAGCCGGGCGACGTCGTCGAGCGGAGTTGCGAGTCCAGCGACCAGCGCGCTTAGACAGGATCATATGGGGTGAGTGCGATCGACGCCGTTGTAGAAACTGGCACAGAAGAGAAGTGCCGGCTTTCGCGAAAGCCCATTGTCCAATTATCGAAGCCATCGATTATCTATGCCGTAATATTTTCAGGATCGGGCTTTGTCATGTGAAATGATTTCGCAGATGTCTCATCAAACATGAAAATTGACAGTCCGCGGCATCAACACAAACGATAAAAAGAATCATCATCGCGAGATTACATCGCCATATGACACCATCATGAGGTCACAGATAGCCAAATTTCTGTGAAGTTATCATGACGTCCGTCGCTTAACATGACGTCTCATGATGACGTTATCGTCACTTGGTAAAAGCTGGGCCGATCCCGGAGGCTGTGAAACAACGCGAGCGTCAGGTGCAGAAAGCTTGCAATGGAATCGGAGGTAGGGCGAAACCATGCTAGGTACGTAAAGCTTTCGGGGATGGAAGAGTGGGATAAATACAATCTACACAGAAGAAAAAAAATGAAGGCAGTTTTGCCTTCGAGTCGGCGTAGGCAAATGCACAAGAGATCACGCGACATTTTTGCTCGAGGAACACTACACTGTAATGATGCTAAGAAAAACAACTTGAAATCGCGTGACCCGTTATTGAGAGAACCTTTTTTGTTGGTGCGCAGCGTCTTGAGATCGTACAGTAGCGTACGGTCGGGTAGCGAGTGCTTCTTCCTGAGCAACGGCTCCGACTCTCCGGAGTTTGGCACCCACCAAAAGAACGTCGCAGTGAACATGAACGTGGCGCCGGCTCCCGGAAAACAAGGTGAATACTCGCATATACAAGTTGGCAAAAAGATAGGAACTCACCCAGACTCACTCAAGAAATATATTTTGCGCGTAGGGCTCACTCACCACTTTTTTTCTCAACCGGGCTCACTCATACTCAAACTCACCAACACGTCACTCAGCCGGAGTCACTCAGACTCGGACTCGCAGTTCGAACCGAGTCCGAGTGAGCCTGTCTGAGTCAGCTCATGAGTTTATTAGCATTAAATTAGCTTTTATTGCGATAGCAATTGTATGGACACTCTCGGCTGGTTTTCGCCGTCGGCTTCGCCGTCATGTCCCGTATATGTATATGTATCTATATATTTATAAAAACCTCAAAGAGAAATAATTCTGAAAAATGTTTCCGACGCGCGGCATCGAACCAGGGACCTCTCGCTCTGCAGCGCGCGGCGCTAACCACTGACATGCTCGCAGCCGTTTCGCTAGATTGATATACGTGACGTGACTGTATGACGAACATAAATGCCAAGTGGTAATATGGAAATCATGATATGTCATGTGCAACATGACTTGCATGCCACGCTCATGACACTCTCGCGGCCGTTTCGCTAGCTTGATATACACCAAATTTGGTATTGCGTGACGTGACTGTATGACGAAGCTAAATGACAAGTGGTACTATGGAAATCATGACTTGTCATGTGCAACATGACTTGCATGCCACGCTCATGGCACGCTGACGGCCGTTTCGCCAGCTTGATGTACACCAAATTTGGTATTGCGTGACATGACTGTATGATGAACATAAAGGCCAAGTGGTCATACGGAAATCATGACATGTCATGTGCAACATGACTTGCATGCCACGCTCACGACACGCACGCGGCTGTTTCGCTAGCGTGATATACACCAAATTTTGTATTGCGTGACCTGACTGTATAATGAGCATAAATGACAAGTGGTAATATGGAAATCATGACATGTCATGTGCAACATGACTTGCATCCTACGCTCATGACACGGTCGCGGCCGTTTAGCTAGCTTGATATGCACCGAATTTGGTATTGCGTGACGTTGAGTCATCAGCGATGACTTGCATGCCACGCTCATGGCACGCTCGCGGCCGTTTCGTTAGCTTGATATACACCAAAATTGGTATTGTGAGATGTTATTATATAACGAACATAGGTGGCAGGTGGTAACATGGAAATCTTGGCATGCATGTCATCTACAATGCCATTTAGAGGCCACGCTCATGCTGCGCTTGCGTCCAGTTCGCTAGCTTGATATACACCAAAATTGGTATTGCGCTACGTGACTGTATGACGAACATAAATGAGAGGTCCTAACATGTAACATGTAAATCATGGCATGCATATTATGTCCAACACGAATTGCCCCTTGCTGGCTGCTTCGCATTACATCGATTCCCACTGCGCGTGGGATCTGCCGGCTTTTTTTTATCAAAAGCTTCCTGTGAAAGAGTTCTCTGGGGAGGTCAAGGCATCCCCGACCTACCTAACTTACGCCGCCTCTGATCAATGAATATTGCGGGGGGCGTGTGAACACTAGTGCGTTGAGATGTGTGTGAGTAGACGTGAGTATAAACGTGGAGCTATAATAGGCGGATAATAATGCTGAAGATGAATTGATGGGACCTTAGGTCGGCAAAAATTTGGAGGTTTCTTGAGCTATTTTTTTAGCCCACGTTACAATCAGGAACTAAACCACCCAATCAGGGTTGCCGTTGGTGGCTACTTTTGCGCCAAATTGGCTACTTTTTGACCCCGTCTGGCGACAAAAATTTGCAGTTGGCGCCATGGCTATTTTCTGGCTACTTTTAAGGTGCTGATTTGGCGCATTAAGCAGCCATTTGCTCTCATTTTTGCAGACGAAATGCCTTGTTTTTAAGCTTTTCTCTCGCTTCAGCGGATGCGTATGGTCGTCCTCCACCCACCAGTAGGCTGGTGCGCATCGAGGAACCCTTACGCGACGCTTAGCGCGTCTCCAAATACGGAGTGGCGAAGTTGCGTGCATGGTGACGAACGTGTTGCTGGCTCGGTGCGCAAGCTTACCGCCATATATTGTGATGCTACGCTCAAGTTTTGCGAATAATTTTGAAGCGCAGTGCGTGATCTCGTGTAGACTTAGGAAAACAGACATCTGCAAAAAAATTTAGCTGGCCTGTTCATTTACAACCAGAATTTGGTCTGCAGCTTCAACGAAAATGTGTTTCAACTTACATGTTCCTACTGAATTGCTGGCTGGAATATTCTAATATATCTTTGCGCCTGGCAAGAACTCATATTTTCTACATAAAATATATGCACGCGTAATGAATTTATCGAAATTTGTTCATTTAATGTATTTCCAACTTACCGGTGGCTTTCTATGGTCTTACTTATTCAAAATGGTATTATTTATTGATCAATACTACAGAATCTCCTCCTAATACCACTTCTGTTCCATTTGGCTACAAATTTGGCGATAATATTAAATGGCATGGCTACTTTGGCTACTTTTGGCTTGAGTTCTGGCTCCTTTTCAAGTCCACCCAACGGCAACCCTGCACCCAATTTAGATTACAAACAATTAAAATGTGAAATACACTTAGACGTCATAAAATTCATCCCAGTTTATTTCTGGATCTGGCTCTTTAAAAAAGAACACCGCATATGTTTTTTTTTCTGAGTCCATGTCTTTAATGCGCCACAACAATGTAGAGCTCGTCGTGTAAAAGACCTTTGTAATGCGCATTGTATATGCTATATGACCAGAGAAGAACATGGCATGCGTTGACAACTCACATGTAACATTGCTTCTTAAATATTTACGTCCGGCAATGTCCGTTGGTATGTATGCTGATGGTTTGTGGTGTTCAGACGATTACATTTCCTTGCTTTCCAGAAATTTCCTGCAACTGAATCAAGAGCGGAAGCCAGCGAGGCGTGAGTATACTTGAGCCTCAGCGGGTTCCAATGAGAGTAGAGTGTGAAAACTGGCATGGTTGGCATATGATTGCACAGTGCCGTCCAGTCTTCGCGTGAACACGGCTCAGCATGGCCGCGCTCCGCAGAGTGCCATTGCATGCGGCACGGCCGCGCATTGAATCGAAGCGGCGCAGGCATGCACTAGCGCGCCGCTCTTGCTGTGCTACAGTCAAGCAAGAGCGGCGCCACAGCGCTGTAACAGACGACGCTAAGTATTTCCCGTGGGTCCCACCGCGCATGCGCTGCTACGCTTCTACGCGCGGCCACGCCGTGTGCAGTGGCGCTGTGTGGAGCGCGGCCACGCTGCACAGTGTTCACCCCAAGAGTAAACGGCACTGTACATTTAAAGGAGAACGCGTTAAAAATGATACGTAGAAAGAGTAAACATCAGGTCGAAGGCTAACGGCCAACTTGATGGCATAGCTTGGATAAGAACGTTGTGCTGTAGCATATATCGACAACGTGCGGATGGTTGAGTGACCATCGATCCCACGATACAGTCACGAAAGACTAAACTAAAGACCAGCAATGTTTCTTGCTTTCTCCGATGCCTCCACTTTCAGCGTATTTTGCTATTACAGCATGTACAGGCGCTTCCAGAAGGTGCTCATCGTGGGCGCGGCCTACACGTCCATCATCGCCGGAGAGTGCGGCTTCAAGGGGAGAACCAGGCTCATCATCAACGACTATTATGCCACGTACGTATATCCTACGTCACTCCTGAACTTGCAGCAAGTGCGAAGGTTTGCTTAAGCGAACTTACGAATAATGCTTTTACAGTCGGTAGGCAATGAAAACAAACGTTTAGCATTTATATTTCGTATTTGCTGATTATCAGCTGTGATGGACAACAGAACAAAAAAAAACTGAAAGCGAGAGCAATAAAATTTATTCGATGACTCAAGGAAAGTCAATTTCCCCGCAAGGGTGAAGCAATGAATGGGATAGCAAGAAATTGCAATGTGACTCGTAGAACAAGCAGCTCGAAATTTTCTGCGCGGCGCTCAAGCACAATGGACGCATGAGAACGCACACAGGACGATTGCGAACTGACAACTGTCATACCTCGACACTTGCAGCACGCTGCTGAAACACAAAGAAGGACGCTTGAAAAGAACGCACAAGTATTCATAGAACAAGCGCGTACTAACAACTGTCACAGCTGCTACTTTTTGTTTGAGCAGCGCGCTGCAAGTGTAGACTATGCACAACCGGATGGTCTTATATATTTCTTCTTTAACACGAAAGTGTTTTAAGCCGGGGTCACCAAGACTTCACTGACGTATTTCCGTCACGGATATGACGTTGTTAAATGTGCACGAACAGATGACAAAGAAAAAGCTAGAAGGAAAAGTTCTGTTGCTGGGAACCGAATCCATGACCCCTCGCTCCGCAGCGCGCGTCTCCAAACGACTCGGCCACAAAGCGTACGCGCTTCATCATGCTTACGGTGAGCTATTAAGTGCGGAGCACTTTAGGGGCCGCGCTGAAGTATGCTGTCGTGTGCTGTAGTATGCTGGTCGTCGTCACTTGGCGTAACGCTCCATTTGTAGTATATTGAGCGCGTGCTCAAGCCAAGGAAGTATTCTTTCTCTTATTCTTCGAGCGCCCTGATGATGATCACTTATCATTAGCAAAAAGAGTAGTGCGCTTGGCGTTACGTAGGCAAAACCACGTGTGAAATTAGAAAAAGTCAGTTTCGCTACTAGGGCGAAGCAATGAATGCGATAGCAAGAAATTAGTTTGTCACACGAAGAACGACAAGCAGCTCGATACTTGCAACGCGCCACCGCAGCACAAAGAAGGACGCTCGAAAAGGACGCATAGGTATGCACAGGACAAGCGTGAACTAACAACTGCAGTTGTTACGTGTTTGTATTTGAGCAACGCGCTGCGAGTGTCCACAATGCCGAAGCCAACGCTGTTGTTGGTGTTGCCTCTGACATGGCTCATACCCACTCAGGGGGGATTGGCCAAGGATTGATTATATGATTATAGGACTTTTCGACACTGTTTGATACTTCTTTTTCTTTTAAACTGCGGTACGTGGAATGACCCCTCTGCGTCTCCTGCCACGCGGTGGTGTCTGACGCCAAGTGTGCCCGGTGTTCTTTTTTTTCCCTTCTACATCATGAGTGGTACAGAAGGGAGCCACATTTTCGTGCGCATCTCAAGGGCAGTTTTCAATTTGAAAGAAACTGTAAAAGCGTTGCGTGATAGAAAACCCGCTCAAGCTGTTGCGATATCTGCGTACTGCGAGCGGCAAATGGTGCATATGAATAGCTCGCCGTTATATTGCTGGCGCGAGCATGGCGTGTGTTGGCTAGCATAGCAGGCTGCGGAGCGAGGGGTCGCTGGTTAGAATACCCGGTCAGGTGGTTTGGAATTTTTTTCTACTGATTTATTTTTCTTTATGCCTTTTTTTATATATACACATACATATACATATCCGGGACATGACGGCGTCGACAGACGGCGACGGCGAAAATCAGCCGAGAGTGTCCATATAACTGCTATTGCAATAAAAAAGAGGAAGCAAGCGCGAAATAGAAAAAGTGAGAATGGGACAAAATAGGAAGTGAAATACAAACAGCATGAAGTAGAAATAAATAAATCAAAATAAGTAAAGAAAAACGGAAAAGGAGAAAAAGAAAGAGGAGGAAAGAAAAAGAAAGCCGAAGAGAAACAACGAAGGCTGCCCAGCTCCGCACTTCCTTCAGGCTTGGAACCCCTATGGGTCTATTTGGCAGCGTTCTAGCATAGAACGTGAGATGGATCGAAATGAAGAACGAGAGGGAGCCGCAAGGGGTTGATCGAGGCTAGCCTGACGGCCAAGACGTGAGAATAGCCACGGAATGTGCATATAACGGGCGGAGGCCCGTTCTATCGATGGAATGGACAGAAAACAGCCTCCGGACGACTTGGATTGGATCAAAACATAAGCGCTTGAGCCCGGACAGTCGAAATTAGCCTGTTTCGTGCCTGGCTTACCCCAATCTCGAGCCGATAGTTTGGGAATATCACCATCCGATCACCAACACAAATCACCAACACAAATAAACTAAAAAATTACACAATCTCCCGCTAAAGGGAACCTTGTGTAGACGCGAAGCAGCGGGCGCTAACGCTTACACTGGCGGCGGCGTTGACGTTGGCGCTCATCGCGGCGTTGCGCAGGAGAGAAAACTTGGGGAGGCGCAAAGCATGCAGTGATGGACCGGTGTTTCCTACTGGAACATGCCAATCGCTGCTATTGGGCAATGAGAGACAGAAGACTCGCAGTCCGCTTTTAGTTAACGCGCTCGCTGCGAATTTCCATTGTTCAACAACGCACAGGAGAAGTCTCCCACTGGCACTACCTTGCAGGTCAAGATCCAGTGCCTATATATACGGGGTGGACGGTGAATGGTTGTGCAGCGCGAGCAGTCGATTTTTTCAATCAAGAAACTCGCTAGCAGACGCTGACTGCGTCGGCGTTGCGACGCGAGAGAGGGGGGAAATGTAGGAGAGGAGAGAGAGGTGGAGGAGACGCGCATACGCAATGGGGGTGTAAACGCCGCGGGAGGGATGCCTAGAGGAGAGAGGGGGGAGCGTAGGAGAGGAGAGATAGTGGGAGGGGACGCGCATGCGCAGTGGGTGTGTGGCCGCCGCGGGGAGGGATGCCTAGAGGAGAGAGAGGGGGGCGTAGGAGAGGAGGTGTGTGGAGAGGGATTGCGCATGCGCAGTAAGGTTGGTCAGGACGCACAACACCACCACCACCGGATTGAACTCGGCCTTAAGCTGCTTCGCATCTAAAAAAACGAGATCGACTGAACAGGCTTTCAGTGACTGCGATGGACTTGCGATGGAAGTGGCGGTACTACACCGATTTGGTACTACACGTGATGTTGCCGGCATGTGATAGTTATTCATGTCTTCACTCGGAGGCTTTCCACCACCGAGCGGCAATCCTCGAAATAATGAAGTGCGTCATGTAAATTGTGTAATACTAAATTACTGGCTACTCTATCGTGTACTTGCCGGTCGTTATCGGGGTCCAAAAGGGACGGACTCCCCCCCCCCCCCCACACACACACACAAAAAATTACACCATCTCCCGCTAAAGGGAACCATGTGTAGATGCGAAGCAGCGGGCGCTAACGCTTACACTGGCGGCGGCGTTGACGCTGGCGCTCATCGCAGCGTTGCGCAGGAGAGAAACCTGGGGAGGCGCAAAGCACGCAGTGATGGACCGGTGTTTCCTACTGGAACATGCCAATCACTGCTAATGGGCAATGAGAGAGAGAAGGCTCCAACTGGACACAGAGACCCACAGTCCGCTTCTAGTTAACACGCACGCTTCGAATTTTTATTGTTCAACAACGCAGAGGAGAAATCTCCCACCGGCACCACCCTGCAGGTCAAGATCCATTGCCATATATACGGGGTGGCCAGTGAACGGTTGTGCAGCGCGAGCAGTCGGTTTTTTCAACCAAGAATCTCGCTAGCAGACGCTGCCTGCGTCGGCGTCCCGAGGCGAAAGAGGGGGGGGGAGCGTAGGAAAGGAGAGAGAGGGGGGGGGGACGCGCATGCGCAGTGGGAGTGTGGCCGCCGCGGGCAGGGATGCTTAGAGGAGAGAGGGGGGAGCGTAGGAGAGGAGAGGGGGGACGCGCATGCGCAGTGGTAGTGTGGACGCCGCTGGCAGGGATGCCTAGAGGGGGGAGGAGGTTTTATATTTTTATTTTTTTAAAGGGTTTGCGCATGCGCAGTAAGGGAGGCCACGCGGCACACCCCCACCACCACCACCACCACCACCACCGGATTAAGCTTCGCCATAAGATTCTTCACATCTAAAAAAATCACCGCCCAAGCACTCCGTACAAGTGGTTAACCAGCGAAGCTGAAAATGTGCGGCTCCGGTGTTTAGCAGTGGGTTTAACCTTTGGTTCAACCCGACGCTGCACTGAAGCCTTCCACAATTATCGTTGCCAGGTTGTGGTCGAACCACAGGCGGCCACGGGCGTCGCAGCCGAAGCCAAAGTGCCTCTGGAGAAACTCTCGCCCAAAGCGGGGGTTCGCCCCGGCGAACGCGCTCCCGCAATCAGCACGTCGACGCTGTTCTTCCCGCAACGCCGCTTCTTCGGCGCGGCGTTGCTGCAAGCGTTTAACCCTGCAAGCGTCGTACCCAAGCTCGCGCGAGCTTGGGTACGACGCTCAGAATGACGTAACTGATAGCACAGCCAATGGAGACCGCTCGTGACACAGATGCCGAGCGGTTTTTCGTTTCTCCTAGCCATATACAGCTTTCGCTGTAAAAATATCATAAACGTGTTTGGTGTGCACACTCCTCTAACGTTTTGATGTGAACTTTTGTGGTGCAGGCAGAAGCAGCCGAGTCCATTGAATACGGCGTTGTTTACGTATTGCCTGGTTCCCGCCTCGCTGGCCTCGATCGTGCTCTTCTTGGTCTTCATGTATCACTTCTACCTCAAACAAGTGTAAGATCAAGCTTTCTATGATTCAGCGCGACCTATAATTAAAGATCAGACATCGAAGTGACGGGAGAAGCGCATGGATGCTCACTTGGAGTGTCGCGGTATAATCAAGCCGGTTTTGTAGTCTTCAAGAGGTATGCCCTTGTTTCAAAGCCAGATATGCAAGGAAGTGATACTGAGGTTGTGAGATAAAGTGCATGAGATGGGTTTGTAGATTAAAAGTCCAAGTGCAGAAATGATAAGTTAAAGGAAAATTAAAACAGGACGAAAAAAAAGATAGTTATTGGGGGGACCAAACCCACAAGCTTCTTCTTGAGAAGTGTGGCGCACAGGTGGTTCGAAAGAATGTAAGATAGGACAGAAAAACTAATCTGAACCGCATTAGCGCTACCTTTCCGCGTTTTCTATCTGAACCGCAGAAACAGCGAAACGACCGATCCAAAAGTATGGGGCCTATGCTGATATCTGCAGCACTGGACGAACACCATTCATTTTGTTGGTGAAGCGAACCAAGTGCAAAAACTAGTGTCACAATGTCTGCAAGAAAGATTAGTGCATTTGCGTGTCTGTGCATGTTCTGCTCTGTTGAAATGTTATTGATGTCCATAGTCTGTGTTAATAAATTTCTCTAAACAAACACAAATAGCTATCCCCTAGTAGAGTAGATACTACTCTAGACCATTAGCGTTTGTTATAAACGCACTGCCTGTGGTAACTTGCGACAAGAATGCGCATAGTAGCAGCTTGCTTTCTCTAACCGAGACTGCATACTCCTCTCTCATAGTATAACGCGCATGTAGTGCTCTTAAGTTCTCACCCTTTGTTCTAAACACATGAACTCCTCGAAGCTCGTATACTCCTTAGCCGGGACGGCTTACTGCTCTCCCATAGCTGAGTGTACATATAATTAAATATATGCTGTGGTTTCACGTGACAGAACCGCGATATGGTAATAAGGCACGTTGTACTCGGGGCATCCGCATTAATATGGGCCGCTAGGGCTTCACATGCGCCTCAATCCATGTACACTGGTGGTCTTTGCATTTCGACCTCACCTAAATGCTACCGATGTGGCCTAAAACCGAAACCCGCGCCGCAAGGTACATATAGCATTATAGAGAGTTGACCTTTCGTTCTGAACACAGAATTCTGTGTCTCGTAGGCTATTAGGGAGATTGTTGCTCTCCCGTAGTAAAGTGAATAGTACACTGAATCGTCAAAAGGTTTCTGGCTAGAGAAACAGGCAAAAAATTACACCACCTCCCACTAAAGGGAACCATGTGTAGATGTGAAGCAGCGGGCGCTAACGCTTACACTGGCGGCGGCGTTGACGCTGGCGCTCATCGCAGCGTTGCGCAGGAGAGAAAACTGGGGAGGCGCAAAGCACGCAGTGATGGAGCGGTGTTTCCTACTGGAACATGCCAATCGCTGCTAATGGGCAATGAGAGACAGAAGACTCCGACTGGACACAGAGACCCGCAGTCCGCTTTTAGTTAACGCGCACGCTGCGAATTTTTATTGTTCAACAACGCACAGGAGAAATCTCCCACCGGCACCACCTTGCAGGTCAAGATCCATTGCCATATATACGGGGTGGCCAGTGAACGGTTGTGCAGCGCGAGCAGTCGGTTTTTTCAACCAAGAAACTCGCTAGCAGACGCTGTCGGCGTCGCGAGGCGAGAGAGGGGGGAGCGTAGGAAAGGAGAGAGAGGGGGGGACGCGCATGCGCAGTGGGAGTGTGGACGCCGCGGACAGGGATGCCTAGAGGAGAGAGGGGGGGAGCGTAGGAGAGGAGAGAGAGGGGGGGACGCGCATGCGCAGTGGGAGTGTGGACGCCGCTGGCAGGGATGGAGAGAAGGGGGAGCGTAGGAGGGAAGAGAGGAGGGGAGGCGCATGCGCAGTGAGGGTGTGGTTGCCGCTGGGAGGGATGCCTAGAGGAGAGAGGGGGAGAGGAGGTTTTTTATTTTTATTCTTTTTTAAAGGGTTTGCGCATGCGCAGTAAGTGAGGCCACGCGGCACACCACCACCACCACCACCACCGGATTAAGCTTCGCCATCAGATGCTTCACATCTAAAAACGGCCCGACTATTGAATAAGTGCGTCTCCTATAGCTAAGTACATCGTACGCTTAAGTTTACCGTTTAACTATAAAGCCCAGCAATTCCGTGTATTGAGCCGCAAGCTTCAAGTTACGCACTCGGTACGATATGGTACTACAGCAGTGGTTCAGTGCCCATTCATTCTATTGTGTAATTACGTATGTGTACATGATTCGGTCCTGGAAGTGTTAGTTAGCGCCACTCGTGTGCAGGGTTAAATGTTACACGGGGCGCACAGACCCACAAACGCGTAGTCCGTATTACATATACGGAACAGACAATTTCGAATGTATACTATCGTGAGCAGTATGAGCTAGAACACCGAATCCAGGTTTATTTAACGATTACTTGTAATGTACTGACATGAATGTGATGCAGTGAATTATCAGATACACCTTTCCTCTTGAGCATTTTGTGTCATGGCTTGTCATACTTCATGGCTTGTCAACTGTGTTCAGCCGCAATGACATTTAAAATATCATTCAATTTCGGTGTTCCAGGTCCTGTTGCGGCTTAACAGGGAAAGTCGTGCTGACCATGAAAGCTTTGTTTAAACTGCTTGTTCACAATAATTCAGCTGACAGCATTCCTCGGCAAACACTAACTGCAAAATTTAATGCAAATATGTACTAACGTAGCCTACTCTTGCAGAGACTTGGCCTCAACTCCGGAATTACGCGTCGCCATTCACGAGATCTGCAAGGTAAAATGCCAACAGGAAGACCGATTGTCGTGAGTGCCCTTCAAAGAATCTCATTTCTTATAAATTTTCTATTGGCGGCGAGATCGACGTAAAGGAGGCAGCACCGTCGCGGCGGTAGTGTGGATAGACGGTCGGCGGCGCGTATACAAATGCACACAGCGGCGCTTCGTTGTGAGCGGTTTGAACATATTGTCGGCGAATAAAGTGCGTTGATGGCAGCCTAATGGTGGTATATAAGTTTTCCATTGCCAGATTATTGCGCGAAGCCGGCCTAACGTTCTTATTACGTGTGAGATAAATGAACGGTGTGCTGGCCTTCGGCGACAGTCCAGTTTTCGCACTGTGCTTGATGCTTTTTCCTGTTTTATCTGTACGTGTTTAGCTTGTGTTTTGCCTATGCTACAGTAGCATTGTTGTCGCGCGACTGAACCAATAATTTACGTCTTGTTCGAGCGGCTGCTAAAAAATAAAAAAATGCTTGTGTTTCTGCGTGATGAGTTGTAGTAGAACTTTGTGCACTCTGCTTTTCTGCTTGCACATATGCACATTCACATTTTTTTCTTATTTTTTGTAATTCTAACTGGCCTTTGCAGACGCTAGTTCATGCTTTACGGCAGCACAACGATTTCGAAATCGCCGACACTTCACGAGATGGTGTCGCTAAAATTCTGCATTCACACCTCGATATTTAGTACTTCACCATGTGACGTGCTTGAACGACAAAGCAGCACCGACATTGAAAGGATCTTGGCGAATGGACTGTACGACGATCACATCTAGCGCCAAACCAACAGGCATGCACTCACTTTTCAGAGTGCAGATAAGCCTCGGAAGGCGAAAAAGCTTGTGTATATCCTGTAGGTTTCTGTACAAGGATTCGATACTGCGCTTACACAACGGAATAAACTACTATACTGAGGACGTGCATCACATTCGCACACAAGCGAACACGGTTGTGGCTAGTTGACGACTGAACGAGCCATCCACACTACAGGGGTTTCATCAGCTAGCCGCTATATAGGCGCCGACTGTTCGATTTCGAGGCCAATCAGTGAGGTTAAGTTCACACAAAATAAGTACCACTTTTCCACCACTGAGCCTTCACTTGCAAAAGCACTTACGCTGTTGCTGAAGGTTATCTTAGCGCTACTGGCGCAGCCACGGTTATCAGTGCAGCAACGAAGGCATATGTTATCAGACATTCCATGCGGAAGCGCGAACGCTGACGGTACCTGAAATCAGCATAAAGATTGCATGTCGCGAAGAATTGTTATATGGGCCTGGCTCGCACGGTTTTGTCGATTGCTGTCGTCAAAGAGGGCCCAGAAACAAAAAAAATTAAAATAGAAAATACAGTAGATCCCAAATATTGCGATTGCGGGAGGTGATGTATACGAAGCCTCACAGAATAGCCACGTCTGTGTAAGCTCATGAACATAATGGGCCTCTAGCGAAAAGGTGCGCGGGCCTCATGCGGCCCGCGGCCCAGTGTTAGACCCCTGGTTTGGAAAGTGTCGAACGTACGTGACACTATATTATGCATTTCTGCAAACTGTAGACGTCCTGAACGTTGTCTCGATTCCTTTTCGCAGTAGCAGCAAGTGCGCTAGAGGTGTTCATTGGCTTAGCAATTAATCAAAATACCCACGCAAACGACTGAGGCCATGTGCGATTACCACAGCAGTTCTGATGTATTACACTTCTCTTTGCAAAAAGGGATTGAGACGTCTTTGAGATTCGGGATCTCTTTATTTTCCGCCAATAGTGGCAGTCGCCTTCGAAACAAGTGGTTATCGGAACACCGAGCTAAAACGCGACTTCTTCGCAATTCGTGTGCAGGATGAGAGAAATCATGGTCGCCTTGCTGCTCATCGCAATCGGCATCTCGCTTATTGTAGACACGGAGAAGCACATCTGGTAAGTAGAACCAGGGTGTCTGTGAATGGTAATTTGCTGTAGTACTTATGGCACAGTGGGGCAATGATGGGTAGGCAGCTATGTTGTCCATCTTGCTCGTACAGTGTAGTACGTCACGTGCTGTCATGCTTCCTCCGGGATCGGTCAACATTTGGTCAAGCGATGACGTCATGACATGACGGCATGGTATGTGACGTCATGATGACGGTACAGATGACGACATCATGCCGTCGTCTGGGACTATGTGATTCTTTTTGGACCGTTCTTGTTGACGTAGACGACGAAGACGGTTAATTTTCGCGTTTTGTGAGGCATCTTAGGGGGGGGGGGGAAGAGAGAGAGAGAAATGAAGAAGAGGAAAGGCAGGGAGGTTAACCAGACGAGGCATCTTAGGCTTTCGCCTTAAAGTATAGGGTAGAATATGACGTCATATCCCTCGTCTTGACAAGCGAACAGCGTCTGACGCTCCCCATAGCCTGTCTGCGCCAAGGTGTATATGAACACTTTGCTGAGAGTACCACTTTCCCTTTCGGTTAAAGTTGTTGGAGGTTCCTTGAGTCATTGCAAGGAGTAACTAGTTTTCGCCTCGCCCCGCAATCATTGTTTTTAAGCTCTCTGTACTCGGTTTAAACCAAGGCATAAATGTAAGCTCCTCCTACATCCGTCGATCTAGTAATCAGAAATAATTTGCATAGATTTTGCACAGATTTTGCATAGATAAGCCACTTGCATTTGCCCATTTAAGTGACGTAAGACATGTTTCGCGTATTTCAGGTACGTGACTTTCTCATACAAACACATGTGTGCGTCGCTAGTTTTCGCTTGAAAACTTGAGCTTCCTGCCAAATTTCAGCGAATATTCCGTCACCACTCTTCGCCAAACGTAATATCTTAGGTAGGAGTGACGCACTTTTAATTCTTAGAGTGTGTTGTATTTGAACTAGCAGCCAAACAAGTATTAAAGATGTGAACGGAAACTGCCTAGCTCGACTCTCTTGCAAAGCTGCATTACAGGCGCACCGCAGTTCCAGGGGGCAGAGCTTGTATTTATTATTGCGATAGCAATTATATGGACACTCTCGGCGGGTTTTCGCCGTCGCCATCGCCGTCATGTCCCGGATAGGTATATGTATATATATATAAAAAAGGCACAAGGAAAATTTAATCCTAAGAAATAAAAATCCGAAACACCCGACCGGGGATTCGAACCAGCGACCCCTTGCTCCGCCACGCGCTTCGTTAGACAGCTCGACCACGCGCCAGACATGTTCCAGCGTAGTAACAGCGAACTATTTATATACACCATTTACCGCTGGCGGTACGCAGATCTCGGAGGAGCTGGAGCGTGTTTTCTATCACGCAACGCTCCTACATTTTCTTTCAATTTGAAAACTGCCCTTGAAATGCGCACGAAAAAGTGGCCCCTTTCCGTACCCACTCGTGATGTGGAACGAAAAAAAATAAAAAATAAAATAACGCCGGGAACACCTTGGGTCAGACGGCACCGCGTGGGGGAGACGCAAAGGGGTCACTCCGCGCGCCGCAGTCTAAAAGAAAAAAAATTACACCATCTTCCCGAGGGGAACCATGGGGTGATGCGGAGCATCGCGGATCGTTATTAACCGTGGTATTAACGTTGTTAACGCGAGCGCGCCGCTTTCGCGGCGCCCTCGCGGTCGCGTGCAGCATCGGGAGCAGCCTCTCGTTGTTGACGTTTACACGCGACTTCCCATTCTCGAAGGTCGGGTTCCGCCGCTCGCTTCGTACGTTTACGTTGAACTTCACGGTCCCGAACCTCAGATTCTGCTGCTCGACGTTCACGAACCAACGCTGCTCTACGTGCTCGAAGCTCAGGATCCGCTGCTCGACGTTGACGCTTCGAAGCTCCTCCGCGCTGACGAAGTTCAGGGTCCGCCGCTCGCTTCAAGAGTTTCCGTTCAGCGTCGCGTGCCCTTCGCTTCGCAGCTTTGTATTGAGTGGACGTAACGTTACTAGTGTTTGGGCTGATGCTGACGCGTGCTTGCGTCAGCCCACTCACTGACGGGACTGTTGCTTCCATCACACTTCATCGGAAGCATCAACGGAGTCAAGCGGAGTCAACCGAAGCGAGCGCTGCACTGAACGCGCGCAGCGCTCTACCCGCTTAGAGGAAGAGAGTAGCGCATGCGCCGCGAGAGCAGAAGCGAGAACGCAGGAGAAGTGCAAGCAGGTGGTAGGAGAGAAGTGGAGAGAGTAACGAGCAGCTGTTGCAGAGAGGGAAGGAGGAGAGTTGCGCATGCGTAGTGTGAGTGCGGACGCCGACGCCGCGGGACATAGACTCGAGCAAGAGATGCTCCGCATCTAAAAGAAATATACAAGAGCTTCGGGTTCTACATTGTCTACACTTGCAGCGCGTTCCTCAAACACTAAGACGTAACAAAGCTGACATTTGTTTGTTCACACTTGTCCTGTGTATATCTGCGCGCTCTTGTCGAGAGTCCTTCTTTGTGCTTCAGCAGCGCGCTACAAGTATCGAGCTGCTTGTCGTTCTTCGTGTGACATTACAATTTCTTGCTGTCGCATTCATTGCTTCACCCTTGCGCAGAAACGGACTTTTTCTTAGTTAACGAACTATAGTGAAGTACTACCCTCTGCTGGAACGCCAAGCGGGGTTCAAACAACTCACGCGCGGTCCCGTGCACTCAGGGTTGACTGGACCACAGTGTCCTCGCTGTGTGCCGTGGTGGCCGCTGGCCTCCCACACAACGCCATGCCAAGAGATCACGTGATCACCTGGCCACTGGTACTCCGCCACATGCCTTGGGAGCTGATCATGGTGCGACTTGGAGGAAGTGCCCTGCAAGTCGTCGCCGAGGTATTGCTCAAGATCTGATTTACATTGGTCAATAATTGTTATATCCACAAGCCGCCCAACGACATCTTCAAATCCTATGAACGATACAGTATTATCAGCTTTTCCTCAATCAAGGTGCACTGTCAAGCACCGCCTAGCAACGACTTGTCATGGCCAATCATATCTGTGGATAGTAGCGACACACTGCATTAAATATATTCCGTGCACAAGGGATATATTATAACATGACAAAAATAATATTCCTGTATGCGTGTGTTTGTGTGCATCTGCGTACTTTCACGGCCACCAATTTTTTATTAGTAATCTAATCGTCAGTGTTGAAAAATAGCGCGGATCGGAGCAACCTAGAGCGTGCCAGATCTCATCGAAGAAAAGGAAACGGAGGCAGCATCGAGGGCACGGGTGCACGCGCACGTGGTCGGGGTAGTTCGCATTCAGTACTGGCAATAAACGGACGTCTCTCTTTCACGTCTGGGGAACAAGTCATTTCGCAACAGTCAGCACATGTATATTGGTGTTTAAACGTTATAAGTCGACAAAGTGCTCGGATACGTTAACTATAGTTAGGACGGGATAGCGCATTAGCACTTAGTTCTGAATACTGCAGTAAATTAACAAAGATTGGTCAGTGCTGCCCCTTAGCTCCAGCATTCACTGTAGATTAATGGCCCGCTACCCTTTGGTATTACAGAACTATATTACAAGAACGGTAAGTTGCTTTGTACAGCCAATTATGTTCTAATGGAAATATATTTTCCAAGTAATTTATTCAAGTGTACGAGGGCTGGTCGAGTGGGTATGCCTTCACATAAGGGAGGAACTTGCAAGCTGCACGAAAAATACAGCACTAGACGAGGCCAGATGGGGGGATATCCATGATTGTGCTGCGCATAGTATTACGCTGACGGAACAACGGAATAAGCATCATTGAAGATCCAAAAGAAGATGAAAGTGGTGCAAAAACTAGACGTACTTGCACCATATACGTGCGCCTGTGCTTTGTTTCATGTTGGTTCTTCTGTTATGAATGCGAAGCATTTCTTTGCGCACTGCAGGTACTTTGAGCGTTTCTATCTACGTACCTATATATCTAGCCGCCCACGTCTGGGTGCCGTCGTGGTCGCTTACTTAACTTGAGGTATACCAAAATTAGTATGGGAGGGTGAGATGGTTTGACGAATGTGTCCGGCTCGTCATGACATTAGTACTGTGAAAATCCCGTCGCGTACATCGTCGAACCCTTTCCTCCAGACACGTGTGGCACATACCCGTATACCATGGGCCGCGGTATGCGAGTATGCACCACAGGCGATTGACAGTTTATATCTACCCTTGAATGGCAAGAACAGACTTCGGAAATTCTAATGCGAGAGTAAAAATCAGGGTCCCAGCAGGAATCGAACAAAAGCATTCTGCGTGGCAATCAAGTATTCTACCACAGAGCCACGCCAGGTCTCGAAACTGCTTCAGAAAAAGACCCTATGCAGGCGTAATGTTGGTGAAACGTCAATTGTGGTTGCAGTGCTGGCTATGTAACTTTACAAACACTACATATATATTTCAAGAAAAGTGCGCGAAAAACGTGGACGAAGAGAGACGGGAGCAGCACAAGCGCTTACGCGCTTGTGCTGTTCCCGTCTCTCTCCGTCCACGTTTTTCGCGCACTTTTCTTGAAACATGGAATACCAACTCGCCCAACAGTCCATTCTTACATATATACTCCTGTGATACAGGTGTCACGTTGTGTTAACGTTCATTGCATACTTAAGTGCCATCCACTGTTGGTCTGCGTAACATTAGCCAGGCCGACCATCCTCGTAAGCACAAGCTCTAGATATCACCTTACCGCTTCTGGTGTTCGTAATACCCATGTTGTTGTTGGTATCGTTACGCAACTGTAAACAATTGGTTATATAAAACATATGCGACTGTTCAACGTATGTCCTTTGCGTACAAGATTTGTACATATCTTTAGCGTCATTTCGTTAACGTTTCGCTCAATACAAAAATTACATCACAGTCACATTCCCTCCGCATGCTTCGCATAACATCGATTCTCATGGTACGTGGGATCTGCCGAATTTTTTTCAGTCAGTGTAAAACTCATATCTACTCATCTTCAACATTACTATCAGCCTTGCCTGGATTCACGTTTGTACTCACGTCTACTCACACGTATTCCAAAGCAGTGTCTTTCATATACCATTTGAATATTTATTGAGCATAGGCGCGAATTACCGTAGGGGGATGCCTTGACCCCCCCCCCCCCCCCCCTGCTAACTCTTCCAAGGAAGTTCTTGATAAATATATCTTATGTTGTCATTTATTTCAAGCAAAAAGTCTTTACTGGTTTACGAGCACTCATAACTCGTATCCGAAGGTACTATATCAAAAGGGGCCAAGAAGAGCACCGATTACATGAGATATTGGTGTTTGTGATGATGTGCGCGAGCGAAGTGTGACCGTATGTAGAAGACGACGACGAAGATGGCACTCTGCACCTGCTGCACGAGGCGCAAGAAGGACTCCACCAATGAGCACTCTCCACGGTGGCTCGGAAGACGACACTCGAGAGTGCAACGGAGTTGCAGGGCAGACGTGGCCGGGAGAAGACGGTGTCCAGGTCGCGGGAGTAGCGGCCAGCCGCGTACCTGGCTGATGCTCGCTGCAGGCTCCCACCTGGCACCACGTCAAGCTTCTACCCGGCGCCGGCGTCTTGGGATCGTCGCAAGGACGCGCGATTCAAGCCCTCCTGCGACTCCGCGACGACCAGCAAGCATTGGCTGGCGAACGCCGAAAGGGTGTCCGGCCAATGACCTCCACCGGGTCCGGCGTCTACCGCCGCGTCTGCTGTCGTCCTTTTCTGTCGTCGCTTCTGCAACGCCACCACCTCAACTGCCATCTCTGCCCGCACTTGTGAGCATTTCCCCTGCGGCGTCTGTGCCTGGTTACACCGAACGGTGAAACTGTTTCTTTGAAAACTTGTCGCCCTTTAGTCTGTACATGTTGTTTTGCTTTGCTTGCTCTTGCGTTATCTTTATTGTCCTCGTGCTCTGTAAATATAACGTGTTTGTCTCGTTCACAAACAAACGGCCTCGTGTCCTTCAATGTCTATTCATGATAATTATCCTGCACTAAAGCGAAGCGCCTTTAGCTTCGTGACAGTGTTATAGGGCATTGACACCATGGTCGAAAAACGATAATTCTAGGCTAACGGACCGATGAGTCGACTCACTCGGACTCACTCAGACTCTGATCAAGCCGTGAGTCTGAGTCTGAGTGAGTCCGGGTAAGTAATGCTTTGATGAGTTTGAGTGCGAGTGAGTCCGGTTGCAGAAAAATTTCGTCACTTTGAGTCCGAGTGAGTCCGTCTCAGAAAAATTTTGATGAGTCTGAGTCCGAGTGAGCCCTAGGCGCAAAATATATTTCATGAGTGAGTCTGAGTGAGCTCCACAAGTTTTGCCGACCTATGAGTGAAATACTAAGCCTAACACAATCATGAACTATGAGTACACTTGCGTACGTAGTCCGTTGTTACTGGGCCCCACTGCCGCCATTTCTTTTTCTTCTTGCGAACTGCATGTAATTTTCACATTCCAGTAAGAGTGATGCCTAAACGCAGAGAACTTCCTTAATCGAAGGAATGCTTGTAATGGGGGCTCTTAATTAGCGGAACTATATAGTGAGCGGCGAAAATAAGCAACATACAAATCGCATGCTGCAATCACACACACACACGCACACACAGACGCATTCAACTACACGTTTGTCGTATCACTATTTATTTATTTATTTATTTAGAAATACCTACAGGCTTCGAAAGAGGCATAGGATGAGCGGGGCTTACAGTATAGTTCAATACATTCTATATTGTATGCATGTGCGTATTAAAAATTTCCGCAGAGTCAAGAAAAATTACAAATTTCTGAACTATACACTTGTTAGAAAAAGTACAGTAAAAAGGAAATTAACAGAAAGGCTCAATACAAACGGAAAAAAAATTTGGCAGCTCCCAAGTACCATGGGAATCGGCATCAAACGGAAAAAAAATTTGGCAGCTCCCAAGTACCATGGGAATCGATGTTATGCGAAGCATGCGGAGGCGAGGTGACTGGGTCGTAAGTTTCTTATTGAGCAAGACGCTAGGAAATGACGTTAAAGATATGTCCAAATGTTGTACGCACAGACATATGTTGAATAGTCGCATATGTTCCTTATAACCAGTTGTTTACAGTTGCTTAACGATGCCAACAGAAACATGGGTATTACCTACACCAGAAGCGGTAATCTGATATGCAGCACATGTGCTTGCGAGGATGGTAGCCCTGGATAGTGCTTCGTGGACCAACTACAGTGGATAGCGCTTAAGTATACAATTGACGTTAACCCGACATGACGCCTGCCTCATAGGAGTACATATGTAATGTTTATAAAATTAGATGGCCAGCACTGGAACCACAATATACATTTCACCAATTTGACGCCTGCATAGGGTCATTTTCCTAAGTAGTTCCGAGAACTGGCGTGGCTCTGTGGTAGAATACTTGATTGCCATGCAGACTGCTTGGGTTCAATTCCTGCTAGGGTACTGATATTTATTATTTGTATTCGTCGGGTCAACGCTGCCGACGTCAATTTTTCTCGACGCTCTCGCATTTAAATTACTAATGTCTGTCCTCGCCGTTCCTGCGTAGACATAAATTGTCAAACACATGTGGCGCATGCGCGCCTACCGCGGCCCGTTGTATACGAGTATGTGCCACACGTGTCTGCACGAAAGGGTTTCACGACGTATGCGACAGGATTTTCAAGTTATTGATGTCATGACCAGCCAGACATAATCGTCAGTACCTCTTACCCTTCCATGCAAATTTTGGTCTACCCCAAGTTAAGGAGGTGATCACGAGAGCACCCAGACGTAGGCGGCTAG
Source organism: Rhipicephalus appendiculatus (assembly GCA_030522465.1). Lineage (NCBI taxonomy): Eukaryota > Metazoa > Arthropoda > Arachnida > Ixodida > Ixodidae > Rhipicephalus > Rhipicephalus appendiculatus. Next base: position 553,279 of record JALIZH010012893.1, on the reverse strand, counting down.
ATAGATAGATACATACGTAGATAGAAACGCAAAAGTGCTTACAGTAGGCAAAGAAGTGCTTTGCATTTAAAAATTTGCCCAGCATAACAGTAAGTATTGCTTGGGCGTATATGATCCCGTACATCTTAGAGGCTGCGTTACGATGCCTTAACATGTTCTGGCAAACAGTTTAGTACCTGTCAACGCTTAAGTTTAAGCAGGCATTGTTATCCTTAATTTTGACAATAGACAATAGGCGCGTACTTGAAGGCAAAAGCCGACTATCTGCGGCGAAAGTGCCCACCATAAGTATACCTTTTCTGGCCCGTAATCGGACGCGCAATTCGCTAATGGGTTCGAACCTCTGCGAAGGCAAAGTTCTATATTCTAACTCATGCATTTCAATTTATGCCATAATTCCTGCGCTGAAGCTAAAACAATAAATAACGTACTGTATGCTTTTCTTGGCTTGCTTGTCTCTTGGATTAATTAGGCTGTGGCTGCAGGCATTTCTCAACGAAGTTTCACTTCGACGATTTTCGAGTAAGGACTGCTGCTTTCCAGGGTTCAATGGTGCCCTCGTGGTTGCTGGAGACAGTACTTCTGGGAAACATGGACACGAGGATGCATTCCGCGTGGTGCCTTGTCGCACTCATGGCTGCAACGGCGCTGGTCTGCGAAGTGGACAGCGCCGTGGCCGGACCCCGTCTCGTCTACAAGCTTATACATCTAGTAAGTGGCAGAGACCATAGAATGTCCCAGTATTACCTAGAGGGGAACTCTGGCGCTGCGATCGTTCAGCCTCCATGGGAATGATGGGTAGTACGTGGATTTTTCGCATCATCATGCTTGTGGCTTCGAACGCACCCGTGACTTTTTGGGTGAAGGAATGGTCAGTGCTCTCGTGTCTTTTCTCTAACTCAACGCAGTCGGAGCAGTTCAAGCTGCATCCGTTATACTTCGCGTTGCCCGTGGTGATGCAGTCTCGGTGCGTCATGCTGGTGCCCTACATGAGCACGCCGCTCGCGTTCCTGCACCTGTACGCCCCCCATACGAAGCGCAGAACTGGTAAGTGAGCTCGTGTTCTCTCACTCGCACTTGAGATATCGCCTCTCTCTAGCACGACTATGATCGTGGCTGCGAGGCTTTCCAAAGAGTAATTATTAAATTGGCTATGCTTCTTTTATACTTTGGTACCTTTATTTCATCGCTTTCACAATTCATGTTGTAACTATCACATTGATGTTATCATTGTATCGTGGTATATAGGTATAGAGTCCCCTTGGACTTACACTGCCAAGCAACAAAGGCAGGTTATGCAAAGACCCGAAGGCGAGTGCTGATTAACAGAAATTGCTTTCAACAGCGGAGATCTTTAAGCCGAGCTTTAGTCTGTCGTTCGTGGACAAAAAAAAAGTCACAGTTTCACGTCAAGGGTGAAACAATGAATGCGAGAGCAACAAATTGTAATGTTATACGAAGATAGGCTGGCAGCTAACTCTTTTGGTTGTGATCTCACGCAACTCTACAAAACACTCTTGTAAGAGAATACGGCCGCTCCAGGCACTCTTTTCGCGCCGTAGAAGGGTACGCGAGACGCCCGCTAACGGCTGCCAAGATAGCAAGATAACGCGCGCGCCAGCGACGACCGCGCTCGTAAAATCAAAGGTCGCAGTTTCTGCTCAAGGTACCGCCCCCCCCCTCCCCTTGCGTCTTTTCACGCTCGTTAGAGACTGGTGGGGCGTTTCCTTTCTGGTCCGCCTCGGTGGAACAGTGGCTACGGTGCTCGACTACTGACCCGAAGGTCGCGGGTTCGATCCCGGCCGCGGTGGTCGCATTTCGATGGAGGCGAAATGGTAGAGGCCCGTGTACTGTACGATGTCAGTGCACGTTAAAGAACACCAGATGGTCCAAATTTCCGGAGCGCTCCACTTCGGCGTCCCTCATAATCATCTCGTGGTTTTGGGACGCAAAACCCCAGATATTATTATTATTATTATTATTATTATTATTATTATTATTATTTCCTTTCTGCTTGAGCATTCGACGGCCGGTCTAACAGGCGGGGGGGGATCTTATCTCATGCGCCTCGGAGCGATGGAGATGGGCTGGCTCGTTTGATCTCTGCTTCAGCCGCGCTCGGCGGCCCCGCTCGTGCGCTATTACCCGCGGGTAGAACGTACGATGCACTTGGGGATCTTATCAATTTGGATTGACGCCCACGGTGACGGCAACGTCGACGGCGACGGCAAAAATCCGCCGAGACTGTCCATAGGATTGCTATCGCAAAAACTAGCAGTTGTTCCGTGTACGAATACAACTGATGAGCGAAGCTCCTTAGAAATGGGACACAAACGACTATGCGCCTGATCTCGCTGCTGGCTTTCATGAAGGCGGTAGGGTGGGGAGCGGGTGGGGAAAGCGTGTGCTGCGCTCGGTGGCGGGAACGACTGAGTGAGTGAGTGTGCGGCGCGGGCAGCGCAGCGCGAGCCAGCCCAGGCAACGGACCAACCACTGGGCGGACGACAGGGCGAAGCGATGGTTTCGCGCGTTCGCCGGTTTGAGGGGAGAGGGCAGAGACGAAGAAAGAGGGAGAGGGAGACAGGTGGGAGAGGGGTGTGAGCTGTGATGTGGTGGGGAGCTTCGACTGCGGCGACGGCGGGGTGCGGGCCTAAGGAGCTTCGCTCCTAATAAAACCTCGAGAAGGGATGACGCCACCTCGCGTTGCCTAGTAACCCCTAGCGCATCTATGCATAGCTTCGCTATCTCGCTATCTAGCCCTTGCGTGGAAAGGCCGGCTACTTGGTTCAAAAAAGCTGGGCGTAGCTTGCACTAGCGGCTCAATGTTTAGAGACACAGCGGAGCTGATGGACACTTTGTTGGTCCTGGCCCGAAGCTGAGCACTGCTGTTTACCACTCTGCTACGCTGTACTTGTCGCTGAGGCGGGGGCACCTACCGAGACTGAATTCTAGCTCAGACTTGGCGAGTCTGGCCATCGCCTTGCAAAACTTAGCAACATTTAGCAAAAACTTAGCAATGCGTAGCAAAACTTGGCACAGCCTGGTAATGCTTATCCAAAACTTACCATAACCTCGCAAAACTTATCAAAAGCTTAGCAAAACTTCAAAAAGGCCAGGACCAAACTTGGTACTGATCGGCTCCGCTGTGTTTCTAGCGTTGCGCCACTGGCGCAAGCTGCGCCCAGTTTTTTTGTTGAAAGTACATGTACGCACGCCCATAAGAAGCACACATGACAGGAATAGGTATGGCGCCAGAATTTTCTGAAGAGAAGTAACAAGGTAATCAATTCGAGATTGAGGAAGACAGATGGTAGAGCGACACACATGTTACATGCCCTCGCGCTCTCTGCATTTTTCTAGTGTCCTTATACTTTCGGATTTCATTAAAGTATGGATTAGCAACAAATCGAGCATACCATTCATTTCTAGGTACAAATGGAATCTGGTTACGCGGCGTCTGTCATCCTGTTTTATCGCTTTAATCAAGTGCCTTACTATGCCACCCAATGTCTATAGCTGATGTAAGTTTAAAAGAGATAAGCGTAAATGACTTGTGGGATCAACTTTGTTCTATGAAAACTATATTTAAGCAAGCCCGCATTACTTTGGTACAATTATGTAGAGCAGTACGGCGGTACTGTTGATCGACATGCTGAAATAGTAACGGAAGAATTGATTTTACTCGGTTGTCTTAATTTTTTTTCTCACTCGCCATTACAAACCAGTTAAATCGGATGATCAAGAGGGCGCAGCGCCGCATGGGATAGATAGAACCACTACGTGTTATACGGAGAGTGGAATTTGTGGCTTGCAAAATGTGATCTTCCTAACGGGTGTTCTAAAGACCTAGGCCTGTATCTGCGAACAATGCGGTATTAATCTGAAAAGGGATAATCTGTGTCGGCTAAAAGGCACTCTCTTACAACAGAATAATCTCTAAATGTAAATATTCTTCCGTTTTGGAGCCCCGTATAGTATCAAGTACAAAGCAATTATGTTGTTGATGACCGAAGTTGTCTCATTAAAGTCTGGTGTAGGGTACTTGTCATTGGGACATACGCGATTTCAAGGTGATCGTAGCACAAGCGGCCAACCGGAGACAGGACTAACTAGAAAGCGTGTCCCTAATTGTCTGTTAACAGGGCTCGGCGCCTCATAGCATACCCTTATCTCCTGTAGTTAACGTAAGCTTACCCGCTGGGCTGCAGGCGCTCAACTCTCAATCCTTTTGTTTTGGGTAAATATATACTGCTCGTCCTTCGTCCTTTACTAATAACAGATCCAACATCGCGACTGACTTGTACCGGTTCTTATGCGAAGGTGTTTTGAAAACAGGAATTGAGTAGGCGGTTTCTGTTGAAGGTATGATTTATCCGCGTCTCCACTGTTGATGAGGTTCTGTCTCATTGCCAGAAATAGCGTATACGGTGAACAGGGGCACGTGAGCCAATCAAGCACATTGAAACAGTCAAGTGAACGGTTGAGTTGAGCCTCATGTTCAGCAAACTCATCGTACTTCTCAGTTAATTAAGGGGCGTTTTTCAGTGGCCATGACCACCGTCGCTACAGACTTATTACTGTGATTACTGTTTTCAGCGGCTGTGCCTAAACGTCGGTATATTCATAAGCGTCCTTTAACAACAGTGGTTTCGTGAACACGCGGCCTTGTAATCGTAACGGTAGCGACGTAATTCGAGATTTACCCTCTGGCAGCGTGAAAATTCGATTCGTCTCTAAGCATTACGCTTCTTTTTTACTTCGCAGTACTGGCTGGGATTGCTGCTCAAGGTCATCTTCTGCGTGGCTTTAGTAATAGCGGCCAATACCATGCTGTTCGTCTAAGATCCGGTTTCAAGGCACACTATTCCCTCCGGCACGGACGGCCTGATCGTTCATATTTAGCAAGCTGCACTGACGAATACCTGCTGGTGTTTTTAAATGGGAACACAATTTGTCTCATTCTAGGAATTACAGGACTGGTGAACAGAACATTTATGTCTCCCTTGACGAGAAAGACTTCAACAGGAATGCGTTAGTAATGTTATTCATTTTCATTTCTTTACCATGCTGCTGTTTGCTTCTTTCATGGATTCCTGTTGATTAGATTATGCTGAAGCAATGGCCCAAGGCACGGCGACGTGATAACATTTTTGGGAAGGCATCGCAAGCGAAAACTTTCCTGTAAATGCTCTGAAGCATGCTATATGACAACATAAAATCAAGGAGCGGTGGTTGGGCGCCTATATAACTCCCTGGAGGTGATGCTGCTTAGTGTGTGGAAAGCTTAAGTAAAAATTATTAAATTATTTCAGCGTGGACATTTCGTGGAGGCTGCCCCTACTTGCTGTACGTAAAAAAATTTCCTAAGTACTGCGTGATCTTTGCCACTTTCGGGCGTTCCGGTCAGCGCGCCATAATTGGACAACATCCATACACATGACATCCACACACATTCATACGTATTCGTGATGCCAATAAAGTGCTCTACTGATCGTGTGCTTACGTTTTAAGGCACGTCTCTGTGAATGCATGATAGCATTGCAGACACGCATATATTGCTCACTGTTTTCTAGTGACTATATTAACTGCGGAGTGGTTGAAGCTCGGAGAAGCACCGTTATTCGTCAACAGATATAGATATAATCAACGTGAACAAGCACTCACTCTTTTCCTCCTATTGTTCATCGTCTTCCTCTTCGCTCCCAGAATATGCAGGCCCATTGTCCGGCGTGGGATGCAATAACTATGATGGGTGAGAGAACGAGTACAGAAATATAGAGAACGAAATATATAGAAAGATAAAGAAATTGTTGGCGTGGTGAGATTCGAACCCTCGTACCCACGAGCCGAAGAGTGGCGTCGTAACCATTCGTCTATCCAGGCACTCTAGCAAAGCATAGGATGGCCTTGTGTACTATAGTATAGCCCGTGCATACCAAGCTGACGCAAGGACCTTCGTAATAAGCGTGCACATTTCGTGTCGTATCGGTGTAATTTCGACTCGACAACCTTATACTAGAGCAAAAGTTACCCTTAGTGGCCAGATTCGCAGCGACATGGCGCGGTTGTCCCGAGCAATTGCACGTAGCAGCCATTGTGCTTAAACTGATGTGCCGTTTCAATCTGTGAGTACTACAGAGACGACATTCGCAAATCTGCAGAACGTTGCAGGTAATTAGGAGGGGGCGACATATACGCCGATTATGGGTTTTATTTTTATTGGCAGTATTAGCTCCTCCATATATGAGTAATTTGTCACCCCTCAGAGCGCTTCCACGGCATAGGCTGCCAATGTGGAAAGATCTTTGACGTCTTTTCGGACTAACAAGAAGTATGCCTTGGGGGGCGGACCGACAAATCTGAGGAAATGACCTGGTGGCGACCTCACCAGACCTCGTGTGAGTTTGACGGAAGGCTCCCACAGGCTGCTGTGCATTATACAAACCAAAAACTGGTTCTTGGGGAATGCCTCATACTGCTGGGGCAGTACGACATAACCATTGTTGGCATTATAAAAATATTATGCAGATCTCAATGGATACCTTCAAATCTGGCAGCGTTGAGTTTTTGCATGCACACTGATCTATCAACTGCTTTAGAAACTTGATATCTTAAGTAAACGCCAGTGGTTCAGTATCACACGAAGAACGTTTGCGCGGCGCGCACTTAGGTGTAGAAGCGATTGACCCGTTATTATGAAGAAACGTTTAAAGATGCGGAGATACGTCCCGGTATTTTATTGAGCAATAACGTTAGTACAGTTATCAATGTCGTATACCTAACCCATTAGTATTAATAATGTCGTTGCGAGAATGACGGGGTGATTAGAATGGAGACCATATATTTACAGTATCAGTTGCAGCGCTGACCAGTTTAGCTAATAAGTTTTTGCTCCTCTTCGTCAGGTGCCAGCTTTTATTGTCCGAAATACTACGCACTGTCCATGTAGGAATACTAAAAACTTCATTTAACTGACACTTCCCTGTATCTTAGATGTTAAAACTGTTTGAAATCAATTTGCTTTCTAGGCAAAAGCCTCATGCGTGTCAAGTCTTACGCGTGAGCAAAAATTACACCATCTCCCGCTAAAGGGAACCATGTGTAGATGTGAAGCAGCGGGCGCTAACGCTTACACTGGCCGTGGCGTTGACGCTGGCGCTATCGCAGCGTTGCGCAGGAGAGAAAACTGAGGAGGCGCAAAGCACGCAGTGATGGAGCGGTGTTTCCTACTGGAACATGCCAATCACTGCTAATGGGCAATGAGAGACAGAAGATTCCGACTGTACACAGAGACCCGCAGTGCGCTTTTAGTTAACGCGCACGCTGCGAATTTTTATTGTTCAACAACGCACAGGAGAAATCTCCCACCGGCACCACCTTGGAGGTCAAGATCCATTGCCATATATACGCGATGGACAGTGAACGGTTGTGCAGCGCGAGCAGTCGGTTTTTTCAACCAAGAAACTCGCTAGCAGACGCTGCCTGCGTCGGCGTCACGAGGCGAGAGAGGGGGGAGCGTAGGAGAGGAGAGAGAGAGAGGGGGGGACGCGCATGCGCAGTGGGGTGTGGACGCTGTGGGCAGGGATGCCTAGAGGAGAGAGGGGGGGAGCGTAGGAGAGGTGAGAGAGGGGGGGACGCGCATGCGCAGTGGGAGCCCAGGCAGGGATTCCTAGAGGAGAGAGGGGGGGGAGCATAGGAGGGGAGAGAGGAGGGGAGGCGCATGCGCAGTGAGGGTGTGGTTGCCGCGGGGAGGGATGCCTAGAGGAGAGAGAGGGGGAGGAGAGGTTTTTTTTTTTATTTTTTATTTTTTTAAAGGGTATGCGCATGCGCAGTAAGGGAGGCCACGCCGCACACCACCACCGGATTAAGCTTCGCCATAAGATGCTTCACATCTAAAAAGCCGACGGGTGGTACAGATTCACGGGCCGAGCGGCACGCGCGACCTCCGCATTCTATTCGTCTTTGCGGCGTTTTCATGACTGAAAAAAAAATCGCAGCATATCCACGGAGTGAATGATGATGAGTGGGCGAAGCTCCGGAGGTTCATTGCAAAGACGAGATCGATGCAGGTTCCTCGGATGGTGGTTGGTTGCATGTGGTCAAACGATATGCATGTGAGACCATATCGCGATGCCGTGTGTTGTATGGCATCGCGATCGTCATCGTCATCAGCGTCATAGTTATGACGCATAGTGGGTACATTCCATGTGGTGCGCCGTGATGGCAGCATCATCGTCATCACACAGGACCTTGAAAATCGAGGTGGCTACTACGTACTACAAACTACAGGGGACGCACGACCCACGGCATAAGCAGCTTCGCCCCTAAAAAAGACTAATTGGGCAGCTTCGCGATAGTGGGGCGAACACTGAGGAAACAGCTGTGCTTGTGACCTTCCCTTTCTCCTTTCCATCCTCCTCTCCCTCCCTTCCCTTTCCCACCCTCTGATATACTATTCTATGCAAGGCTATCTATGCATTACCTCTCCCATCCTCCTTTCTCGTCTCTTCACTCTGACATCACTCTCTCTCTCGGCGGTCTCTCCCTCTTTCCAGGGCAAGCTAGGCTTGGCAATACTATGCTTTCCCCCTCTGAACGTGGCGGGGAAGCTAGGCACCGCTGGAAAAGCTTTTCCGAGCAACGCCGGAAACTTCAAACAGCTCCCGCTTAAAAATGGCTGCCTCTCCCATAATCGAGAGTAGATCATCATCATCATCATCAGCCTGTCTACGCCCACTGCAGGGCAAAGGCCTCTCCCATGTTTCGCCAATCAACCCGGTCCTGTGCTTTCTGCTGCCACGTTATCCCTGCAAACTTCTTAATCTCATCTACCCACCTAATTTTCTGTCTCCCCCTCACGCGTTTGCCATCTCTTGGAATCCAGTCAGTTACCCTTAATGACCAGCGGTTATGCTGCCGACGTGCTACGTGCCCGGCCCATATCCATTTCTTCTTCTTGATTTCAACTATGATATCCTTAACCCCCCGTTTGTAGAGTAGATACGTTACCATAAAATGGCTACCGGCAAAGTAGATTAGTTAGAGGTGATACTAACCGCGATCTCAATATGAGTATAGTGCATACTCGCAAGGGCACACCCAACACCATCAGGCCACAGCATACTGCCCACTGGAGGCGTGGTTACGCACCGTGGCGCGCTCGAAGGAGGCGGCGCATAACCAGCGTTGCGAAACTCGCGGACCGCTGGTGTTTGCAAAGATCACAAGCGCCCCTGTCCGAGCGCCAAAAAGTGACATTCAAGTGTATTGTGCCCCGTATCTGTATTTTACGGCTATTGAAAGGTAAAAATAAAGGATCAGTGATCTAGAATTTACAGCTTAAGCGATATTGTGAACAAATATTAATAAGAACTCGGAATCAATATTCTTCGCGTAACTTTTTGGGTGGTGTCTAGGGCATGTAATGCGGTTCAAAAAAATTGGTTTCCATCTTTCGAATCTTCTGAATCCGATCTCCCGTAACCTTGAAACACGCCAGCTGTAGGGACAGGTTGTCGCTCTTCCATTCTTTATTAGTAAACAGTACTCTCAATCAAAAAATGCCCCCCACCTCCCCGAAGGGAATCGTGAGGAAATGCGAATGCATTTCGCGCGCGATTCACTCCATTTATATATGGTGGTTGTGGTTCGAAGATGGAAAAGGCGCCTAATTTCTGCAGCCCGGTCGGGAGCACGGAGCAGCGCCTGTTTTTTTTTCTTCTTTTTTTTCTTTTTATTTTTTTTTTATTATATATATATATATATATATATATATATATATATATATATATATATATATATATATATATACGTGCGAGCGAGCGGACGGGAGAGTGGGGCGCAGGGAGGAGAGAGAGCGAACGGCGAGAGAAGGAGCGGCGAAGCACTGCACCTACCCTCTCCTACACTCTCTCCACACACGCGGGAGCTCCGCCGAGCTCCCGCGATGCGAGCGCCCTCACACACCAGAGCGCGCTCCTCCTCTCCACTCACTCTCCGCTACTCCGCCCGCACCACCTGCTCCGGTTGCTAGGGGCGAGGATAAGCGCGCGCCCGCAGCTGTTGCTATGGGAGAGGGAGTGAAAGCGGAGAGTGCGGACACCGACGCCTGACATAGCCCGACTAAGAAATGCATTTGCATTTAAAATTTCTTTCCGACCAACGCAACAATGTTCTCGGGCGTCCATCAGGATGGACGACTCCTGCTTTTGGCCCATGGTCACTTCAATCTCGCCGACAACGGGCGCTAAAAGCGTTTCTTGCTTAAAAGGACACTAAGGAGCGAAACAATTTTTCGCGTATTGATAAAGTACAATTTCACAATGCCGAAAACTCCACTCTTACCGCGACACGACGCTTGGTAAGCGAGAAAACGCGCGAAAAGAAAATGCGGGCGGAGGCGCCACCTTGATATTCCGGCACCAAACACCATGACGTGAAAGATTTTGAAGGCCTCTACTGGGTCCTACGTTTCTTCTAATCGATAAAAATGAAGTAAATTGTCATCTGTGGGTGCCATAGACCTAGCATACGAAGTTTCAGAGAGTTATGTGCATTTTTTGACATTGTTTTGCGCCCTGATATGGTGGTGGTGGTGGTAAACAACTTTATTAAAAGCTCCGGCAAATTCGTGGCCTGGGCCTAGGCCACCCTCGAGGAGGACCGGAGACCCTGTCTCCTCGCCGCCTCACGGGCTTGCTGGATGGCCCACACTTGATCCTGGAGGTTGGAGCTGCGCAGCGCGGCCGTCCACCGCGCCGCACCTTCATCTGGGGGGGACTGCATTTTTTTCGCATATAATCGCGCATTCCCAGAGAATGTGCCTGAGCGATGCGTGAGTCCAGCTGCATGATTTGCAGGTATCATCTGGCTAAATGTCTGGGTATATTCTCCTGAGATGAACGGGGTTGGGGAAGGTCTGGGTTTGCAATTGCCTCCAATCTACCGCTTCGGATCTGTCGAGTTTGGGGCTTGGCGGTGGATAAATACGCCTGGATTTTTGATAAAATTTTGTTATATCGCAGTACCGGGTCATTCTATCCCTCTCTGTGCAGCCCTCCGCTGGATGTCCATCCTCTGGAGAGGATCTCTCTACGCGGGCGCGGAACGTGAGACCTCGCGCTACGCGATGGACCTCCCCATTGAGGTTGGGTACGGGGGTGTGGGGGGGGACGTGTGAGCTGGGAAGCATATAACATGTCGTTCTTCCGTCTCTTCGGAGGTTATATAGTTCGCGTTGGCGTTGAGGATAGCCGCGGCCTCTGGCGAAATTCTGCCTTGTGCATAATTTCTGACCGCCGTCTGCGAGTCACTTAGAATATATCGGCAACTGGGGCAAACGATAGCTAGGGGCTATCGCCACTTCTTCCGCTACCTCAGGGTTTCTGCCGCGTACACTACACGAGCTGACCAATTGTTTGTCAGTATTGAGGACTGCCACTGCGAAGGCACGTCGATCCGCGTATTCTGCTGCATCTACGAACAGCGCTTCCTTGTCCCTACCGAAGGCTTGTAGTAAAAACCTGGCTCTACTCTCTCTTCGACCCTGATTTAGTTCGGGATGCATGGTCTTGGGTATGTTAGCCACCTGGAGCTTCTCTCTGATCGGGCTGCGGAGGGATGTCTTGTCGCCGTGCTGCTTGTGATAGGCTATCCCGAGTTTGTCCAAGATGCTCCTGCCCGTTCGTGTCCTGGTTAGTCTCTCGAGTTGCGAGATTTGTTGTGCCTCTATTAGCTCTTCAAGCGTATTGTGCATGGTTTATTTTCTTTATTTTTGTCTAGTGTTTTAGGGGCGAAGCTCCTTATGCAGTGGGTCTGTCCATCCTCCGTTTGTTTGTAGTAGCCACCTCTAGTTCGTGTTCGTGAAGTGCTCACTAGATGGTGTTGTTGTCTTATCCACCCATAGAGATACATGGTATGGTATAATTGCATAGAATGTCACTAGATGGCGCTAGCTTAGTATGGTTGATGAATAAAAATACGAGATGGTGCTGCGGCGCTCGCTCCATTCAGATGTGTGGTCGCTGCTGCTTCTCACAATGATCACTAGATAGCGCTGCGCTGTGACAGTACGTGAATTGATCACTAGATGGCGCTGCGGCGCTCGCTCCATTCCGATGCGTAGGAGACGGCTCCGCTGCGTGCTCTAGTGTGATAGGAGACCGCTGGATGGCGCGGCGCTCTTGGCGCGCTTCCAATGGGATCCCGGGCTAAGGATCCCACTCACCGATCTTCTCGCGAAGAACATGAAATAAATGTTTTATTCTCTCTTGGGGAGGCAGCTCTGTCCAGCTCGGATCCGAAGACCCAAGAGGCCCTCGTGAAACGTGCGAGGACAACGGCCCGCGCCAATGGGATCCCGGACTAAGGATCCCACTCACCGATCTTCTCGCGAAGAACATGAAATAAATGTTTTATTCTCTCTCTCTCTTTCGCTCGGCAGTCAGCGCGCAATGAGCGACGAAGAAGCTGCACGGAGCCGCCGAGAAACGGATCCCGACGTTCAAGCCCGCGAAGCAGAAGGTGCACGGCGACGCCGAGAAGCGGATCCAGAAACTGTGAGAGCCCGAGAAGCGGCGAGGAGACGCGTGTACAGGCGGGCGGATCCCGAGGCTTCGCGAGCGCGGGAAGCTGCTGCCAAGCGCACACACTGGTTCTCACGTCTTTCATGATGATGTAATGGCCGAATTTTCACGGAAGAGTCATGAACCTCCGGAGCTTCGCCCACTCATCATCATTCACCCCGTGGATATGCTGTGATGTTTTATTACTGAATTGCCCCTCTCCCTTTTCGTGTTCCCTTCTTTCTCGTACATAAGTCTGTCCATGCTCGAAATAATGTTGTTGTGAGTCTGCGCAACACCCTGTGTTGTTCCTCCTTTTTTTCTTGTTCGCGCCTTACTTGGAAGCGCATAAAAAAAAAAAAAATTGAAAGACACTTTCTACATTCCAAAGTCTGTTCGGCGAAAGCTTATGGCCATTCGACTGACTGCGCCATGTCTTTTTTCTTTTACACGCTCAGTAAGATGGCACACAAACGGAATGTGTGCGTGTTTTCTTTTTTTAATTTTTTTACCAAGAATCGCAGTGAGACGCGAGACTAATCTGCCTCCGTTCGCATGCGTTCGTATTTTCTCGCGCTTTGCGCATCGTGCAAACGCCATCCGCGTTCCAGCGCTTAATTTGACGGACACTTTGTAAATTCCAAAGTGCGTTCCGCGAACGCCTGTGTCCATTGAGACGGGGTCGGTCAGAATGGAAACGCGATGCGCGCGTATCCCTCCTTGCATGATTGGAAACGCTGGGCACAGCGGCGCTACGCAAGCAAAGTGCGAGCGCCGTAGAGTCCGACGCGACCGGCGTGCGTTTGCGCATCCCGGCGGCCACCTGGCACCGTGCCAGGGCTCGGACGGAGGGAAGGACGGACGGACGGACGGACTTACGGACGGACGACGGATGGACGGACGGACGGACCGGCATGGATGGACGGACGGACACGGACGTGCGGACGTGAGCATGAGACTATATCTGTCTATTAAAGGATTTCGCCTTAATATCAAGGGCCTGTGCTCACGCATATACCACACAGCGCTTCAGGAACGCGAGAGGCACAGTTCGTAACTTCGTAACTTTAACCGGGAACGCGGGAAGCCTCTGTAATGCTTAGCTGAGCTTACCCAGTCATGTTGGCATTATCGGTAATGAACTTGCCCATGAAACGGATCGATAATCCCGCGGAGAAGTTGAATATTTATTAATAAGTTTTTCAAGAGATGTAAAAAAAATCGCGAGGCCTTCGCAGAACACGCAGCACAGTCACAGCGAAAGCTGGAACAGCGTCCTTTCCAGATCCCGTTGTAGACTCTCTTGGGGCAAATAATACAAGTACACATGCAAGGTACCCACTACGCCATAAACCACCTTAACTTCCAGGAAGTAGGGAAGCACCCAACATGCCACTATTCGTTCTTCTGCGGATAAGCGAGGTACCCGCTACACACATGTAAGGCATTATGCGCACTTTGCTTGTGTTGTAGCTGATGACGATGAAGGTCTATGGCTGGAGTCTATTATAATGAGTTCGGAAGCATTCAACGACCCACTCGTTGCTCAATTCGCATTGTGTGATGCCTGGTTGCTATTTTACTCTTCTACGACGCTTTATTACAAATGTTAACATGGTTCCTTGCCCGACATCGCACCTCTACAGCGGGTTTTTGCGGAGGAGTTTCAAGAACCAGCCTAGTTCTGAGGTAGAATACTTGACTGCCACGCAAAGGTCCGCGGTTCAAATACCATGCATTCCTAGAAATCTTTTTCTAATTAAATTTTTTCTTATTTCTCGAGATAGCGTATCGGCGACGGACACCAGCGTTGGCGGCGGCATAGAACTACGACGCCTAAATCGGGTCTTGTTGTGATCTCAATACAGCTTTCACTGTTATATATTAAGGGCCTCAACTACCAGAAGTGTCACCAGAGTCATGGCCGGGAGCACAGAGTGGCTGCTTAGCGATGGCTAGGTGGGTAGTGGGTGGCAGCGATGAATAACAGCCACCGACCAGGCTGTCGCCCAGGTTGACTCCGTTGCTTGATTTTGAAAAGTGAGGTTGAGGGCACGGAACCTTACCCCTTGTCAGACGTGCTCATGCTTTATTGATGATGATAGTCAGTAAGAGTGGCCAACGTTCTTAGATATTTTTTTTTCTAATTTCGCGCGATAGCGGCTGCGGACACCGGCGGCGGCGGCGGACAACTACCCCCCCCCCCCTGCCACTGCCGTTGTGATCTGGCAACAGCTTTCACTGTAACATTTGCATATGAATATTTGCACGCGATTGCACACTGTTGGATTAGGGCGACCATACTTTATGCATACGGAGATTTAGTCACTCGATCGCAAATTATTACCCCGTGGGTTCCGATGGGATACCGATGGATACCGAAGGGAGGTAGCAAACCGAAGGTAGCAAACCGAAGATTTGCCTATGAGTAACCTTTCTCCCTTTCCTCTCTCCATCTTTGATGGCTATTTCTTAGTAGTAGGTGATGATGACGACGATGTACTACGTCACTGGCTCACACCTATCCCGGGGATTGGCCAAAAAATGAAGAATGTCTAGAAAATGGACACGTATGAATTGTATGACTATCGAGAAATTTCAGAAAAAAAAATATAAATTAATAATGGGAAACTTACAAATCACCAGTGAAGCAGACATCCCTGTGACAATGGCCTAACGAGGAGTAGGTGTCCTTGTCACGTCCACGGTAGCTTATTCTTTTTCTCTTCAATAACCCTCTACCATGCATGCATTCTTGAAATACGTCCTGAAGAGTTATCATTCGATCAGGGGCAGCTATAGTGAAACTATTTTTAAATTTATGTTGCGAAACATTCATAATGAATCACTTAAAGCCGATACGATGGTCTTTTACACTTTATAGGATTTTCCCTAATAGTGAAGCAAACATACTTGTGACGTTTCTTGCGGCTGCGCAGTGACATCTTCCTCTTATTTCATACCCATTACGTTGTGCACTTTTTATTTAGATCGCGTTTCGTCATTCTCTTTCTTTTACAGCGAAAGCTGTTACGAGATCACAACAAGGGTCGTTTCTGCGCCGTAGTTGTCCGCCGCCGCCGCCGCCGCCGCCGGTGTCCGTAACCGATATCGCACGAAATAAGAAAAACACTAGATAAATAAAAAACACCTATGACTGAATGGGAATCGAACCCGGGTCCTCTGCGTGGCAGCCCAGCACCCTACCACTGAGCTACGCCACTTTTTTTTTTCTTTCATGGTATTTATTATGCGTATTTGAAATTATCACAAACGCTATGATGTAGTGATGCATTAACCCAGCGACAATAATCGCACAAGCAGTACACAAGCATTCATAAGCTTACATACATATACTGTGCAAGTCCAGAGAAACAGGAAAAGTTCTTCAAAGCTTGTCACACAGGGATGCTGGTAAGGATGAGAACCTCATCAAGATGGGGTGCCAGTCTGGTATGATATCTAGTTCTTCGTAAATGTCCTTTAGATGGAGAGCCATACGCATGAAATGCATACTTGAAGCAGTGACTGGTTCTGCATTACGGTCTTGCATGCGCGTTTTCCACAGACTGTGCAGTCCCATAAGGAAAAACATGTCAAAGGGCACTTCATCAAGAGACGTTGGGAGAAGGTAACGTATCGTATGTGAATTAATGATAAAATATTTTTTAACAGTTCTTTGAAGGATGTCCCAAAACAGAATGGCATCTTTGCAGCTAATAAAACAGTGTTCTGTGGTCTCTGGTACATCGCAGAGACGGCAGTTAACTGACGAAACAAAAATACCTTTCTTCTGCAACCATGATTTCACCGGCAGTGTATCAGTATGGAGCTTGTAAAAGAAGGTTTTTGTATCAGGAGAGATATACATTTTCCGAACTCGTTTTAGCACATCATGTCCTGGAAGGTCGGAATATACTGTGCGGTAAAGCGGAGATGGGAAAAGCATGGATAACAAATCCTTGTAGAGTCTCCTGCGTGATACTGTGTATAAGTATTCTATGGAAAACCGGACCTTGAGGAATCGAACAGCGATGAGAACTTCCTGCATGAATCCCCACAAACACGGGCGCATAGAGAAATCTGAAGAAACAATCAAGTCAGGTAAGGCATTAACAAATGTAATCTGCATGAATGATCGAATAATGGGATGGGAACTGTCGCGAAAAAAGTAGAACCTTGAAACTATTTGCCACAGATATAAATGAACTAATCCCAGCCCTCCCTCCCTTACTGGCCTGAATAGGTTGTCCCGTCTCATTGGTTCAAAAGTGGAAGACCACACGAAAGTTGCGAAAGTCCGATGAAAGCGTTGTATGTAGGACCGAGCGCAATGAATAAGTTGCAATACATAGTAAAGCTTTGTAGCTAAAAAATGTATTGCAAGCTTCAGCTCTCCCAAAGATGGAAAGGCGGTGTGGAACAAAAGTTTGGGCCTGTCGTTCAAGCTTAGGAACGCGTTCTTTCCAGTAACGTGCACTGAATCTGTAGGCATCTAACGGCACACCAAGGTACTTTGGTGGAGTACGAGTCCAATTAATTCCTGCGAACTTCTCCGGCGTACTACCCCATGACCCAAACCATAATCCTAAACTTTTAGATGAGTTTAAACGAGCACCTGATACAATACCGAATTTACTTATTGTAGATACCACATTCTCAACACTTCGTTTGTCAGAGCAAAAGAAAGCTACGTCGTCTGCATAAGCCAATACCTTAACTTCATTGCCTAATATATTGAAGCCGCGAATACTATTGGATTGTATTGTGCTCATGCATAGCGGTTCAAGATAAAGTGCAAACAGCAATGGGGACATTGGGCAGCCTTGCTTCACAGAAGAGCAAATAGACACCGGCTTTGACAGGTGTCCATTAATAATTAGACGAGTTGAGCAGTCATTGTAACAAAGTTTAACGCCTTCCAGCAACACAGAGCCAACATTTGCATGTTCCAGAAGGGAAAACAGAAAGGTATGACTGACACGGTCAAAAGCTTTGGCAAGGTCTACCTGTAGCATAGCAAGCTGTCCTTGACAACTGTAGCAATACTGAAGAAGTGTTCGAGCGATGTGTATATTTGTTTGTATGGAACGACCTCTAATTCCACATGTCTGGTGAGAACCAATAAGTATTGACATCACAAACTGTAACCGATTTGATAATACTTTAGCAAAAATTTTGTAGTCAACATTGGACAGCGCTATTGGCCTGTAGCCTTCAACGGAACGAAGTTTTTTCCTTTTCAGAGCTTTTCGGAATCAGAACAGTATGACTTTTGCAAAAGGACTGCGGGAGAGTCTTCATGTCGTAACTTTTCCTAAATATATCCAACAGAATTGAACTGAGAGTTGTTTTGAATGATTTATAAAATTCAGCAGGAATCCCATCAGGGCCAGGTGTTTTTGACAAAGGTAGTTGATCAATGGCCTGCTTAACTTCCTCTAAAGTTATAGGACTACTAATGATTGCGCAGTCATCTTCGTTCAATGGGCTTAACAGAGAAACAAAATTTGCTTTGCGTTCGCCACCATGGTCATCAGGAAGAGCACTAAACAACACTTTGTAGTACCTTTCGAATTGCAAGATTATGTCTTTTGTATCTGTTAGAAGAGCACCGTTAGAACGCAGATCTGGAATAGACTTGGACAGTGCGTGGCGCCGCTCATCAAGTAAAGCTTGACGCGTCGGTTGCTCCGAATTCAAAGTCCTGCTGTTCCGAGATCGAATACGCGCGCCTCTGTAGCGAGCAGCATCATAATTTTGTAGCTGGCACTTAATGCTTTCAATCTCATTAATGTATGCGCCTGGTTTTTCGCATTCAATCTCGTAAAGGTTACAGAGGCTTTTAAATAATCTCTTCTCCTCATTCTTTCGATAGTACGATTTGACAGATCCAATCTCTATGGCTAGCGCACGAACCTCTTGCTTAAAAAGCTCCCAAGCAGCGAACACATGCAATCCTTTAGAAAAAGAATTTCTCACTGCCTCTTTAACTCTATTATTGAATTCCTGATCGCTTATGAGGTCTGAGTTCATCTTCCAAAGTGCCCACTGTGGTCGGAATTGAGTTCGGCGGCTTGTACCAATTTTTGCGATAACCATACAGTGATCCGAAAATGAAACTGGCTCAGTGCTGCACGAAAGTTCTCGAGGTAGGAGTGATGAAGATACGTAAATTCGATCAAGGCGAGCAGAAGAGCTTCCCTGAAGTCGAGTATACGCAGTTACTTGACCGAATGTACCAATGTCAATGAGCCCTGCATTATCTACGATACCACTTAAAACTTCACCACTCCTGTCTCGGTGACTATTAGGACTGCTGCGATCACTAGGATCGCATACACAGTTGAAGTCGCCCATTAGTACAGTGAAATATTCACAGTTAATTAGACTGGACATATCTTCAAATAACTGAACCCTTTTTGAAATCTCATTAAATGCATACAAGTTGATAATCCTCCACGGCACTCCATGCAACACAAAATCGCAGCATATGTACCTGCCTTCGCTGTCAACATTAGTACTAATTGCTGAACAAGGTAGACTCTTTCTCAGAAACAACCAGCAGCCCGCAGACAGACCTTTTGCATGTGAAACGCAAACGTTATAGTCGGACAGAAAGGGCCGTAGGGCCCTCTCAGTGTCTTCGTCACTCTCGATCTTTGTCTCCTGGATGGCGACAAAGTCGAGGCGTTTTCTTGTAAAAAGCCTGCGGAGCTGCGCTTGTTTCTGGAAAGACCTAAGGCCACGAACATTCAATGTTGCAAAGATAAGTCGCTCGGACTGCGCCATGATGACTACCAACAATATGCTTACTGTCCCTTGTTATCACTTCTATAGGTCGCCGCCAACGGTGAGGCTTCTCTTCGAACCCCCACCAGGCCTCCTAGATCGTGACCGCCGACAATTTCCGCTGTGTTTCGACGTTCGGCGACGACGCACCTTCCGATTCACACTCGCTGTGTCGCTCTCCTTACTTGAATCTGAGCTGTACGTCGCTCGTCGCTTGGGAATTGTCGCATCCACAGAAACGTGCATGTCGTCTTCTGACACCGTAGCAGGATGAAAAGGCTGCTGCGGAACTGAAGCGCACTTATCTGATGTTTCTTCACTGGACTTGTCAGAAGGTACGGCCTGTTCCTTAACAGGCTGGTCAGGACAATTTTGCTTCAACTGCTTGCATGGTTCACTCGGTTCTTCGTTTACCGCAGTTTCCTCAGACGCATCGACTGTTGTTTTCTTTGTGTCCTCGGTAGGCATTCTGCTTAAGCCGGTTGCATCTGTGCTTGACGAAGTGTCCCCCTGTCGCATCGAGCACTTCTGTGGCATCCATGATATGCTCTTGCAAGTTTTCATCCGGTTGCTGCGTGCGTTGTCGTAGTTTGTTGGCGTAAGTCATGACACATTCCTCAGTAGAATGACCAAAGCGTCGACAGTCGTCGCAGCGAGGAGTCTTGCAGTTTCGACGAATGTGCCCCACCTTATTACAGCGAAGACAAAGTGGTGGCCGGCCAGGAATGACAACAAGACTTTGAACTCCGCAGACTGTCAGGAGATGTGGAATGTCACCCACTCGGACTCCATCGGCAAGGGACAATACAACATCACGATTGAGAGTCCGCATTTGCTCCATGTCCGCCACTTTCCAGCTTTCTGTTGATATCGACTTGATCTTCCCGAAAACATGCAGTGCCTCTCGAACGTAGGTGTCGTCTAAGTGCTCAGGAAGCCACAGGAGCTTCATCTTTACTTCTGTGGGCTCCGGGTCAATCACAAGGCATCGACGGCCCTTGACGAGAAATTCACCTCGTGTGACTAACTTCGTTTTCGTCACTGTTGACTTGCACGTTACCATCCACACGTGCGACATTTGGAATTGACCTATCGAGCTGATTTCCTTTAGGTCGATAATGTTCCGGAGAACATCTCTGAAGTCTTGAACACGGTAAGGGCGACCAGCCAAGTCCGCATGCAGAAAAAACGGAGTCCACAACCAGCTTACCAGTAGGAAGGCGAGGCAACACAACACGGTAGTCATTACTGCTGGCTGAAGCCTGAGCAGCACCTCGGCTCAAGGCCGATAGATCCTTTGAGGCGGAAAACATTAAAAACGCGACCGTTCGGTCCGTCGTCTTCGTCGTCTTCCTCCACTGCTTGAAACTGCGGTGCAAACTGACCCTATGCAGGCTTCATGTCGGGTAAGGAATCGCGTTAACGTGTGTTGTAAAGCGTTTTAGAACAGTAAAGTAAGAACCGGGCGTCACACAAATCGAATTGCGTAACGAGTGGGTCGTTCAATGCTCCTACCCATTACAAAAGCCTCAGGCAAAATTCTTCATCGTCGTCAGCCACAGCATCAACAAAGTGCACATAATGCGTTACAAGAGTGTAGCGGGTACTGCGCTTTTCTGAAGAATGACGCATAATGGCATAGTAGACGCTTCCCCCACTACACAAAAATTATGATGATTTATATCGTAGTGGGTGCCATGCAAGTGCGGTTGTTGTAGTTGCCCCAAGAATGTTAAAGAAGACTCTAGAAAGGCCGCTCTCCCAGCTTTCGCTGTGGCTGTGCTGCGAGTTCTGCGCAGGCCTGGCGGTTTTTTATTGTTGCGTAGCCTTTAGTATTACTTTATTTGATAATTTTCACTCATTTCCGTTTATAATTGACGGTATGGTCCAATCCTTTTTGTGGGTATGAGCCAGTTGCCCATAGACCAGAGGTCGGCAACCTTTTGAGGCGGAGGGCTGAGTTGCATGCAGCCAACACGGCGGTGGCCGGACGGCAAATAGACAACGGGGGAGGGGGGCTTTGCAGGCAGACAAGAAATTCGGCGAACTTACAGATGTACAGAACTGGGATAGAAATTGTTTATGTTCAGCACGCATGGCCAAGGGTTACAATTTACAAACACAGGTTGCAATGCCAACTGGAAGCGATCTTTCTTTGTTCCTGTCTTAACCCCGTTTTAGGTAGAAACTGTCATGTCGGCCTTACGATAGCAAGTGACAAGGAGAGCGCGGAGAGGGGCGGGGGGATGTCGTGATGTCGTGCCGGGGACCACGTTATAGTGCCCCGCGTTCCGCAGCGTGCCGAACCCTGCCCTAAGTGGAAAACCAAACAAAGCAGTGCGATACCGCTGTCCTCAAAATGACAGTCATCGCCGTAAATAAAAAGTAAAAAAAAAATTATCACGCCATATCCACGAAGTGAAATGATGACGAGTGGGCGAAGCTCCGGAGGTAATCTGGTAAACCGTCAATCCCCGTAAATTTTGCCCACTCAGTCATCATACAAAGACCTGACACACAAATGCGGGGGTGCGGTGTGACTATGAACGTTTGTTGTCGGCGTTGCCGTTTTGCCTTTCGAGGGCGAGAGCGCGTTCACGATCGTTTTCATCCATGGCAGAAAGGAAATGTGCGGTCTGGAACGCGCTTATACTTCACGGTCATCAGCGTCATCGTCATCGTTATCACGTGTAGTGGGTACATTCCACTATACTGGAACGCGCTTGGTCATCAGGCGTCATCGTCATCTTTATCACGTGGAGTGGGTACATTCCACTATACGTGGAATACCTACCACCACTACTACTACTAGTACTACTACTACAGAGGAGGGACAGACCCACACCCTGGAGGCTTCGCCCCTAAAACAAGAACAACGCATTTTCGAACTTTCACTGAGAAGCTCTATGCCACGGGAAAAGAGGCAAGACATTAAGCTTGTAGGACCGTGTGATGATCGTGGATCATTGTCCTCGCTTCTTCACTATTACAGCTTCCACTATCAACCAACAGCATGCACTTAGCAGAGGGGGAATGGGCCAACTGGTACAAGCGAATCTCACGCGCGTTCCAGCGCTCTTCGGCGAGGAGGAAAAAGAATACGCACGCGAGGGGCCTGTTTCAAGGCCAGTTATAGAAGAAGAAGCGAATTCACTCCGCGGGACGTCATGTTTTCCGACTCCAGCAGGGCCTCCCCGAAGGACGTCGATCATCGAAGGACGTCGAGCAAGGCCTCCCCAAAGGTTCCACCGAAGCAGCATTTCCATCGTAAGGAGTGATCTTTCTTTTCACTCGTGTACGAAGAGCAAGCGCTAACCTTGAAAATTTCGGGCAGAGCGTGTTAGGCGCTCCGCGGAGTGCGGCGATACCGGGAATAGTTATATGCACTGTCTGCCACGGTGGTGCAGTGGTTACGGTGCTCAGCTGCTGACGTTAAGGTCACGAGTCTGCGCGAAGGCTGCACAGCTTGTCAGAAGATGGTATAACTCTGGCCAACTTAAGGCGCTAGAACCATCTCATGTTATGCTGAAGCGCTACAGTATTTGTCGAGAAACCTGAGGATGACATCGTGTTCGCTTTACGCAGGTGCCAGATCGTGGGAACTTCTCGGCTACTTCGTGCCACTGTACCTCTCCCCGTTCCTCTACTTTGGTGGAAAGGTAAGTCATTAGGTAGAAATTTGTTAATTACATCCCGCTACACGCTTTACGCATTGTCAACGCCTTACCAAAAACGTACTCATACGTAAGCGGTTTTTCTTTTTTTCAGTGGAAAACATGAAGCTGATATGCAGTCTAAAGAAATGTGGATGTGCTCATTTGTAGTGATGACTCTCTTGAAGTACGATACTGTGTACTTTGAGTAATGTGAGCGTGAAATGTAAAGCTTTAGTAAATATATACCAAGCACATTGAACTTGGGTGCGGACACTCTGTGGAGCGGGTGCTAGTTAGTGTTTGTATGCAAATATTTAGTAAAAATTATTTCATCGTGGACATTTCGTGGCGGTGCGGCTACGAAAGCTGGTAAAACGGAACTACACACAGTGTCATCGCTTCATTTGCATAAGCCGTCCTTCGCTTAACCTGCAGGACGCTGAAGTTGTCTTCTCCGGAGGATACGTGAAGCGATAACGCAGTGAGCAGTTCGGTTTAATGATTCTTAACGCGATGGCGTTAAAGAGCTCGTTTTGCAGAGGTTCGGGCGGTTGCGTCGTTGATTCTGAGCGGAAAATTGACGTTGTCCGTGAGCGAAAGATCGCGATGAATGGAAATAAAAATAGTGGGTCCGAGCTGGAATCTAACTGAGGCGATCTGTAACAGAGCTACCAGTGCTCGAAATTGTTTCGAAAAAAAAAAAAAAACCCTCTACACGGGCATCACGTAGTGCCAGGCGTCGTGTTAACACATGTAATATTGCGTAACAAGCGTAGAATCGCACCAGGCGCCACACCGTATGAATTGCGCTACGAGTGGGTAGTTTGAAAGCCCCCACATCACAAAGCACTCCGGCATAATTAATAATTATCAGCCGCAGTATCAACAAAGCCCGGAGCTGCATATAGATGTGCGTATCACCTTACGGACGCGTAGTGGGTATGTCGCTCATTCGCAGAAAGATAAATTATGGCGTAGTGGGTACATCGCAACTTTACTTGCCGTAGGCATTCTCAGATAGAATTAAAGAGCCAATCTTACGCGTACAGACGTTCCTTTCTTCTCGGCACGGTCGAGGTGCCCACCGAGGAGCTACGTCTGGCTGGCCAATGAGAAGGCGATGCAAACGGGGCCAAATTGCGCCTATCCCGCCCTACTCTTGAAGGCGAAGCTCAAGCGTCCTTGAAGCTTTTTGTGGCTACGTTTGGGTTATATCGGTATTAACCCTTCTACGAATAAGCGCTTTCCTGAATAAAATACGTCAGTTTTCTGGCAACGCCTCGTCCTGTGTTTTCTGTGCGGTGATGTCGCCTTTTCGGTGCCTTTTCAAGTCATGAGCCATACTTTTGTATGCATGGTAGAATTTGAAATAATCTTTACGAACTATTGGTCGATTCCCCAGGACAGGCAATTGCTGCTTCAATTTTTCTTGATCGCTACATCTGCTGTTACGCCATCGCAGGGCGCCTACCTTTTTGCGGCGTTTCTCCCGTTAAGCTGGTGGGTGGTGGGCACACTGCCCAAGGCTCTCGCGGGGTTCGTGCCAGTGGTGCTGCTGCCGCTGCTCCGTTTGGAAGCGGAGGACAATTTCGTCGCGCGCTACTACTCCGTGAGTTGATCGCTGCACGCCGAACGCAGCGAAACTGCGAGATGCGTGTCAAACATTTTTCCAATGACACTCGCATGGCCTCAGTGTTTACTCAAGCTACCGTTGTATGTAGGACTAACAGTTGGGTGCGAGTTGGTATGGATGCATGGTTTTAGAACGGCGCGGCAACGGCGAGTCATTGGTTTTAGAACGGCGCGATCCGTGCTTGTGTTCGTATGGTTCGTTAGTCTTCTCGTCTTCTTTGTCGCGCCGTTCTAAAACCATGAACACTGTATGTGCAGTCTTCACGGATTGAAATGGAACAATTTAGGGCTACGCAATGCACGTATTTTATTGCGATATCAATTATATGGGCACTCTCGGACAGGTATTTGTCGTCGCCGTCATGTTTCGTATAAAGTCCAAATTAATAAAATCCCCCTCGCATCGTTTGTTGTACCCGAGGGTAATAGCGCCTGATCGCTGGTGACGAACGCGGCTGAAGCAGAGATCAAACGAGCTGGCCCATCTCCGTCACTTGGAACACGCATGCGATAACATGCCCCCCCGCGGGTTAGACCAGCCGTCAAATGCTGCTTAAGTAGAGAGGAAAGGATCCGCCCTTCTTGAACGAGCATGAATTGACGCGGTGTGGGGGGGGGGGTCGCTAGAACAGCAATTGTGAACTTTGGTTTTAAGGGCGCGATCGCTGGAGCGCGCGGTATCTCGGCAGGCATCAGCCGGACGGCTCGTATACCCTTCTACGTGCTGCGCTCTCAACGCGAAGAGACTGTTTGAAAAGTGCATCTCCTACTGGAGTGGCCGTATTCTCTTACACCAGGTTTTTGTAGAGTTACGCGAGATCGGTTGCAAAATAGTTGGCTGCCAGCCTTACTTGATATAACATTACAATTTGTTGCTATATCATTCATTGCTTCGCCTTGGGGGTGAAACTGCGATTTTTTTCCTTTCCACCACCTTCAGTACGCGTCACGTCTGCGTAAGTTGAACTCGGAAACTCGCATCAGAGCTAATCTTACCTTTCGCGACCTGATTCGAAGCGACATGACGTGGTTATCTCCAGCAATAGCGCGTGCCAGTCGTTTTACTTAAAGTTTTGGTGTTAGATTTCAATCCGTGAGCACTGTACGTAGTATTAGCGAAAAAGAGTTGAAATGTTGAAATGAAATTGAATTACAGCTTGTTTGTGGTCCATTGCGTTAGATATACTGGAAAGGGTATCTAGTTGGCTAAAGTCGGACCACATTATCAGCGGATTCAGGCGCCCATGAGCGGATTCAGGCGGCCCACACGCAGACACCTTCACAAGAGAGGGGGTGTATGACTAACACAGGTGTGAGGGGCGGGGTATGAAGAAGGGTGCCTAATGTCGACATTATTCACTGGTGGTTCAGCCTGTGAACCGACATATCGTAACCAAGACGTCGTCCAGGGATCGATCGAACCGAGCTCCGCTGGTTTGGGAGCTTACGCTTCTACCCAGCACTCACTCACTCACTCACTCACTCACTCACTCACTCACTCACTCACTCACTCACTCACTCACTCACTCACTCACTCACTCACTCACTCACTCACTCACTCACTCAATCAATCAATCAATCAATCAATCAATCAATCAATCAATCAATCAATCAATCAATCAATCAATCAATCAATCAATCAATCAATCAATCAAGCAATCAATCAATCAAATATGGTTATAATCTGCTCACTGACCACGATACGATTGACGAGAGCGGAAATCGGAATCCCACGGCGAACTTTGATCAGAC
The DNA here is from genome assembly GCA_030522465.1 of Rhipicephalus appendiculatus. NCBI lineage: Eukaryota > Metazoa > Arthropoda > Arachnida > Ixodida > Ixodidae > Rhipicephalus > Rhipicephalus appendiculatus. Next base: position 526,884 of record JALIZH010012893.1, on the reverse strand, counting down.
GAAAACGAACGTGGTATCGCGCGTGCTATCTCAAAAGAGATGAGCAGAAGGTTCATTACTTAGTATACGTGCTGGGCCTCCACTGCTTAGTTCTCGTTGAAGCGATAGACAGCACGGAGGTTGCGTCGCTCGCTGGAGCGGCCATGTTTCCTTACGCCAGCGTTTTGTAGAGTTCCCTATTGGCGCGTTCGCAGCGCGACGTTGCTCACGGCGGCGGCGCTCTTTTCGCTCGCTGTTCGCACCAAGAGCCAGCTGAGCAGTCTGTTGACGCGGATGTCGCTCAACGTGGGCCTCTCGTTCGGCCTGCACGTGCGGTGGCTCTTCTTCAGCGTCTCGCTGCTCGCCTTCCTGGTCGGCCTGGTGCTCTCCGAGGGTCCCGCATCCGTGATGTTCGCATGCCTCGTGGACACCATGATTCGTATCTGGTACGACGACACCGTGCGCATGTTCAGCCTTCAAAGCAGCGCTTTCGGCATTCGGCGAGTCAGCGAAACACGGTGAGTGTACCACAGGCGCCTCTGAGCCAAGGCGATGCTCACTCAAGGTTAAGGCGATGCTCGCTCAAGGTTCGCGGTGGAACTGTATTGGCATAGAGATGCTGAAATAGCGCCAGCTTCACAGTTTTATTCAGACAGCGATTACGTGGACAATCAATGAACATTTTGTGCTGTCGCCGTCTCCGTCATGTTCTGTGTAAAGTCCAAAAAGATAAGATTGCCCCGCCCGCCGTATGTCATCTGTGCGAGTGAAGGCGTGTCATTGCTTGCCGCCGGTCGCGGCTCAGGCAGAGATGAAACGCCTCGGTCATCTTCGTCGATTACAACCGGAGGCTCACCACGTAATTCTATCTTTACATTGTGGAGAGTGTAAGTGCGCGCCGAAATTCGGTGAATGCAGGATTTTGTTGCAGGCACAGGAATGAAGAAACGAGTCTAATCATTGTTGAGACCTGGCATATCGATTATGCCAGTAGCGCATGCGCGAGCCAACTGTCGATCAACTTGCATAAACAAGAAATCAAGAGCAGGAACAATTATCTCTCACGTAGACTACCACACGTGCCGGATTTGCAGGTATCGCTTCTTGCCTGGGCACGCGAAGATAGTTTTTGTGTCTGCCTTCTATTTCGCCGCTGTGCGCCTTTTCAGTTGTTAGTGGGCGTTTGTGGTGGCTTATTCTCCCTTGTGTCTGCGTTCGCACGCCCTGACTTTTTAGCATTCATAACTTTAGCATTATTAACATTAATTTTCGTCTGAGATACCTCAACAAACACGAAAATTGACCGTCGGCGTCGGCGGCGTCAACAAGAGTGATCCAAAAAATCACCACCACGTGATGACGTCCCCATGACTTCAGAGATCGCAAAGGATTGTGACGTCATCACGACGTCACATAACATAACGTCCCATTATTACGTCACCACATGACATCGTCCCTTTGCACTACCTCCGTGATCGGCCCACCGATCAAGGAGGCAATGCAAAACCAGGGGGATGTGTAGAAAGCTTGCAATGCCTCCGATACTGGAGGCAGTGCAAAACCACGTCAGGTGCAGAAAGTTTTCGGAGGGTTGTGGGGGAGGATCGATACATCGACTGAAGTCCTTAGGGCCGTCTTGGGCAAACGCGTAAGAGACGCTGGGAGTTTTTCTGTCACTTGGTATCTTTGTTTCTCTTGTTGAAATATATTGAGTGTTTCATTGTTTGCTCGCACAAAATCTCTCCTTTCTTGATGACGGTGACGAGACCATGTTTTTCTACGAGCGTACCCGAGAGCATGACTTAGTGACGTCGTGACAAAGGTACAATCTCTTTTTCACCCTTTTTGAGAACGTCTGCGAAAAAACGCAGATTAATTTCGACAGAAAAGGCAGCATAGATGATAAGTGGCTAAAACGGTAAACGGTTAATCGTAAGCCGAACATAATTCCTAATCTGCCATCCCTAGGCCAGTACAGTGCCTCATTGAAGATCGCCTGGTTCGCCCTGCCTTCCACGTTGTCCGAGACTTGGGCGCCGTCTAATTGATCAATTCCTGGCGTTCGGTATTTGAATGCTCGATTTCCGAACAACCACGTTCATTGATGCCTTCGAAGGTGACGAAACTTGTGTTCCGCTTTTCTGCCACGGCTTTCTGGTGGTAACAGAATCCGACGATGAGCAAGATAGTGCTCTCGCATTACAAAGGACACGATTTGGTGTACTCAAGGAGGATTAAAGACTTTTTAAATGCGAATGCATTTCTTAGTCGGGGCATGTCAGGCGTCCGTCGGTGTCCGCATCTCTCCGCTCTCACTCCCTCTCCCATAGCAACAGCTGCGGGCGCGCGCGCTTATCCTCGCCCCTAGCAACCGGAGCAGGTGGTGCGGGCGGAGTAGCGGAGAGTGAGTGGAGAGGAGGAGCGCGCTCTGGTGTGTGAGGGCGCTCGCATCGCGGGAGTTCGGCGGAGCTCCCGCGTGTGTGGAGAGAGTGTAGGAGAGGGTAGGTGCAGTGCTTCACCGCTCCTTCTCTCGCCGTTCGCTCTCTCTCCTCCCTGCGCCCCACCCTCCCGTCCGCTCGCTCGCACGTATATATATATATATATATATATATATATATATATATATATATATATATATATATATATATATATATATATATATATAAAACAGGCGCTGCGCCGTGCTCCCGACCGGGCTGCAGAAATTAGGCGCCTTTTCCTTCTTCGAACCACAACCACCATATATAAATGGAGTGAAGCGCGCGCGAAATGCATTCGCATTTCCTCACGATTCCCTTCGGGGGAGGTGGGGGGCATTTTTTTTAATCATACTTTAGTGTGCAGTAGTGCTGACCACGGAAGAAGAAACATTTAGGAGGTTCGACTCCGCTTCTTGAGGCGACCAGATAACGTCACATTCCCGGAGAGCCACTCCATGTTGGCGGCGTCTGGCGTCAGGAAGCGTAATTGCCGCCGTTTCGGTTCCCGAGGGAACCGGTCAACAGCGTTGCTCCGGCTCCGCCGCATACACGGAGCGTGGACGCGTAGCGCGTTCGGCTGTGTTCGTTTGCATGCTCGCCCGGCCGCATGCGGCCGCTCCCGGCTGGTATCGCTTTCTTTGCTTTATTTTCAGCGGATGCGGCTTCGCGCCGCAAGGGGCCGCCAATTGAAATGCCTCCGTCGGCGCATGTTATTTTTCTATTTTTGTGACGTTATCTGGACGCCAGCCAAACGCCCTTTCTAATGGGAGTTTCAACTCGTATATATTTCTTCCTCCGTGTTGCCGACTACTGTGCGGAAGCCACGAAATCGCCCAATGAAAGAGATATAAATGGCGCACCTAGCGTATGTCTTACTTAAAAGCCTCCGCACTCGATCTGGTTATATTTCAAAGTTCTACTGTCTGTCCAAATATCTTAACGTATAACTTGCAGAATAGAAAGAAGCGCGAAAAGAAATTAAGTTTCTATTTCATCCTTTAACAAAACGACTGCAAGGAATGAAAGTGCCTGGAATGGTGCCGTTAAAATATCTGGCATCAATTCCTCATCGAGCAAGGCAAAGGTAAAGCAAAAGAAGCACTGATAGCTATAGCACGGCCACTGGATAAAACACTTGCCTAAGACGACTAGAAGGCGAAAGCCATCTTCTTGCCAAAGTGTGATTTTGGGTAGCCTTCAGGCAGCCGCAATGTCGGCAGTGTGGTTGAATTGCTTCCGGGTAAATTTTAGACAGCCGATGGGGGGCTGGGAAAAGAATCTGTTTGAATTTGTCTCCAGATCGCAGCCTGTTCCCTTGTGAGGTCTGCATGCGGGGCCGCGCATATTTTTTTCACATTCTTTGGGAATGCGAGGAGAACCCACCTCCAAAAGCAATACTGCCAGCTTCCTCCCTCGAGGCGTGGGAGACACTCCTGTCATCACATGACCACCGTATTTAGACAGAAGTTATTAACGGGGCCGAAAAGGTCGTGGCGAGCTACTGGCCACCACCATTCGAACCACCGGCAAGCTAAATTGAACGACCTCGCTGTGCCGTCAATAAAGTTGTTTCTCTCTCTCTCTTCTTGTCAATCGATTGTATCTATCCCTACCCTCTCCCCCCCGGAAGCTTTCTGACCCAACGTGCTTTTCCCCTGCCTCCGTGATCAGAGCCATTGCAGGGCCTCCAGGATCCGTCCACCTTTGATCAAGCGACGATGTCACGATATGGCGTCATCGTGTGATGTCACGTTTTGTGAAGTCATAGTGACTTCATGATGGCGACACGAATTTCGACTACTTGTGGCGTCATGATGACGCCATACGGTGACGTCATCACGAGATTATGATTTTTTGCATCCATCGTGTTGACACCGCCGATGCCGGAGGCCGATGTTCAATTTTGGCGTTTGATGAGGCATCCAAGGCTTTAAAGCATCCAAGGCATCAAATGCCTTAAAAAATTGAAGGACACTTTGTACATCCCAAAGTGTGTTCGGAGAAAGCTTGTGGCCATTTTACTGACTATGCCGTGTCTTTTTTTCTTTTAGTGCTTGTTTTCTTTTTTAATTTTTTACCGCGAATCTCAGCGAGACGCGAGACTAATCTGCCTCCATTTACATGCGTTCGTATCTTCTCGCGCTTTGCGCATCGTGCAGACGCCATCCGCGTTCCAGCGCTTAAATTGACGGACATTTTGTAAATTCCAAAGTTTGTTCCACGAACGCCTGTGTCCATTGAGACGGGGTCGGTTAGAATGGCGATGCGCGCGTCTCCCTCCTTGCATGATTGGAAACGCTGGGCACAGCGATGCTACGCGAGCAAAGCGCGAGCGCTGTATACAGAGTCCGACGCGACCGGCGTCCGTTTGCACACCCCGGCGGCCACCTGGCACCGTGCCAGGGCTCGGACGGATGGACAGACGGACGGACACGGATGGACGGACGTACGGACGGACGGACGGATGGACAGACGGACGGACGGACGGACACGGACGGACGGACACGGATGGACGGACGGATGGACACAGACGGGCGGACGGACGGACGGACGGGTGGACGGACGCTAGCATGAGACATTGAAGGCTTTAGCCTTAAAAGATAGCAATGAATGAATGAAAAGTGGTCATCACGTACACACATGCAGTGGTCGAACGGTACGTTACGTGCACCCAAGCGACGCAGGCAGGTAGACATTCAAACCTAAAATATGCTGCATGGCCATATGGTTCGGATGCCGCACGAGTTTTAACAACTTGTTTGTTCATCAGCAACATGCACTCTCCAAACTTGTCGCAGTGGTTCCTTGAGCGGGAGCGAGCAACAACCAATTGACCAGCAGACCACGAGCGAAAGCTCGAAGTACCATACCGGCTCTGAATCGCGGCCGGAATCGATGGAGACAGTCGCCGTTGCTGTCCAGAAGGGCGCCGCGACAACAGCCACTGAAGGGCAGCCCGATCCGACCACAGCCGGACAAACGCGCCACAGGCATGTTTTGCGACGCGACAGAAATATGCATAGCAATTTAAAGTAACGGCAACAAATGATTCAGACAAACAACGATGCCATGGAGTTCGTGGAACTAATGTTTTTCTAGAATCTCAAAGAGAGAAAGATTGGAGCTAAAAACGAGAGGAATTTGGCGAAAAATAGTGCTAAAAGAGAGTGACGGAAGCGCTCTCCAAAGTTTTGAAATATGAAGGAAGACGTTGGCCTGAATATTTTAGTACACCTAGTCAACACCTTTGGGTATCTTTTTGTTGTGATTTATGGCTGCGAACCGTCGACCTTGCCAAGATATGAGCGAAGGAAAGATCCTTTTTTTAGCAAGGGACGTGCAGAAGTACAGTTTTCAGAATGTCATGGACTGGGAAAAAGCCCCAACATCTTCATCATAAGCGAAACGGGTTTTCATCGAAGCGAAAGTTAACTAGCCAGGGACGTAACCAGGGGGGCAGGGTGTTGAGAAATTCAAACCTCCCCCCCCCCCCTTCCACTGCAGTTTTTAAATTTTGGTTGTGTAATTTTTATGCACAAAAACACAAAATGCACGTACGGACGAACACAAAGTGTGGTTGATCCTCATCTCCTCCGAAAAAAGTCTTCTTGGCTACATTACTGATGCTAGCTGAAGCGGAAGGGGAAAAAAAAAAAACAGGTGGTTTTCAGAGGGAAGCGCTGAATGAGCCGAAAAGAAAAACGTAATAAATATATCTCGCTAGCGTAGTGTGCTAGACTAGGTCGCATAAGCACGTTATTGGAAAGGAATCATACAGCGCTTCAGGCAGGGGGAAGTGCACATAAAAGTACGCGAACATTTTTCCCTTTAGCTCATGCTGAATGTGGCTATCGCGACAGCAGAGGCCCACAGACTGATGTTAACTTTTACCATTAACAGAATAACCGTTATCGCATAGTACTTTTTGAGGTTTTACTAAAAGTACACCTCCACCCCTGCATTTCGCTCCTACTGAACTTGAGCCGTAGCAGCCGGGGTTAAACCTGCTCAACGGTGCTGCGCCGTATCCACTCCGCTGCAGCGCACAAAGGGTGACTTTCACGTAGTAGCTATGTAACGGACTGACACGAACTGTACTTGCACCGTTTTACAACTGTTGTGGGATATGTTTGCATTGCCTATCGAAAATCGCGCCGTAACTACCTCCAAAAACATTTGGTTATGTTGGCTGAGGTACGCGCTCTCGATGTGCCCAGCACGCAGTCGCCATATGCGTCTTGCGCCATGGTAAACTTACTCGCTGATTCTATTGACTCCTGTGTACCGAATGCTTACAGATGGCTTCGAATAATTTTCGAATTGACTACTGCAATACAAAGTAGGGGTATCATACACGCCGCCGCATCGAAACTGAAACATTAGTACACCATTGTACTACGTCTCAGTTTGGGCTGCCTCGAAAAAGAATATGCAGCAGCTTTGCATATATGTAGATCATCAAAGTTCCACTTATGTCTCCGTTGCGGCTTCTCCGGCCTTGAGAAGAAAACAAATAAAAATTCGTTTTCTCTGCACAATTTGGCAGCTCATTTGCGGAAGTCATTGGGACATCGTCAGTGAAATAAATGTTTTCGACGCGTTTTTGTTTCTTTCTCTGCAGGGTCAGCATCAGCCTGAGTGCGGACCATCAAAAACGGGATTCCATCGTCTCACCACAAAACGATAGCGAGGTGTGTGGACTTTGCAGATAGCAATTCTTAAAAGGAGAAAGCAAAGTTGCTGTTCAGTTTTCGGACCATCTTATTTTGCAATCAAACGAAGCTACGCCAATACAGTGACAGTCTACGCATGGGGTTTTTATGGCATTGCCGCGTGTTGGTTTTGTTGGTACACTAAATCTGATAACATATTTCTGGTACCAGTGGGCTAGGGCAAAACGGGAGACGTTGTTGACCGCTGAATGCCTCAACTTCAACAATAACAACAAAAAAGTTAGTCGATTGTATTGACTTTAGCACACTGTGTTTTCTATATTTTATATTTTTGTTTTCTTCGTCTGGCGCTGAAATGTTCTATCCACGGTGTTTTTGAGCTGCATAAGGAGGCATTGATTCGCTAGTTGATTGCGCCTTATCATTTTAATGACAGCGTTATTGCTGCAATATTGGCGAACATGAAATAACACAAGCGGACGTCATTGTCCTGAGTGTCGTTTCGACGCTTGTCTATGGCTCTACGAGAGAGCCGTCACTGAACTGGTAATGGTGGTTTTTATTTGCATATACACTATAAGGCAAAAGGGTGTGTGGTTCATCCCTTTGGGGACTAATGGAGCTGCCGCAACCATTAATCCCTTTAAGGACTAACGGCACCGGGTCTAACAGTTAGTCCCCACAGATCACCTCAAGGGATAACATTTAGTCCTCACATTAACACCTTAGTGGGTAACCGTTAATCCCCACAGTTGCACCTCAATTGACTATCATTTATTCCTCACATTTACACCTTACCCGGGCAACCGTTAGTCCCCACAGTTTCACCTCGCCGGACGAACGGTCGGTCCGCTCGAATACTTTACTCGGATGAACTTTTTATTCCCACTTCAAATGATACGTTAATCCCCAGGGGTGATTTTCTACAGTTACTCAGCGCAATGCTTAACACTTCTTTCGCCTCTTTTTCTGCGCAGTGAGCAACAAATGGCGCAGAAACGAACACGCGAAAAATATTTAGTCATGCGTGTTTCACTGCTTTCGCAGTCAATGCAACAACGAAAGGCAAAAGTGAGACAATGAAATGTTTTATTGTTCTATATACACATGAAGTTTTTGCATTCTTTCCGTGGATTCAGTGTCACATGTCCAATACAGGTCCAGCCGCGTTGTGATATCTCGTACAGTCCTCCTTGTGAAGCTGCTCCAACGGAAGCGATAGACGACTGGCATTGAATGCGCCAGCGCACACAGCTTTCTGCACATTGTGGACAACGGCTGCACAAAAAGATGACAAATAGTTTGTCACATGTGACAGAGAGGATGGAGATGCATGCACATGGCAAATACGTGCAAGGTGAAATAAGAACAAGCACACGTCTAAAGTATGGCGTGAAAAGAATTTCACCATGATGTCATACATCATCAAAGACTCATTTCAAGCGACATAGAGTAACAGTTCAAGCGCGGCAGCCGCAGCCATCACGCCGAGGCGCCGCGAACCACCGTGCCGCCAACAAGTCGGCGAGTTCTCGCCAGCGGCGTCGTACAGCTCGAGCAAGCGAACGCGGGGCCGAATGTGGAGCTTCTGCCGCCAGCGAACCTCGAACAGAAGAGCGAGCGAACGCGAGGCCACCGCCACGAACAGCGCCGAGCTGCGTCCGCGCGAGCGCCGAGGACATCGACGGTTATGGCGACCAATTTCCACAAAGTTCCTCGAGCGAGCGGCAGAGTACAGCGAGCGAATGCGGGGCCGCCGCCGGGCCGCCGCCACACGGCGCCGAGCTGCTTGCGACCGAGTGACGGCGAAGCCAACGGTAATAACGACCAATTTCCACACAGTTCCGCAGCACAGCTTATCGGCTAGCGAAAGCCCCCCGCCAGCCCATGCCGGTGCATTTCAAGCGCGCGACATACAACCGAGCTCGTTGCCGGCAACCGCACTGCGTTTTGGACGAGGCGCAGCGCAGCGGCGAGGCCGCAGCTCATCACCGCGGCGAACACTCGATGAATGAGCGTCCGGGCGGCCGACGGCAATGGCGGGCAATTTCCAGGCGGTCACACAGCACAGGCGAGCTGATGCCCAAGCCGACCTTCGCGGTGCATTTCGTGCGCGCGATATACAACACGACAGTGGCGTAGCCAGGGGGGGGGGGTTCAAACCCCCCCGAAATTTTTCAGTTTTGCTTGCATATTATACACACACACATACAAACATACGCACGAACACACATAAAGTATGGTTGAACCCCCCCCCCCCTTCCCGAAAAAAATTTCTGGCTACGCTTCTGCAACACGATCGAGCCCGTTGCCGGCAAGCGCGATCCGTTTCGCGCACGCGACAGGTGCGGCAAAATAACGAATGATCACTCACTTGTGAAAGAATCCAGCGCCGATTCCTGCCCAGAGTCAAACTTGAAATCATGGATCCAGTAGGCCTGCTGTCTTCTTGACCGCCATACCCAGTCGGTGGCGACGCAGTGCCGTGCGCCGTGACTACGCCAGAGATAGACAGCGCGTCGTCGCGACGGGCTCCAGACTTCACGGGTGCGGCGAAACGTAAAAACAGCAGCGCACGCTCATCCACGCATTGTTTATATCTAAGGCACCGCGGCGTAGTTCCTAGATCGTCGAACTCTCCGAGCGCGGCGCAACGCCATCGCCAGGAACACAAGTGGGAAGACTGACCGAGGAGCGACGAGAACGGTTAGTTCCCTTGACAACGGTTTGTACACTGAACGTGTCTCTGCACACGGCCTACATCTCCCGCGCGGTTCATCCCTAACTGGTTTGCACACGGCACGCATCCCTCTGTGGTTACTCTTTCAACGTTCTTTCCGTACATCGCGCGCGACTATTGGTCTCTGTTACTCCTCTTTCGGGTACTTTTGCCTTAGAGTCAGGGGCGTAGCCAGAAATTTTTTTCGGGGGAGGGGGGGGGGGGTCACCTTTTTGATTTCGTGGGGGGCATCTCCCTGAAATGGTCATTTTTCGCTTTGCATGCCATGGCGCAAAAAAATTTTGGGAGGGGGGGGGCACGTGCCCGATGTGCTACCCCCTGGCTACGCCACTGCTTAGAGTGTACAATCTCAAAACAATTGAACGTCTGCGATTATCTCCTATACCCAAATGAACATGCAATAGCTGTTCCCGCGCTTTATTAAGATAGAAAAAGCAAGCAATTCTTAAAACGGTTATGAAGACTTTGTGCAAACACTTCACCTACCTCCATGGGACCGCGGTATAAGGCTTTGCATAAAGTTACCGTTTTACGCGCAGATGCAGCGGCGTGGCTCCGACACTCTGACGAAAGACGACAAGCTGACGAGGAAGAGACGTCCCTCGGTGGTATTTGTGACCGCTCTGGAGTCTGAGGCAAGCCCGAGCGATGCGAAATATCTGTCGGCAAAGGTATATACTGCCATATCTCTACTGTCTCTCGTATGAAGTTTTGGTCAAAACATTCGAAGCTGCGCTGATCACTATTTCATACCATGTCGAATAGGAAGTGAGTAGTTCCAGAATCGAATCAGAACGGCGAGCTGGGCGAGTTGGTAGTTAAACATAATTTTGCGGTGGGCAGCGCGACCCGAACTGAGGACTAAAAGAAACGTACACACACAGGCGTTGACTGACGACTGATTTTATTTCTTTCCACATGCGGTAAATAAATACAAAAAATTGATCACGTGGCGTGTTCGTGTCGTGACAGGGCGTCACCTGATTACATCGTTCAAGAATTTCACTTCTTTATCATGCAGAGCAACCGACGTCTGGCTGACGCACGCGCTCTTGTTTACATGCATGTGGTATGCTTCCACAATATCGCGAAATACTTGGTTAGTACTTCTGTAAATTATCTGTGTTTCATGAAACATCGGCTCACAATGGCACGTTTTACAATGCGCAGCCAGGTTCGTGCTAGCGGCATTCTTGACAGCGGTGTGGTGCTCCCTAAGACGCACGTTAACCCTTTCACAGACGCCAGCTATGAAGAACTGTCTGTAAATGGGTCAAAATAATACAACGTTACTTCAAGGCACAGTATACTATTGCAAGAAAAATAATGTCATAATATGTTCATTTATGTGTGTTATAGTAACTTATTCTAATTGTTGTAATTAAATATCTGCTTATCCTGAAGTCATCCATGCTCTATTTTGGCATAAATAGAATGAAATCTCGGGCTAGAAATATAGTACAAATTCGTTTTTCGTGCTGTCCATTTAGAGCAAAGAAAAAGTATACTTATAACATGGTAGTTCTCGCAGGACGCGGCTCATCGAACGACTCGTCGAACGGGGTAGTGCCTTCAGCAATGTGATCATACGCAACAGTACGCTGCGAAATGAAGTTAAATGAAGACAAATTATTATGCATCAGGTTCAATCATCGGAAGCTCAATGTCTCGCTCTGTCTTAGCCCCTAGTTGATACAAGGAGCAAAAACAAATCACGTACACAATTGTGTACATAGCGTCTCAAAGGGTTAATGTACCGCCCCGTCTGTTAATGTACCGCCCCCCTCTGACAACGGTGACCACACCGTTGTCAAGAATGCCGCTTTGTAGAAGTTATAGGTATTCACAACGTCAGTACGCATCTTTCAATACACTATACCGTACGGGAACATTAATTAAAGTTATTAGTTAGAGCACTAGCAACGACAATATTTCTCGCATAATTAACACGCTTCAGTGATGCTGAATCATGATAATATGGCGACAAATGGCTGGCTCCCTGAGCAACTTGTATAGCATGTTCTATTATGTATTTATTGCGTTTTTTTGCCTATATGGTAACCGAGGTAAGTATTTTTCGAAAAACCACAAAAACAGAACAAGATTCGGTACATTCATGTCAGTTAGAACTGCAGGAATTAATAAGCGCGCGTGTAAGCAAGACACTCAAACGTTGGTACACAGCGAAAAAATACTTACAAATGAAAAATATGTGCAATGCTATACACAAAAAAATAAATTATTATTCACTGTAAAGACCACGATATATAGAAAGCATAAATAAATCAAAACACTTAACAGGATGACGAACTATCCATACAAAACAAACCCTTTTAATTCATGTTTTATTTCATGCAATGACAATCATGATTTAAGTGAATAGGATCAGTCATTCTAAAGTTTAGTCACCGGAAACAGTGACGTCAGCTTTCCGTAGTCGGTGCTGCACTTGGCAGTAGGACGTTAAAATTACGGGCAAATCCAGTGCTGTTAGTATACTAGAGAGCAACCTGGAGTCAATAAATTGATTAGAGAAAACTTGAAAAACGCAAACGACGAAAACAAAACACATACTACAGGACTGGCGCTTAAACTTGCAACTGACGTTTATATGAAACCAAAAACGTAAAATACCCGCGCATCAAGCTCGTACATATGCGCCCATCATCCCACCAGAGGTATTGGTATAGGAGGTATAACCAAGGTATTGTTGCAATAAATTCACATGCAAGCTGTTTTCTGAGCAACTTCAAGTTAATTGTAACGCAATTGAGTAGTCATACTAATAATATAATAATATGTACTATACTACTTCTTCAGATATACTAGTACAAATATTCCCTATATATTGCTACCACAGCTACTACTACTAATGCTACTACAACGCGCTTTATTTGCAGCCAAGTGCTCTCTCCACTTCGGATCTGCAACCGCCGGAGACAAAACCGCGGAGACCCTCCATTCTCAAGGACTCGTCACGGTTTCCTGAGGTACGGCAGCATCCTGGTGCGATCACAGTCGACTACTAGCCATAACCATACAAACCATATGTACATACACCGCGGTCCAGTGTTAAAGGGAACATCGGAGCACGGCGCGGCAGCTCGGTGCCGCCGCTGGCCGCAACGAGTTTCACGTAGGCGCGGTGAGCACCATGCGAAGTGCTCATTCATCGCGCGAGCGGTTCGCTTCGAGAAGATTCGAAGAGCGGCAGTAGGCGGTAGCGGATGACGAAAGAGCAAATAGTTCTTACTGCGCCTGCGCAAAACTCGTATCCCTCGCTAGCCGGCGGTGGCACCGAGCGGCCACCACGCACTCCGATCTTCCCTTTGGTCTGGAAAGTAGTGCAAATGAACTGGATGTCACAGCTACTATTTCTGACGCATCCTGTCATATTAAGCCTGTTGTATGCGTCACAAGTGGGCGGCTTACTTGTACATAACAATGCACTGAGAGAGGTTATTGCACACTGAAATGTATATGAGGTCTGTGCAGCTACTTAAATAGTGCTTAATTTGTGCCATGGTTAACATGGCTAACATTTTAACTCTTAATAGTAAAATGAAATAATGTACGCGAACAAATAAAAAATCCGTGTTCTCTTTCCTTCTTAAAATTTTCTGGCAAGTGCGCATGGCGAATTGCCGAGAGAGGCGTTGTGGAAAATGAGCAAAATAAATTTTTATGGGTTTCGCTTCAAATAGTATGCTGGGCCTTGATTGAACAGAATTATTACCCAGTTCACTGATTAAAAAAAAAAAGGCAGATCCCACGCATTGTGGGAATCGATGTAATGCGAAGCAGCCAGCAAGGAGCAAATTATGCTGTACATGACATGCATATCATGATTTTCATGTCACCACTTGTCATCTATGTTCATCATACAGTCACGCCACTCAATACCAAATTTGGTGTATATCAAGCTAACGAAACGGCCGCGAGCGTGCCATGAACGTGGCATGCAAGTCATGTTGGACATGACATGTCATGAGTTCCATATTGCCGCGCGTGTTATTTTGATGTGCTCGGTTTAAACCCAGCAAGACCTGTGAGCAATGCGTGGCGCAGATCGCGCCTCAGTGTTCGAGAAGCTTCACGTTTGTAGTAGATCGTTTTGTTAACATTGCGCACAGCACGCGAACACTCAAGATTATACCAGAGCTTCCGCGACCACAAGTGATAAGGCTGGAAAGTTCGACGCGTGATGTATAAAAGACGGCACGTCCCAACGGTGATCAGATTATCGACGGCCGACGCTCTGTTCGCCGCTATCATTTTACACTGTGCTTTGCTGTAGCCTGACTTTCCTTTTCGCGGCCACAAGTTCGGTCCAATAAAGAGTTTCATCTTGGACACGCCGCCTGCTGCCTTGGTCCACGTCACAACCACGTGACATCCGGTGGAGCTGCTGTTCGTTCAGGTACCGGACGCCCCCTTCAAGCCGTGAACCCAGCCCAAATCGCCAAGAAGACGCCGACAGCATCAGTGGCAGTCGAGCCAGCCGCAAAGTAAAAGGACTACCCCCCCCATACCCCTAGTAAGGACTTTTACCGGACCTGCCAAAAACCATGGTGACCAAGACAACAGGCACTATTAACGGACGCGGTGTCACCCGCAACGATCGCTATGAAGCCGCCTAGGAGGGAGCGCCGACCTTCCGTGGTTGGCTATGTGAAGACCCCGAAACTTGGCTTGAGACGTTCGAAAGGGTCTCAACATTCAACAAGCGGAACTGCGAGGACAAGTTGCGCCACTTCTATTCTTACCTGGAAGTTGTAGCAAGGACATGGCTCGAGAACCGGGAGTTCGACACTTTGAACCTGAGACCTCTTTCGCAGCGCTTTCTTGGAGACGTTTACGAGCGTCGTTTTAGTGGAAACACGGGTGCAGTTACCCAACGAAAGTGTTACCATATTTGCGGAGGAGATGACGCGGCTTTTCCGCCACGCCAACGTTGACATGGCGGAGGAGAAGAAAGTTGGTTTCCTCATGTGACGAGTTAAGCAGGAGCTCTTCGCGGGACTAATGAGGAACCCACCCAAGACCGTCCATGAATTCCTGACAGAGGCAACGACGATCGAGAAGACCCTGGAGATGCGCACCCGGCAATTTAATCGCCGCCCGACGCCAGGCTACGCCGACATTCAATCACTCTGCTCAGACGACCTGCGTGAGACCATAAGGGCCGTAGTGCGCGAGGAGCTTCGTCGAATGTTCCCGTCATCCCAGCCGCAAGTTTCCTCGATCGCAGACCTTGTTCGAGAGGAAATCCAGCAGTCGTTGGGTGCTGTTGAACCGCAACAGCCTCAGCCGCAAGCCTTGAGCTACACTCCTGCAGCCCGACGCTACGCTCCCCTCCACGCCCACGCTAAGACGCCGCATCGTCGCAGTACCGTCGACAGACACCGTCGCCACCGCCGCCGATGCCATACTACCCACCTGCCGGCCAGCGCAACACTCCGAGGAAGACCAACGTTTGGCGCGCCCCTGACCACCGCCCACTCTGCTACCACTGCAGAGAAGCTGGCCACACCTACCACCGCTGCCAGTACCGCCAGATGGGACTTCGTGGTTTCGCTATCGACGCGCCGCGTCCACAGCGGGGTGAAAGACTCGCGACATCGCCGAATACCTGGCAGGAGAGAAGTGGGCACCCCGACGACCATCCCGATCACCGTCGCCAGGCCGCTACATGTCACCGCAGCGCCACCAGTATGCCGGCCCTACTCGGGGTCGTTCGGCGAGCCCATTTCCGGAAAACTAAGGGCAGCAACTGATGGAGGTGTGGTTGCTGTACGACGGACTACCGAAGATCCTGCACCGCTGACGACGGAAGCCTGCGACGAAACCTTCAGAAGACGATGCCAACCAGACAGAGTCCTGACGACGAAACCTCACGGACTGAAGAAGACCTGAGTACGCAACAGGTTAGCAGCGGAGCAAACCGACGTAGCCATGACCTGACGCCGCGACCTAACCGCAACGCAAAACGACGGACTAGCGACCTCAACGTACTATTTGACGGCCACAACATCACCGCTCTCGTCGACACTGGAGCTGACTATTCCGTCGTCAGTGGACCGTTCGCCACGAAAATGAAGAAATTTAGGACTGCTTGGGAAGGCCACCAAATCCGTACCGCTGGAGGTCATCTAATAACGCCGACTGGAGTCTGCACCGCAAGAGTCACCATCAATAACCAGACCTATCCTGCGAGCTTTGTAATCCTGAAACACTGCTCCAGGGATGTTATACTTGGGATGGACTTCCTAAGTCAACACGGCGCTGTATCGACCTGAGGTCTGAGTCAATAACACTAACCTCAGAAAACATGCTGCCGACCCCCACGACGCCACGAAACCACGCATTCAATGTGCTAGAAGACCAAGTCACCATTACACCTTGCTCCAGCGTCATCATTGCAGTCGGCCCTAAAACACCCGCAGACTTTGAAGGCGTCATCGAGGGCGACCAGCACCTGCTCCTGAGCCGTCAGATTTGCGTTGCAAGAGGTATAGCCGAGCTGCGTCATGGGAAAGCGAATGTAATGGTGACAAACTTCAGCCATGAATACAGGCACCTCAACATTGGTACGACGGTCACCCACATGAAAGAATTCGTGGACGCTAGTAATTATTTCGCCCTCTTAGATGCTACCGAACCTACTTTGACGAATCAAGGTCCCCAACCAGATTTCGACGTGAACCCGAACCTTCCGCAGTGCAAGCAAGAGTAGCTCAAAGCCCTGCTGCTTCTCGTCGTCGTCAAAAATTCGACAGACACCAGTCGCGAAACATAGCATCATAACGGAAGAAAGTGTCCGACCAATTCGTCAGAGCCCGTACCGAGTTCCGACGCGCGAACGCGAGGCCGTGAAGAAACAAGTCGACGAAATGCTACGCGACGACATCATTCAGCCGTCCAAAAGTCCGTGGGCGTCACCCGTGGTGTTAGTGAAGATGAAGGACGGAACCGGCCCTTTGTTTCTGCGTTGATTCGCCTGAACAAAATACTAAGAAAGAGGTGTGCCCTCTCCCACGAATAGACGACACCTTCGATCGACTCCACAACGCGAAGTACCTTTCGTCGATGGACCTCAAGACCGGTTACTGGGAAATAGATGTCGACGAGAGAGACCGAAAAAAGACTGCCTTTATAACACCAGACGGCCTGTTCGAGTTCAAGGTCATGCCCTTTGGTCTTTGCTCGGCCCCTGCGACTTTCTAACGCGTTATGGATACGGTGTTGGCTGTCTTGAAGGGGCAGATGTGCCTCGTGTACTTGGACGACGTCGTTGTGTTTGCCTCAAACTTCGACGAACACTTCCGGCGCCTTGAAGCTGTACTTCATGCAATCAAGACCTCCGGGCTATCCCTGAAGCCAGAGAAGTGCCGCTTCGCGTACGAAGAGCTCTTGTTCTTGGGCCACGTCATCAGCAAGTCTGGCGTTCGCCCCGACCCGCTGAAAACAGCTGCCATCGCCGCCTTCCCGCCGCCCACTGACAAAAAGGCCGTGCGCCGATTTCTCGGCTTGGGCCCCTATTACAGATGCTTCGTCAAGGAATTTTCAAGGATCGCCGAGCGGCTAACTCGCCTCACGAAAGTCGACGTGGAATTCAAGTGGGAAACTGCGCAAGTCGAAGAATTTCAAGAATTTAAACGACGTACAGACGCTTTCGATACTTGCGCATTTCGACGAATACGCCGAAACAGAAGTACACACCGATGCAAGCAGTGTTGGACTCGGCGCCGTGCTTGTGCAGAGGTCTGACGGACTGGAAAGGGTCATCAGTTATGCTAGCCGGTCGCTATACAAGGCGGAAGTCAACTATTCAATAACAGGAAGGGAGTGTCTTGCCATCATCTGGGCTACATCCAAGTTTCGTCCCTACCTCTACGGCAGGCCTTTCAAAATTGTGAGCGAACACCACGCCTTGTGCTGGCTAGCTAAATTGAAGGACCCTTCAGGACGCCTCGCACGGTGGAGCCTAAGACTCCAAGAATTCGATATTACCGTCGTTTAGAAGTCCGGAAGAAAACACTCCGACGCTGACTGCCTGTCTCGTCTGCCCCACTCGACCCACTGCGGCAGGACGACCAGGATGATGAACGCTTCTTGGGAGCCCCAAGTGCCGACGACTTCGCCGAACGACTTTGGTGCTGCACTTGGCAGTAGGACGTTAAAATAACGGGCAAATCCAGTGCTGTTAGAATTAGAGAGCAACCTAGAGTCAATAAATTCACATGCAAGCTGTTTTCTGCGCAACTTCAAGTTAATTGTAACACAATTTAGTAGTCACACTAATAATATAATAATAATATGCACTGTACTACTTCTTCAGCTATACTAGTAAAAATATTCCCTGTGCATTGCTACCACAGCTACTACTATTAATGCTACTACAACGCGCTTTATTTGCAGCCAAGTGCTTCCTCCACTTCGGATCTGCAACCGCCGGAGTCAAAACCGCGGAGACCCTCCATTCTCAAGGACTCGTCCCGGTTTCCTGAGGTACGGAAGCATCCTGGTCCGATCACTTTCGACTTTAGCAATAACCATACAAACCATATGTACATACACCGCGGTCCAGTGTTAAAGGGAACATCGGAGCACGGCGCGACAGCTCAGCGCCGCCGCTGGCCGCAACGAGTTTCACGTAGGCGCGGTGAGCACCATGCGAAGTGCTCATTCATCGCGCGAGCGGTTCGCTTCGAGAAGATTCGAAGAGCGGCAGTAGGCGGTAGCGGACGACGAAAGAGCAAATAGTTCTTACTGCGCCTGCGCAGAACTCGTATCCTTCGCTAGCCGGCGGTGGCACCGAGTGGCCACCACGTATTCCGATGTTCCCTTTAACGTTGGACCACTGTGTATACGTGTCCGTGGTCTGGAAAGTAGTGCGAATGAACTAGGTATCCCAGCTACTACTTCTGACGCATCCTGTCATATTAAGCCTGTTGTACGCGTCATAAGTGGGCGGCTTACTTCTACATAACAATGCACAGAGACAGGTTATTGCAAACTGAACAGTATATGAAACTGAACAGTATACGAAAGTTATTCATTATTTTCATGATATGACCAGTCATTCATCTTCGGCATACAGTCATGTTGTACCATTCTAATTTTAGTAAAAATCCCATTAACGATATGGTTTGGAGCGCACGAAGTCGTAGGCGGATAGATAGATAGATAGATAGATAGATAGATAGATAGATAGATAGATAGATAGATAGATAGATAGATAGATAGATAGATAGATAGATAGATAGATAGATAGATAGATAGATAGATAGATAGATAGATAGATATGCTCAAAGTCGCCGAAGTTCTCTAAGAAATGCTTCGCATTTAAAAAAAAAACAATATCGCTGTTCTCATAGGAGGTGCAGCTTGAACTTTCTGCCATCTAAAATAACGTTTCTGTTGTAGAAGGGGCAATCACATTTACTTTCCATGTGCTGGCGCTCATATCAGTTACAACGTGCTGTGATCTGCGATACGCTACCTTGAATCTCGCATGCGCTGACGCCTGAACACGGGGTCGGACTTTTTAAAAGCGCATCGTAGAACATTCGCTGCGTTCTGTATGCGACCTCCCATGAGATGTTGATCACTGACCCTGTATTGTACTTTGAGTGGCCGGACGCAATGCATGCAAGGTATACAATCTCTGAGATGCAGGACTGGTAGGCATTATACTATACATTCCTAAAGCAGAATGCTATGAGCTAAGAAAAAAAATGTGTTTTATTTATTGATTGATTTTATTTATTCGTTTATCTGGAATACCTTCAGGGTCAATAGGCATTACAGAGGCGAGTGGGACAAAACATGGTTCATCCCTCTGTCATAGGAATCGATATAACACGAAAGTAAAACGTGTCCTTACAGAAGTAGTTTAACATTTACTGTACATCGATATAAGAGAGCTTGCTCAATGTCTATTGGTGTTTGACAGCTAGAGGACCGCCTAACGTGGATGCATCCACGTTGACGCTCAGTGATACATATCTATCTCGACGACTAACGTCCATGATTAATGGACAAGCCCTTGTGGTTATAGATGGTTGTGGTAGCTGTAGTAGTTAACGGTGAGAGCGGTATCAGAGAAACGCAGTGTGATAGCCAGAAGAGCGTCTCTGGTTGGACGCCGAACTTGGGCTAAGGTCGCCTACTCGCGGCATGTTAGAGCAGGGCCGAACTGGAAAGGCGCGCGAGCATTCCGTCTTATGGCCTTCGCTATCGAGTTGAACGCAATGGTAGCGTTTCGCCGTGGTTTGCGCCACTGCTCACCACGACGGGCGCAGCAACCGTGCCGTAGCCGTGGTTATAGGCGAATTTGCTTACTGCTTGCTTGCGGAAGGATGCGAGCGCACGCTCGCCTCTACTTTTGCGTGGACGCGGGACACGGGACGACGCGCTCGTCCCGTGTCCTTCCTTTCCTTTTTCTTTGTGTGCCGTATTATCGCGCCCCTCTGTTTATCCTGAACCAACACCAACTCGCCCAACTTTTTACTTTACTGTCTTCTCTGTTGGCCGGCCGCGATTTTTCGCGGGGCAAGCGTAAGTAGGGAACGCGGAGTTACAGCCAGGCGAAGCAGGCGCGCGTGGTAGAGCTATTTTTTGTATGGATGCTATGAGCGAGGCCGACGCTTGGGCTAAGGTCGCCACCTGGCAGTGTATTAAGCACGTTAAACACCAGATGGTCGAAATTTCCGGAGCCCTCCACTACGGCGTCTCTAATAATCATATCTTGGTTTTGGGACGTTAAACCCCATATATTTTTACAAGGCAGTGCGTTAATGCGTCGAAAAAATAGGAACTAATCGGGGGTGTCACGGTCATGATGCGTTACTTCACTTTAGCAAGAGCACTGTGAGAGCAGAATGTTAGATATAAAAGTCACGTTTGTAAATCGTGCGGAGTATGTGACCGTGGCGCAGTGGATAGCGTGCGCGACATCTGTTATCTTGGACCGAGAGGTCGTAGGTTTGACTCCCGTTGGCGGAACTTTTCTTCTGATCATGCGTATTTTGTCGACGTCATTTCCGTGACGGAAATACGTCACTGAAGTCTTGGTCGACCACAGCATGAGACACTTTCGTGTTAAAATACACAAAACTGCAAATAGCTCGGGAACTGGTCACAAGAAATTACAGAATATTAGCGGAAGGTTAAAAAAAATTTACAATAACTCAAAGGGAAATTCCCGGGATAGTATACAAGCAGTTACACAAATATTAGCGCCACAAAAAGAAACCACAATATACCATATAGTAATTATTAACTCGCAACATCTTAATTATTATAACTTTAATTTGTAATGTCTAGGCTTGTGCGAATAGTGAATTTTAGGTTCGAAGCGAATTCGAAGCGAATAGTAATTTTGGTCGAATAATTTCGAATCGAATTCGAATAGTATATATATCACATATTATAGAGAAAAATGGGCATATTTGTCATGACCTAGTATAACTAACCTTCGTAATATTTAAAAAAAATTGAAGCAAGGACTGTCCAAATGCCATTTTTTGCTTCAAAGGAAGTTGAAACAACTTTGAATAGTAGCAGGATTTGACTTTCAGTTGAAAGCACGCGATAACCTGTAAAATATGTTACGTTTTAAAATTTACTATACTTAGAGCATATAAGCCGGTATAGTAGCTTTTAAATTTAAAAAATGAATCGATGTGAGGGTAATCTCTTCATTTAATCATGATGTGGGGCTTCGCGGCAGTACAAGTCCCCTGGGTACGTATTTTCGCGGCTTAGCACCACCTCACTGCAGGGAAACTACCTTTACAGAAATTACATGTGAACTAATATACACCTGGAAAGGTGCTTTCACGGCTTAGCATTCCTCCACTGCAGTGAAACCACATTTACAGGGGTTACATGCGAACTAATGTGCATCTATTCGTTTGTTTCGAATACTTCGAAATTTTCGGTAATTTAAATTCGAATCGAAGCGAATTCGAATACTGCAATATTCGTTCGACTATTCGAAGCATTCGAATATTCGCACAAGCCTAGTAATGTCGCAAAATCACGGCCCGAACATATACCACGGAGCAGGCGAATGTTTATGAGCGTCGTTCGTTTGGCCACTGCCGACAGGCTGGCATCGACCGGGCAGCGCTTGCCAAGGTTGACGGAGAATCGAACACCGCCTCCTCGCGCATGCCTCTCCTGTTGGCACGATCTACCACGCCCTCTGTGCCGTTGGGCTACGTGAACGTACGTCGTCGTTCAAGCGCCCAATCGTTGGACTCTCTTGCTGGTGAGGAGGACAATGAACCCTGGTGGAAACGTTCTTACAATTCTGTATTCGTACGACATGCCAGCTTGGGAGTATCTATTTCTTTGGTTATTTAATATAGAATCTTGCGTGCAAGGCTAACTTTGTATAATTTTTTGCGGTGTTCTCCTGCATAATGCCTAACCTTCTATAATCATTGTCGTTGTTGCACTGATCTCTGTGAAATGTGATGGTCAGTGTACGGTTTCTCAAAAACCATTTAGAAGCTTTTTGTCCACTGCCAACAACATAATTTTACTTTGATGTCGAGCATATATTTGAATCCAATGTTGGGATGGTTAATACGAATATTATATTATTTATTTAATTATTTGCAGATACTGCAATCCCCATACGGGATTTTAGTAGGTTGGAAATACAACATATTAGCGTAGAAATGCAGGCAACAAAACAGGGTAGAATACATATTGTTACAAAAAATACAAATACAACAAATACATCTGTTATGCGAACGAATACATAGTTTACGTATTGCGCATACAAATACAGCACGTATACAAAACATCAACTAAATAAATAAAACCTCTGGAAAATGCTCGGCTAACCAATAATTCGTTAAACCATAGCTTGCATTACATGGCAGGATAAAGAGAATGATAAGTTTACACTGATAATATAGTCTTTCTACTCTGTCTTTGTTTTGTTTTTTTTGTTTTTCCGGATAGCGGGAGAATTAGTGGAAGAAAGAAAAATCTACAACGTCTTGTTTTTCACTTTTTTAAATCTCGCTTCCAAACTCCATGCCAGTGCATCGGCGACGTCTGATAGGTGTAGAAACAAGCTGATTCATTGTGCAATGCTATTAGAAAAGGCTGCCAGTTCATCTTTACTTAAAGAAAAACAGCAATTAGCCTTTTTACGTGAGGTCATCATTCGTTACAAATTGCCAAGCAAGCGCAGCGAAAGAAAAGCAACGCAGTTGCCCACTCGCTTGTATTGGCGTCTTCTTTGGCTCAAGCATTCTTCTCTCTCCTGACACCGAGTGACAACTCCTTTGGGATAACGAACCCCACCATCAACCTGATTCCATCGCGCTTAGTAATACTTGCCAGTTGTGCTTAGATACATATAAGGCCACCGTACCGTAGCGGATATACGCCCCGATATTTCCAATTTCCGATCAGTTCTTCTAAGAATGAACTGGGAGTGGAACCACCTCGTGTTAATCACCGTAAATTAAAGCCATCCACTCCGCATCTAGGTTAAGCTTTTTAGTGACGAATGTGTACTTGAAGATTCCATTGAGATTACTTTGTTTTCGTTGCGTTTTTTTTTTTTGTAAGCGGGAGTGATAACCTAAGCTAGTTGTTTGAACACCAATACAACAAGTTTATTATCGCATGAGCATAAGAACATGTGAGCAATTAAACATATAAGATTAGCTTGTGAGACACGTTGCACTTTTATAATCATAACGTATTTTTTGGAAGCAATAGAAGTAGCTTGCCTTCTCTAGACTGTTGAAACAATGCACTGCCTCTTTTCTAGAATGCCTGGCGAGACATGTGAGCCTTGAGAAAAATAAAACTAAGTGAATCTGTCTCATGCAGATGAAGAGTCTTGTAGCATGGTCCTGGACAAAGAGGTCCAAGAGCGGTACGTAAGCGTTACGACACTACACTAATATACAGATCATTGTAAAAGTGTGATAACAACGTGCTTTGAAGTTATTTGTTTTTAATAACGCTTTCGCTTGGGGTTTACTGACAGGAAATATATTCAATTACTCGTTTTAGAACACATTCGGTGCCGAAATACTATGAAAGCGTTGATACTTGGTGTCTCAATTTTTCGTTGAACCCAACGTACACTTAGAAAGAAAAAGGAACAGAAATGCTGAAGCTACAATAAAAATTGCGAGCACATTCACCTGTATTTGAAAGTGATTTCCTGGAATGAAATAAGTTCAAGTAGTTATGGACGCGACTCATACCATGCGTTCCAACGTCATCAATGTAACTCACGAACATTGGATACCGCAGATTATTGTATTCGTGGCCCGTGTACATCGTGATTATATGAGGCAATGGAAAAAATGTAGATTCGGTGACGTTAACTTCAGGAAACTAGGGATACATAAGGCATGTCTCGCGCCGATGAGTAGTTTTGTAAGAGTAATAAGACTGGTAAGAAGCGGTTGCCGGCAGAAAGGTTTTGAATACAGCATATTACTTTAATGTCAGTATCCGCGTTGCGTGACGACGTAATTGATCGCCACCGTTGTTTTCGTTCGTGCTTTTTTTTTCCCGTAAAGTCTGCTGAATTTTTTTTCTTGCGTATGAAACCGTAACAAAGAACGCTCAAATTCAAGCTGAGAGTCGAAGCTCTTCAGCAGCTATTGGCTCATGCTTTGGTTCTGTCCTGGCTGTCGTCTTTTTCCTAGCTGTGAGCGATTTCAAACGAAGCTGTTTATAGGTTCCTAATTGCGGTGGCGGCGTAGTACGCGAAGAACCCCGCGCCGGCGAGCGTACAGAAGTGCGGCCTTCGAAGATGCACCGGTTACATGCGCATCAGGGGCGTAGCGAGAAGTTTTTTTCGGGGGGGGGGGGGGGGGGTTCAACCAGACTTTGTGTATGTTCGTGCGTGCGTTTGTATGTGTGCGTATATATATATATATACGCAAGCAAAATTGAATAATTTCGGGGGGGGGGGGGGGGTTGAACCCCCCCCCCCTAACCCTCCTTTTGGCTACGCCACTGATGCGCATCGGTATGCGCTGTTTTCCAATAATTGATGCTCGCTCGATCGTGGGCTTGTCTGAGATCAGCCATTTCTGGTACGGAAATCTGATCTTTTATCGATGCCGCTTGTTATTTCACGTTGCCAGACTTGATTGCTTGCCTGGATATGAACACATTACCGTCGTTGTTGCCTGTAAGGAATTGAAGTGTTGCGCTGCTAAGGACGTGGATGAAGGTCCAATGCCCATCATGGAGGAATGAAAAAGTTTAGACGGAGCAGTGGGAAATGCGACGAAAAGAAACAAATAAAAGTAATAGGTAAGTAATAGGTCTATACGCCAAGGTTCGCTTGCCTCCATTTTCACATTAGGGGAAGGGCTCCTGAAATACCTAGTATTTCAGGAGCCCTTCCAGGAATTCATCGCCAAAAAGGCCGAGAAAGGTCGAAAGAAGCCGTGACTCAGGATATCTTGGCTGCCGTTACGGTAGATCTCACAAGTGTGTCCGCTGTTCTTTCTTCTTTTAAAAAATTTTTTTTTCATGGAGCGCACTTTTCAAATATGTGATTTTCTGCAGTCTTCTGTGTAGACTCCGTTATCTATTCTGCAAGGCGTAAGGGGCAATATAGCTGGACGAAGCCGGATTCTCTTTCGAAGCTCATTGAGGGAGCAAGTAGTGCCAAAAATGAAATCGTAATTTATAGCATGTTTAATGAAATAGAAAGGCAGTTCGCGGTGAAGTCAGCACTTATAATAAATCTAGTACACGTTCATAAAGCAGCTGCTTTCCGTCAACGCGTACGTCCTGGTTGAAATAGCGCCACGAAGCAATGAGCGCGCGCACAGTTAGCCGTATTAGAGTTTTCGATCGAGCCGAAGTAACGTTGACACCAATCAAATAATTATTAGCTTAAATAATAGTCCTATACAAGAAGTTGTCTCGATTAAATATCTGGGCGTCATATTTGACCGACATGCACAGTCGCGCTCAATATGAGTTGCAACACGCAGGCTGTGTTTAAAGTGACCCTAAGCCTGAACAATGACACCCACAAACGTTAAATTGAATCAGAAAATACCACTAACTGCAGAGAGCTTAATTCACGAATTTTTGTCTATGTAGGTGCCGCTTTGCAGTGTTGGCGCCATTTTGAGCACAGACTGCGTGTTGGAACACATATTGAGCGCGACTGTACAGTTGGGAAGCGCATATTGAGAACATGTGCAAGACGGTCGCGTACGGTGTGTTACTACCTCATAAAAGCAAGGCAATATTTCCCTCCAGAAATACTCAAATCCCTTTACTACGCGTTTTGCCATAGCCATATTGGCTATTGTTTAGATTCATGGGGCGGCACTTACAAGACATAGATACAATCTTTACAAAAATGACAGAATAGGGCACTGAAAATAATTAGTAATCCAAACAGCAGCAATGATATAACTCATGACATTTTCCAAACACAGCATGTGTTATCGGTAAAGGCTCTATGCAATCACAAAATATCAATTTCAGTTAACAACGTAATGTGCACTAACTTTCCCCTATTCCTCGCAATGTCTTTTCTTTTCCAACACGCAGTACTAGACACGCTCTAAAAAGGAAAGCTGAACTTACCTAAGTGTTATAATGATACGGTGAAAGAGTGACTGAATTCAGTGGAACAAAAATCTGGAATATTTTACCCCGAGACGTTAAAACCACACGCAACTTTAAGCAGTGTAGTAAATACTTCTTTCTTGAGAACCTGGATCTCTAACGTACCTACATTGACTAAAAAAAATAAAATAATAATTAGGTGTACTTCATGAAGACCTTTGTTGATTGTAAATTATGATATGTTATAGAATACCGCGTTGTTAAATTCTGCAACTGACCTGGTCTGTTTTATTTTCAACACTGGACCGGAAACTAGCCTTTCCGGACAGCGGTCCAGGTATTTGTATATGGGTGTTTGTGTGAAAAAAAATAAAATAAAGCGCTTCAAAGCAAAAACAAAATAAAAAAAGAAAGAAAAAGGCAAAAAGAAAAAAAACTTGGACCATCTCCCCGAAGGGAAATCCCTGATGGGATGCGAAGCAGCAGCGGTGCGCACGGCGTTGACCCGGTTGAAACGGGCGTCGACGCGGGTGCTGGAAAAAGAACGGTTTGAAGCGAAACTCGGTGTAGCGTTTACTCGAGTAAACGTTTGTTTGAAACACAAAGGCACGGGAGGCGGGTCAGAGTTGTTGCGAGCGGGCGCTGCCGCGAGCATGCTGCGGGTGAGGGAGAGAGTGACGTCAGCGCGCACCTGCGAGGAAGCGTGCGAGGGGAGCGTGACCTGCTTGGCAACGCTCCAACACCTACGGCGAGGGGAACGTTGCGGCGCATTCGTACGGACTTACGTAACGTACGGCGTTACACACGTGAGTTAAAAATAGCTGCTTCGCACCTAAAACACATCCGGAATGACACGAAAATTCGGCTGCCTTTGCCTTATCATTCTTTCTATCGCATGGCGCCATATTCCCTCCTAACTGTTTCATTCCGTCATGTAAGGAACTGGACTTTCCATCCACGTGCTGAGCAGCGCAACACTTAAGCTGCTACGGAGAGTAAAGATGGTTGTGTGTGCATATCCAGGTAACGATGAATTATGACAACCTGTAATGACGAGTCGCCTCGATAAAAGGTCACATTGCCATATCAGAAGCGGCTGGTCAGGGACAAACTTACGAATCGAGATAGCAAGAATTTGGGGGGTAATAGCGCACATAAATACGCACGTGACCGGTGCAACTTCGAGCGCCGCATGACTGTACGCTCGCCTGCATCGGGTTTTTCGCGTACGACGCCTAATTCTGGGACATAAAAACTTTGCTGAATAAAAGGCCGAGTGGACGGAAATACATGGAAAATTTAAGAAAAAACAGCCCGAATTTGCCCGTATTAGTTTATGTGGACAGGGGTAGAAGTAAAGCTGAATTTATAGACGACGTACTCTTCGTCAGTGTAAGTGTTGAAACGTTCATGTTGCGATGCATGCCTCTATACACAAAATGATTAGTACACCATGAACCAGTGTTGATAGATTGCCTGTTTACGCGTGCTATATGTCCAGGGTCTACGAAGGTCTGCGGCGCACGTTTCTTATGGGTCCTACACTGGTAATTATCTCGGCCACCTCCACCAGCTGTTTCCAGTATCCGGCATGGGCGGTTCTCAACAGTCACCTCAGCATGCAAGTATTTTTGTACAGCTACGTAAAGACGAGCTTTGATACAAGACAGCCTTATCCAACATGCTTGAGTTTCCAGCCGGCTAAGACCTTTAATCCTAGACGGAAAACACTTGATTAGCTGTGAGGCAGAAACAGCGTCGTGAATCGTCAGTTACTATAAACTCTGGGCATTAAATGTGTGTATATTTATATTCTGTGTAGAATAAGCGTGATTCATATGCGGATTTCTGGGATGGATATGGGAGGCCGTTAAAATGACCATATAAATAAGCTATTAAAGGCTATCGAAATTAAATGCATGCAAGAATTATTGCCTGGAAATCAGATCATCGTGACGGCGCAGTAATGTACAAAGAAAGCCATGCTGTCACTATTATTAATAACGGTAACACCAGAGTCCTCCGAATACCTCTTATGATCACAAAACTGCCGCCTCAGTTTCTTATGGCAGCCAGCGGCCGCCGCCATGGGCGCAGCTGTGCATGAGAGGGCATGCGAACGCTGTCATCCAGTGTGGTTGTGCGTGGGACAGCCTCGGTGTTCTAGCTTTCTAAACTTCCGCGACGGCCACTTTACTTTCACGTAGCTACATTTAACTTACAACACACGCAAATGAGTGCCTGAGTGCGTCGAGGTCTTGATATATGAACACCCGGACGAAAAGAGTAGCCCCTCAAAACGTGCAGCTGTGGTGGTTTTGGCCCAAAAGACAAAAAAATGGATGTGAAACACCGTGATCATCATATGACTGAGGCACGGCAGACTGGGAGACTTCAAATCAGTTTTTGATTTTCTTATGCCCTTTAACCAAATGAAGGTACTACACAGTGAAATTTTTCCTTCTTTTTTCTTTTTTTTACCCTGAGCGAGAAGCAGCCGTCGGAGCCTGGTGAGGTTTGCTCGTCTCAACGCTCTAATATTAAAGGTTCCACTTTTTAATATTTGCCTAAAAGTAAAAGCTGTGCACTCGCGCCAATGCCCCAGGGGTGCCATTTGTAAAATGAGGCAAACACCTGGGCTTTTGCTACCACATTCAGCCGTAAGAAATCACGATTTTTCGATTGCTTAGAGAGCCAATCGTTCGCCCAGCATGGCTGTTCAATTTTATGTTAAACTGCAGTGAGAAGTGTCTTAACAGGAGATAAATAAATCATTGATGAAAGGGCTGCTTCTGTAGAAAGACTTCGTCTAATGACCAAGAAAATAATTTAACTGAGGTGCTTCGCCAGCTATAAATTTTTCACCCATGCGATGAAACTTCTGAACAAGATTTAGGCTATCGAAATTGGAATCGCAGGCGGCGACGATGTTCGAGGCATCGATGTGTTTCGTGCACATACGCGTGCACATCGATTCAAAATTGGAATCACCGCTGTCGAGCAGCGCTAGGGCCCACTTTCATATCTCGCTCTGCTCCCTGTTACTTGGTAAACCAAACGCGTCTTTTAATTGTTCTCTTTTGAACGGAACCGCCCGCCGGTGCGCAAAACGTGTTCGGCATCGTCGTCCCACACCCACACTTCAGCTTCTCAAAAGATAACGCCGCAGATGCACAGAAAGTACCACAGCCATTACCTCGTGTCGCACAGCACAAGCGTTTCTGCATGCTAACGATGCCCTCTGTGGCACAATGGCGCCGCGTTGCGGCAGCTTTGGGCAGCGTTCAAAGCTGCCCCATAGCGTGACGGCGAAGTTTCGTGACCATAAGAGGTATCAAAGGACTCTGGTAGAACGATACCCCAATTTAGCCCCAGAGTTTCGTAATAGTGCTCTAGTTGGAACTCTGACGCTAGTGTCCATGGGCGCTGCAACGCATGACGCTTCAGCCAGCACGGCTATTACTGGCATATGGATTTGCCTAAGCTTGATGCATTAGCCTTTCGCCTCCGTGTGGCTCCGTGTGGCTCCGTGTGGCTTGCATCCGCTTTGTCACCAGACGAATTCTCGCACAAGTTCCGCATCCCCATTTTCCAACTTCGACCCTTTTAGGCTCACCGATTCAAATAAACTCAGAAGGTTCATTGCAAGCCGTTATTTCATCCATAACAAAAGCCAAAATGCAACAATAAACAATGTCCCAAGGGCATTCGAAGCCTGCAAGTACGAAGATTAGGCAAATCCATGTGCTACCCATCAGGCCCGTAGCAAGAAACCTTTTTTCGGGAGGGGGGGGGCTTGTTGAAGGCTTTGAAAAACACCTACTTGCATTTTTTAGTCACCCCCCCCCCCCTCCCCCCTGGCTACAGGCCTGCTACCCATAATTCCAATGGTGGCTGAACGATCGCAGTGCCACAGTTCCCTACAGTAGACATTGTAGGAAACTCTGACTTAGCAACCACACTGGCTACACAGTTTACAAAACGCGCTATGTTACATGCGCCAGTAGCTGCGCATCGAGTTCTTTCAATACGCATTATACCACAGTGATTGGACTATAAATATGAATGATATTTTCAGACGCCGCCTTCTGTACGTGTCAGTTGTTTTATGGTACAGGTTAGCTGCATACTTGCCTCGCATGTCGCATAAAGTAAAACCTCGGTGATACGAATCTCGCGGGCTCATCAAAAATATTCGTATCATCCGAAATTCGTATCACCAGAAAATATGGAATATTATCATGCGACGAAAGATAGCTGGCGTACGTTTTCATTTATTGTTTCTCAGGGCCGCAGCAACGTCACTAACAGCTCTGAATGATTGCCCGTGCAGTTTTTAGACGTCAGCGATCCTACCTGCGCTCGTATAAATATACGGCCCGTGTGCGCGTGTGTAATTAACGAACCAGGTGTGCTGTGACCCGCGACAACTAGTAGCCCCTTCCTAATCTTCGGTACGCTTTTTCACATGACACCAGAGCACTGCGGCGAAAGAGACTTAAGCGCTTTGCACGCGATTAATAAAGGCCAGAAAATTTTCGAACTTCAGTCCTTTGTTACTATTTCGTGATCGCGGTGGTGCGGGGATGTTTTTCGGGAGATTTCCGGCCATGCCCCAACAATCGGAGAGTTGGCAGGTGTGCGCGTCCCGAACAATCGTGCATGACGTTGTGACGCCTAGCTTCTTTGCCAAAACAGTCCGTTTCCTCTTTCAGTCCTCGTCCACCTTTCATAGAATGTCTGATGCGTGAGGTATATGGCTTGCATCGACGTGACAGGCACGTGTAAATACAGTACAAGGACAGCAGCATGCGCCGACGCGTTAACAAAATAGAGAGAGGAAAAAAAAAGAGAGCGCGACGCCAGCTCCATTTGAACGTGAAAACACACGAAGGCGCATTAGGGCTTCCGAGATTCGGGTGCACCATCTCGGAAGTTATGACGAAGGTTTATTCTGACCCCGGTGTAAGAAAGGTATTTTTCTACACCATGATTCCGAAGAACTGGCGGCGCGAAGCGCATACCCGCTCTTGTGTTCCCGCGCCCCCGCGTGCTTGTCGCGTCTTCCGCGGCAGCGCGGGCAGCAGCTGTTGGTACCTGAGCAGCAGCGTTACGTTCGTATCAAACGTCGAGGGGTGATAATCGGTTCGCAGCAACCGTACTCCATTACATTGCAGGCCAATGGGCCTTGGCCGGGACCAAGGAAAAGTTCGTATCACCCAGAAATTCGTACGAGCCGTGATCGCATCACCGAGGTTTTGCTGTATTTTGTTTTGCTTCACTCTCTTTGCCATCGCAGTACGCCGACGATGATGTGGCACTGGACCCTGATCACCTTTCCAAGCTGCGTGCTGTCATCAGCGCTAGGTCTCCTATACGTCTACGTCTTCATGTTCAAGCAGTAGTAAGTGCGCCCCGCGAAGCTGTAATAGCAATATGAGTGGTTCGATATCTGAAACTAAAGTATTTCGTAAGTTCTTTACAAATACAGAAGCCAGTTCAAGTACATCAAACGCGAAAAATACTGTAAAGCCATTTGGAACCATATTTTACCTCTTTTGTGCACATAAGAGTACTGAAAAAATAAAACTGAATTTTATAAAAAAAATAATAAGAGGGATCAACTCGTAAATATGTTGTTATTAGAAGAAAAAATGGCGTTACTCTTTCTCCCTTCGCAGCCAGCGTAAGGCGGCGAAATTAAGTGATCATCGCACACTAAGACTATGGTAGTTACTTAGGTCGGTGGGACGCTACATGAAGCTTAAAGTTTACCAGAAGCTAATTGATATGCATACAGTGCGTTATGCGACGCTGCCGAGCCACCATTGGCACATCATACGTTCACTTTGCAAATAATTGGCGCTATAGGACTCCGAAACACGCCTCCTCCCAGGCACAGGCCCCACTAGCGTTCGTATACCTATGTCATACTTATGTTCATACTCACGAGTATGCTCTAAAAAAAAATAAATAAAAAAAAGGTCTTTTCACGCTTTTTTATGAGTCCTGACTTTTCACCTAGGTGACTCTCTTTGAAGAGACACGGGGACTGTCTTTGAAGACAGCTGTACTCTCGTCATATGGTCGCGGGACCTAAAAGAGGGTTAGCGTGTTCCCTTAAGAAAAGTCATAGCTACATACAATTTTATTTTCTTAAGAGTAGTGCATGACTCGCTTTTATACTGTTGACCTTCCCCGAGTGTCATACTTTGAAAGCCAATGCTCTTTGAAAATAAAGTTGGCCCGCGTGACAACAAAGTCTGGGAACCCTGGCTTTGTTGCTTCTGTGCAGTCGGTGCTGGATTGACGAGGCGCACCTGCTGAGTGTATATACGTGAGCCTGGTATGGTTCGAGAGGCAAATAAAAAAAATTCATAAATGTGTCAATTTTTAATTTCGAGAAAACTTGAGGTGGTCATCGAAACACGTTACATTTGACAAAGAATGATCCAAACAGGCTTACGTAGAGTGATCGTCAGACTAGAAGAAAATATTCAAGGTAGCGCGGACACGAAGTTGGCATTTCTTGTGGGATAATCTTTTGACTATTCGCCACCGCAGCGAGTACGTGCTGGATCCGGCGCTGCAGCCTCGAATGCTTCGGTTCACGGCGAGGCACCTCAGGAAGACACCACAGACAAGGTACGATCTGACACGTGCGTCGTATGTATTCAGGGTTTTCGTGTCACCGCAAACATATACACACTAAAAAATGTACGCTTTTGTGAGATTAGAAAAGTTCCACATTCATTGGCGTAGCCGGAGGGGGGGGGGGGTCAGGTAAAACCTAGAAACTATTGAATTTTGCATCTGTATCATTCATACACGCATATAAACACACGCGCGAACCTATATAAAGGTTGCTTGAACCCCCCTGAAAAAATTTCTGGCTCTGCCCCTGTCCGGATTGATCCTTGAATGCTTGTAAGCGTACAAAAATCGAAAAAAGCGTGAAAGTATGCCTTCAATTTTGAATTTGCTGATGTGTAGGAGCTTCGAAACATACGAGCTGTCATTTTTTCTTATGCCCTAATGAAGTACCTTGTTATGTTCATTAGCGCGATTAACACTGCGACTACGGGACGCGCGTAGAAGGTAAAACAGGATTGCTTATTTGTAACTCAATTAAACTTGAGCAGCTGCTAGAAATAGCTCTTGTAGGCTTGTAAGTACATAAATGTAGCCAGCTATCGCGCGATTTGCACTGCACAGCCTAATGTATCGTTTCACGCACCTTTATAAGAGCTTGTAATGACGTTGTCTGCCCGACGTATATCAGCAGCAGCAGTTCCGTTAATCTACCACACGCATAACTTTGTGCCCTGGTAGGATATTCGAAAGTACAACTGTGAAACCAGAGTTCGTAGTTACAACGCAAAGACGCAGCTAGTGAAAATCCAGGAAGACACCGGAGAGATTGCTGTGGCTTCACTCTCCAACCAGCCAAGAAGAGCACACTTGGCAGAAATGGAATTAGCGTAATCAAAATAGTGTTTGCTTTCATAAAAATGTAAATCAATTACTTCAAGCGAGTAATTTCTAGAAGATTACTCATTACTTTCCCAATTACTCTTCACCAATATGTAGCGCGTCCGCTTCATTTATGGCATTACAAATTGACCGAAAAATCACAGAAAAGGGACGAATAGAAGTTAGTTTAAGGGACGAACTTCAAGTTTGGAAATTTAGAGCAAGGTCTGAGGGGGTATATCCTGCACAGATAAAGTCTCTATGAGTTGTGTATGAATGGTAAAATTTTGCGACAATAACTTCAAAGTAATGCCATTACTTTTAAAAGTAATAGTCGTTGAATGTAATTACTTTTGGGCAATAACAATTCCTAATATAATAAATTACCTTTAATTACCATGAAAATTATATAAACGTAATTAGTAATTTAGGCTAATTACATTTAGGAGTCATTTTGCCATCTCTGAGGAACACACAGGACGACACTCTGTCCCATGTCTTAGTTTTTTTTTCTTTCTACGTATTTCTGCTGTTATACAACTATCCGTCAACAATCTAGCGTGCCAGCAAACGTTATATAAAGCCTTATTGAAGAAGCTGCTTTGTAGACAAGAGTTCAGAGCCTCTGCAATCATCTAACAGATATTACTTCTGTTTCTTGAAATGCCACTTTCTGTTGGAAAAAGATGGCTTCTTACACGCCTCCGACAAAAGCAAATCTTGTGTTAGAAAAGTACCTTGAAGGAGAAAGCAACCCTCTAGACAATTAGAACTACGATGTACACCTATTCCTTTTCTAAACTACATGGTGTATAGCATACTAGTACTGCGGCAACGAAATATGTTATGGGCAACGCCCCTGCAATGCAGGTGCAAGGAACTCCTCTACATGGTTTTTCTCACAAGCTACGGCTGCTTTTACCTTCTGGCTCGCATGGCAGGTACTGATGACGAGTAAGTACAGGTCTGGTATTTCAAAGCGATAACGTCAAAGAACTCGTTTCGCAGAAACTCCGGTGTCGGCGTCGGCGTCGTTGGTTGTTAGCAAACAATAAGCGTTGCCCATGAAAGAAAATTTGAAATAGATGCGAATAAATAGATAATTATCTTCGGTTCGAATGGCAGTCTGACCCAGAACTTCTCCGTGGCAAGCAGGTGTTGTACTACAGAGCCAAGCCAGCGCTTGAACTGCCTTGAAAAAAAAAAAAAAAGACTACGAATCTCATCTAGTGGAAGGAGTCTATATTGCGTGGCCGAAGCGCAGAATCGCAACAGGCGTTAAAACTTGTGAATAGCGTAACGAGTTGTTGGTTTAAAGGCGCACCAAGTACAAAGCACACGGACATAAATTATCATCATTATCAGCAACAGCATCAACCAAGTGTGCGCTGCGCTGGAGCTTGTGCTGCTTTACGGACGCGTAGCGGGTACTTCGCTAGTTCACAAGAAAACAAAAGTTCATTATGCTGCAGTGGGCCACTCGCAACTGTGCTTGCGTTCTTGGATAGTTTGAAACGGCCAATGTTACGCGCACAGATGCTCCTTTTCTTGCAGCATGGTGTAGGTGTCCACCTAGAAGGGAAGGTAGGCTAGCGATTGAGAAGGCAATGCGAACAGGTCCTGATTACGCTATCGCGTTCTACTCGCGAAGGCGAAGCTCAAGCCTCCTCCAAGTTGTCAGTTCCAATGCGTAATGTAACACATTTCCATTGAACATCACTCAGTATCGATGTATCATATCAAGCATAAACACTATTCAAGTGCCATAAAGTGCGATCACGAAGACTGCACATTTTTTTTTCAACTTTGTCGTGCAAGACAACGAAGAGTAGCTAAAAACTAAAACACATTTTTTAGATGTGAAGCATCTTATGGCGAAGCTTAATCCGGTGGTGGTGGTGGTGGTGTGCCGCGTGGCCTCCCTTACTGCGCATGCGCAAACCCATTCAAAAAAAAATTTACAAAAAAAAAGTTCTCTCCCCCTCTCTCTCCTCTAGCCATCCCTCCCCGCGGCAACCACACCCTCACTGCGCATGCGCCTCCCCTCCTCTCTCCCCTCCTACGCTCCCCCCCTCTCTCCTCTAGGCATCCCTGCCCGCGGCGTCCACACTCCCACTGCGCATGCGCGTCCCCCCCCTCTCTCTCCTCTCCTACGCTCCCCCCCTCTCTCGCCTCGCGACGCCGACGCAGGCAGCGTCTGCTAGCGAGTTTCTTGGTTGAAAAAATTGGCCGCGTATCTGCGTGCTTCGCTGCAAATGTCGTCGAAAGACGATAGTCTTCTGCCGGCCGTACTACAATGTTTTGCCTTGCCTCAGACAGCGCTTTCTCTATTTTGAATCGGCCGCATCTGGCTGGCCTTGATAAAATAGAGGCGGCGCTGCGTGAGACATGGACGCCATCTGGCAGTGCTGTCGAGAAACATCACCTTGTGCAGAACCCAGGGCCACTGCCAGCTGCTCCAACATATCGTCGGCCGAGGGTTTTTTCTTCGTGCATAGCGTCGCAGTTCGTGTATAGCGTCGGCTTTCGAGCGCAGCCTAAGAAACGCTGGGGTCTTCAGAATTACGTATCTATGTATTTTCTTATAAAGGAAACATACCAGCTACTACGTATGTATTGATGTTGCGCCTCAGACATGCGTAACATTTGCTTTTTGATCGACAATGTTCACAAGTATGAACAAAAATACTTGTGCAAGATGGCTGGGCGCTGAGAAAGTTGGTTAAACTTTGACCAAGTAGCTGAATCGGGTCACAGACAGACAGACAGACCAAAATTTCTACGAAGAAGTATCCCAAGAAAAACTATCGTCTTTAAAAACCGACTGCTCGCGCTGCAGAACCGTTCAGTGGCCACCCCGTATATATGGCACTGGATTTTGACCTGCAAGGTGGTGCCGGTGGGAGATTTCTCCTGTGCGTTGTTGAACAATAAAAATTCGCAGCGTGCGCGTTAACTAAAAGCGGACTGCGGGTCTCTGTGTCCAGTCGGAGTCTTCTGTCTCTCATTGCCCATTAGCAGCTATTGGCATGTTCCAGTAGGAAACACCGCTCCATCACTGCGTGCTTTGCGCCTCCCCAGTTTTCTCTCCTGCGCAACGCTGCGATGAGCGCCAGCGTCAACGCCGCCGCCAGTGTAAGCGTTAGCGCCCGCTGCTTCACATCTACACATGATTCCCTTTAGCGGGAGATGGTGGAATTTTCGTTGTAAGCTAACGTTGTCACAATTTCATAAGGACCATTCTTGCCGCGGGATGATGTTCGGTACCCGCGTGAAGGCTCCTAATATGAACCGTATGGAAGGCAACGTCGCCTTAAGTTTCCCGAACCAATACGCCGTTACGTCATATACCACGATAACATCCGCTAGGGCCAGCGTAATTATTTATTGGTCTTTATCAAAAATGATTATTGCCGTAAAGGAATATGAAGAAGAACTGATAGTCCATAAAAACTCACTCCAGTTCTACCAAGGGTGAAATCTGCAGATGTAGCGGAGCTGCGGCTTTCCCGTGTTTTCCCTTGTGATTACTGCTACGTTCGTGACCTGAGGCAGTTACGTCATCAATTAGTGTATCCGGGACCCAGTTGTTGTGGGAAGACATTTGGGCCCTGTTCAAGTTCGAGCCGCACTTTTCCGTTTCACTGTGTGGCTACTGCTTCGCACGCGACCGAGGCAGTTGTACGCAATTAGTGGCAGTATCTGGGAACCGGAGCGTGACATGCGACACGGACACTCATCTGTCGTCAGGCCCAGCCCTACAACAGCTCCGCTGTTAAAACATATAGCTGATTAGTAATGCGCGTCCTGAGGCTGCTAGTCCCTTAAAAGACTCGTCGCTGACCTGAGAAACAGTTGAACATGCTAATTGTATCTCACCGCAAAAAAAATTAAGCTATGAAACTTATATCATCCCTTACGCTCTCTTTGTAAAACACTTTTCGCACATTAATATGGCTTTCCTTGTTAAACGTGAAAACTCAAGGTTCCATTTCACTTCATGTAAGAGAAGAATTTCTAATCTATCGCTTAATCTCCACGACTGTCTGGGAAGGGACGCGCAGCTGTGCGTGCTGTGCAGCATGGTGATCGCAACGTCAGCTGTGACGTTCGAGCAGCGCCAGGAGGAAAAGCAAGGAGATGCCACCGACTGCTGGAGTCGGTTTCCGTGGCACATGGTTCTGCTGCTCGGAGCCGTGCAGGTCGTCAGCAAAATCATTGAGGTAAGTGAAATGTATACCGACGTCTAATATTATTTATTTAATCACATTAGCCACAGGGCCCCAGAAAGCCGTTCACAGAGATGGTTGGTACAGTGAACGAATCAAATACAACACTTTGAAACAATCATTCAGGAGAAAAGCTTAAGACGTTTATGTTGAAGCTCATTTCGGAGGGCTGTTGACCCTTTGATGTGACAGCGCCGTGACGAAAGAATACCCCATCAATGCAAAGAAAAATAAGGTTTTCAGCTGGAATCGAGCCCAGATGCTCTGCGTGGCACTTCAAGTATTCTAACCCAGAGCCACACCAGCGCTTGAGACTGCTTTGGAAAAAGAGCCCATACACTCATCACATCGGGCAAGGAGTCGCGTTAAGAGATTCAATATGGCGGAGCAGGAGCGTAGAATTTGGAGTTGCGGATTCGGAGTCTGAGAAACAGATAAGGCGAAGAAAATTAAGTCTGCACACCTTTGAAAAAGACGTACAAAGACGAAAGTCTCCTAGAAAAATGTTTACTGCGGCTGGTATCCGCATTCTGAAAAAGTGCATTCCGACGGCGGGACTTTGAACGCGAATCCTTCCTGTAGCGAAGCCTGATGCTCTAATCAAAAGTACACATGACGCAGACGTTACATCAATCTGTACCCATCGAAATGCGGCGGGTGAAGTGAGCTACCGAAATGAGATTAAAATGACATACGAAAGCTGCTTCAAAGGGGCCCTGACACACCTTTTTAATTATTTGTATAATTGTCAACCATCCGTTTCTACAATGAAGCCACAGGGAAATCCATATGGATTTCTCGAGAAGAAAAACTTCCAGTTGAAGGGAAATTCGTCCTGGTCCGAGAATCCAACGGGGGACCAACGAATTCCCGGGGTGGTCGCTGTACCGACTTAGCTAACCAGGATGCTAGAAATTGGCAGCGCGAGGGTGAATTAGTCAACAACCGAAGGCACATTGACACAGAATACTGCAAATGATCTCCAAAGGTTTATTCACGGGCACATGTACATGCGTACAGCAGCACACTTGACGTTCCATTTACCACAGCGAAAAAAAAAAAAAACAATAAACATGACAAAAGATAGAGGTTATCGACTGTATACGTCTAGAAATAACTTTTCTCTGCCGCACAAGTCATGCCATGCTGATGCGCATATCGCCAAACTTGAAGAACTGAGAGGCTTCATAAACCAGGCGGGACTTGTACTTCTCCACAGAACTCTTGTGCATTCAAAACTGGGCGTTCAATACGAAGACGCGCAATGAGTTGCCAAATGTGATGTTAGTACCTGCGTTCTTTAGTCTTGAACAACGCCTCCTTCTAGAATAGTGCTGCTGCAGTCCCTGTTCTCAACTAGCTACTGTACCATTTTCGTCGCCACGATCACGCTTGAAGTTGCGGAGAGATGACGATGATGTGATGTGCCGTCCAAAGTCTGCGTCAGCACCCGTCTTGTCCTTAAACACTTCCTCTTACTCCTTTGAATGTATTGGTCGATAATTCCGTTTCAGATATTCGCGGAGCCGGCAAGCTGCGGCATCCCACAACCGTCATGGTAGC
Source organism: Rhipicephalus appendiculatus (assembly GCA_030522465.1). Taxonomy (NCBI): domain Eukaryota; kingdom Metazoa; phylum Arthropoda; class Arachnida; order Ixodida; family Ixodidae; genus Rhipicephalus; species Rhipicephalus appendiculatus. The sequence goes on along the minus strand of JALIZH010012893.1, from coordinate 487,148 downwards.
TGTAAACACAACGTAGCGGCGAGCTCTCAGATATCCGCTGGAACTCCACGCGGCTTTCATGATCATGAAATTAGCTAGCACATCTCTGGCCCGCTTGCTTACGTAGGTTGGCTAGATGTCTGCGCAGTTTTGGGTGACACTGCGAACAGATGAGAAATAGGAAGGAAACACTCCTATTTCTGTTCTACCTATAGCGGAAGAATCAGTTTCAATTTCCGCGTGATGCTTATTATTGTGCTACATGCAAGTGGAATTTTCTAAGAAACTGCTAAGGATTTTAAGGACAGGCACAGGCTTTGGATGTCCTTCCGGATTTTGTGGCTCTCGGTTTCTAGCGTGTGTATCGAGCCCCTTCTTCGTCGTTTCTGAGGCTGCCCGTGTTGACGTGCTGCAGGCAAACAACACGTTGATGACGACCTTGCACACGTCTTCCTGGATGGAGCAGTCTCCCCTCACGGTGCAAATCGCTCTGTCCTTGGTGGCTGCGCTGTTCTCCGAGACGATGAACAACGAAGCACTTAGCCGCATGCTCCTACCACTCACCATCCACGCGGTACGCCATCAAGCGCGCAGCGCAAACGCCCACTGTGCGCTGAGAGCAGATATATTGCAAACAGTCTCGCAGGCAATGTCTTTTTGGTGATTGCACTAATTTTATATATTGCGATGGGATGTCGGCGGTGACTTCTGACCCAATTCAATTGTGTTCTCAACTAAAAAAAACCTTCGTTTGCTACCATATTCGCTGGAATGCTAGAAGCATGTTCCTAATCTTGGTTGAAGTTTTGGATAAAGCTGGCTAATTGTAGAATAATGTCGACTAGTCATAGCAAGTGTTGGCTAATCTTAGGTATTCTTGGTTACGAATGCCGTTATTACATGTCAATGCTATATTTGCCTAGCAGTGTCTTTTATTCCGGGTTATAGTATACCTCCTATATGAACAATGTTCTATACTCTTCTTTTACAGTGACATGTAGAGGACATTTTTATAAATCGCGTTTTACTAATCGACTTATTACATAGGAAAAAGAAATGGGCACTTTAAAACGGTCGGTAGAGACTAATCGACCCATGCTATATGAAATATACTTGTAAGAGAAAACAACTTTTGTTTATGCCAAGACAAAAAACACACCACTAAACCATGCGGGTATTATTGTCCATGCGTGATCGCCATTAGGTTACTACCCTTTATTACTTGCTAATAACAAGATTTTCATTAAGTGCAGTTACTAATACAGTTGTAACGTGTATAAAAAACGGCTAGTAACAAGTTAGTTAGTAACTGCTTTGACTTTTTCCTTTTGCTGCAGGGCTTCCGACTTACACAGTGATCTGTTCGGTGCGGTCGGCATCCATAACTGTTAAAATGATGCTAACTTATTTATGGTTAAACTGCTAAAATTCACTACGTAAACTTTAATTGACTTATTTAGGGGCATATCGTACTTGACGAATTGAAGCCTGTGCGTCTGCGTCTGCGCTACAACCGCCAGTTGTGTCCGAACTCTGAGCATAGTCCAGTTGAAGTTCGCCATTTTTCCTCTCGTGTTTCTTGCTGTATCTTGTCCTATACAGCAGAACCTCGTTGATACGTTAATACGTTCCCGAAAAACACGATTATACGTTCCCTGCTTAATACGATTTCCCGGCTGCTACGCTCGCAATCGCGAAAACTAGAAATAACCCCACATAGAAGTGTGTGTAATACGTCGCGGTTAATACGTTCCCGGAAAATACGATTATTCGGCAGCTGCGTTCCGCACCGCGAGAAACTACGGTCGTATTGCACGTTTTGCAGTCAGAAACTCTCATTCAGATGTGCAAAAGGGGCCCTATGTGAACTTGTGAAGCGCTAAGCCACAGACAGCCGCCGCGCAGCGACGGCGGCTTTTCCGCAATGCCTAACTTACCCCCCCCCCCCTTTCCCCCCACGCCGCCGCTCCACAACACGCCGCGACACGTCACCATAGCAACGCCGCCATTGTGCACTTTTCACCCGGAGCGCGTACGTTTTCGAGTTGCTCCGCCCATCGCGCGGCGTACTTCCAGTCGGCGCTCGTTTTTCTTTGGCTGGACAATATTGCCTTCCATCGGGTCGTCGGAACCTGCCTGGACAGAAAAAAAAATTTACGCCATCTTCCCAAAGGGAACCCTGATGGGATGCGAAGCAGCAGCGTCGCGCATGGGAGCGGTGGAGAGGGTGAAGCGAGAGAGAGGTGACACGTACGGACATGTTTCAACGAGTACGTTAGGCGCGCGTCAGGCGGCAGCTGCGGGCGCTGCGGCGAGCGCGCGGCAGGCGAGGGAGAGAGTGACGTCAGCGCGCACTGCGAGGGGAGCGTGACGTCAACGCGCAGCTGCGTCGTGACCTACTTGGCACCGCTCCAACACCTGCGGCGAGGGGAGCGCGTTGCGGCGCGTTCGTACGGACGCACGGACGAAGGGACAGCTTTACACAGCCTAGTCAAAGAGCTGCTTCGCATTTAAAATTTGTTCTGGAAGGTATCCGGAAGGTTTCTGCCTACCAGACGCCAAAAGAGACGATGCGCGCTCGCCGCCATCTTTGTGAGGACTCGACGGAACGCAATGCGGGCGCTTGGGGACTTCACCTTCGGTTGCGATTACGCCTGCCGTTATCTCTTAAAGCTCGTTCCTTCGTGCGAGGTGGTGTGATTACGAGTGGCGGCTGACATACCGCCGCATGTCTCAAGTAAAGACGGAACGCAAACTGATCAGCGCGCGTGTGTGACGTAGTGTGCGATAGCCGCGAGCAGCTGTCGCTTTCCGGGACGCTTTTCACTTTAGCGAGATTTCGCATATCGCGTTGTACCGCAATTGTTACGTGCATTGAACAGAGTCGAGCTTGTTAAGCCGTTAACTGGGCGGCAGTTTGATTCACGGATGAGGCGAGTCGCGCGTGAACTTGCGAACGTACAGGGGGGGGGGGGGGGGGTCAAAAGTTCTCAGGCCACGCTGCCATAGGAATACATGGAATAGTGGCCTGGGAATTTTTGACCAGCCCTGTACGTGATCGTATCCGAAATTGCGTATGATCGAGGATATCACTTCCGCTCTTCAGCAAACCTATCCCCATATTTCCAAGCGGTGATGCGAAAAGAACCGACGCTCGCGCGGCGCGAAATTTCGTTTGCTGCCACGGCGGTAGCGTTCCTTTACATTTACACTGGTTGTGCCAGCGTTCGATTTTGCAATATTCGGGTTGTCTCGGGATTTCAATACACGTGACCCCGACATTGTTTCCTGTCATGACCGGAACTAGCGGGCTGACCTCTGGCTGCCAGCGAGATGCCACAAGTTCAAAAATCGAAGAGTCCCTCTATGTATTTTTTGTTTGACAAATACACGTTTTTTTGCCCTTAAACCTCAATATGGGCTTGTCATTCCTGAATTTTTACTGGATTCCGGATCGTACGTTTTCCCGGATCGTACGTTCATTTTCCGGGTTTTTTTTTTTCGAAAACGTATCAACGAGGTTCTACGTATATAATGTGCCGAATTAAACATCCCCCATAGTGACAGTAACCACCTTTAGGCTACCTTAGTCTCTTAATTGTTCAGTGTCGTGTAAGGAGAATAAAGCTGTTAAATCCGATAAGAGGACAGAACCATGGCGTTGACTCCCAACCAGCTGACTGGAAGTCGCCTTCCAACTAACTGGTTATACCTCAGAGACACTTTTTGTGCTGTTCTTTCCCGTGCTTTTTTGCGCTGTGCTTCTTTAGCGACATTCAGAAAGTTCAGAGGGAAACAGAGTGCAAATGAAGTGTTTCACTTCGCAGTCTATATTATATAAAGTCACTCCATGATTTACGACACATATTGGCGAGGACGCAAAACAGAGCCCGCAGTAGACCACGCACTGCACTTGTACGTCTTCTTTAAAAGACGTACGTCGAGGTCGACTGCGGACTTCGTATCGCGTCATCATCAGTATCATGAAATGGCCATCATAAAATCATGAAGTGATTCTCTCATCGTGACCACTTCTGAGACAGAGCGCACTTCATGGCGCAGGCCGTGAGCACGCGCATGCATCCAATCTACTACGCGATACCTGTGGCCGTGGCAGCTTCCTCCAACCTGATCATGCCCATCACACTTCCCCTGGTGATCCTTCACGAGATGGCCGAAGTGCCCTTGCGACACCTGGTGGGTATTAAGGCAATCATTGCGTGACTATGTGCGAATAAACGTCGAGACACTAAAGTCATGTGCGAGCCGGACGAATATTCTGTGAACAGCGCTATGAACAAGGTTACTTGATCAATTTTCGATTTTCCGACGAACTCAATGTCAGGTATTTATATACACCATTTACTGCTGGCAGTACGCACAGCTCGGTAATGCTTCAACGTGTTCTCTTTATCACCAGGGAGATGGCGCGAAGGGCGCCCTTTAAAAGTCGTCGCCCCGCTCGTTGGAATGCGCGCGCGTCTTATACCTCTATTACCAGTAATTTGCCCAACAGGGCGTGGTCGCTCTTTTGCGCGTGTTTATTTCGTGAAGTGAGCGATTCGTACGCCTTGTGATTTCACCGCAAAGCTTGCATTGAAGTTAAAGAGCGCACAACGGTCACTTCGCTCGCTGCAGCGGCCGCGTTTGCGAAAGGAGCGCGCTGCTCAAACACAAAGTAACAACAGTGACAGTTGTTAGTTCGCGCTTGTCCTGTGTATACATGTGCGTTCGTTTCATGTGAAACGAACGTCGCCTTGGTATGAGTTAGATTTTGGTGGCGGCGTTGTCGTACGCGAAAAAAACAACGCCGGAACAATTCGATAAATGTGGCCCTCAAAGATGCGCCGGTCGCATGCGCATTTGTATATGCGCCGTTTTCCAGTAATTGATGCTGTCTCGATCGCGGGCTTGTCGGCTATCAGCCGTTTTTGATATGGCAATCTGATCTTTTATCGATGCCACTTGTCATTTCACGTTGCCACACTACATTGTTGCCTGGATATGAACGCACGAACTGACGTTCCGTCGTCGGAACATGAGTCATCAGGAATGGTGTCAACTGCGCAGGTGCGCTCTCACGCCACCCCTGCAACCAGTCGGAGCCGTTTCGCTTCCACTGGGTAGGGAAAGCACTCATGACAGAAGAAAAAAGAAAAAAAAACCATGGTTGATCCCTGCGGCATCGGTATAATACGAAAGTAAAACGTGTCATTAAAAAAGTAATTGAATGTTTACTGTACATTCATATAAGAGAGATGCACAATGTCTATTGGTGTTTGGCAGCTATCGAACCGTTTAACGTGGATCACACACGTTGACGCTTGGTGGTACATCTCCGTCCCGACGACTAACGTCAACGATCAACGATTAAACAAACCCTTGTGGTCGCTGTAGTAGTTAACGGTGAGAGCGTAATCAAAGAAAGTGGTGTTACAGCCAGAGGAGCGTCGCAAATTGGACGCAGAACTTGGCCTATGGTCGCCATCCCGCGGCATGTTAGAGTGATTGAACACCACGGCTGGACTAGAGGGAAACGCATCGCGCGTCGTGTCTCCCCTGTAGCCCGGCCGCGATTTTTCTCAGGGGTCAGCGTAAGCGGGGAACGCGGTTAGCCACCATAACGAAACAGGCGCGGCAGGCACGCGTCGCAGAGATATTTTAGGCATGATTTTCGGTATTGGAAGGATGCTATGAGCAAGGCCGACGCTTGGAGTGAGGTTGCCACTTCGCGGTGTGTTAAGGCGTTGACAAAATTGCATTTCTCCTATTGAAAACAAGCCGAATGGGACAGACGCACTACGCGTAGCAACGACGCGTCGCAGGAGCTAATCGCGGAGGCCACAGTAATGACGAATTAATTCACCTTGCCGCTCCCAGAGGGCGACAGCATCCCGTCGGCCAAGAGCTATGTGAGAGCAATGTGTGAGATATAAAAGGCGCGTTTCTAAAGCCTCTAATGTGTGTGGCCGTGGCGCAGTGGATAGGTTGCCGGACATCTGTTGTTGCGGATAGAGCGGTCGTGGGTTCGGCGACCGTTAAGGGAATATTTTTTTTGTCATTTGATCTTGCGCATTTTTTCGACATCATTTCCATGACGGAAATACGTCACTGAAGTCTTGGTGGACCCCGGCTATGGTGGCTACCCCGGAATAGAATATGGTGGCTACCCCGTGTTAAAGGGACACTAAAGTGGAAACAATGCCTTGGTTTAGATTGATAAACTGTACTCTGAGAACTCTAATGTCCCAAGTTTCGCTATCACAAGTTCATTATTAGCGGAGAAAATCAAGGTTGAAATTTCATTTCTAAATTTCGCGCCGTAATCTTCGCGCGCGACTTTCCGAATTTCAAAATGTATCTTTCGTATCTGCGCGACGTGGGCTCGATGAAATTTCTTGAAACTTCGTATGTTAGGTCTATGGCACCCACAGATGACAACGTACTTCATTTTTACTGATTAGAAACTTCGTAGGGCCCAGTAGACGCCGTCAAAATATATGACGTCATGGTGTTTAATGCGGGAATCTCAAGGTGGCGTCTCCATCCGCATTTTCTTTTCGCGCGTTTCCTCGCTTACCAAGCGTCGTCCGCCGGTAAGAGTGGTGTTTTCGGGACTGTGAAATTGCACTTTACTAATACGCGAAAAATCATTTTTCTCTTTATGTCCCCATAAAAGAAAAATTCGGCACATCCCACGCCTCGTGGGAATCAGTTTCATGCGAAGCATTCGGCGAGTAGTTCAATTGTTTCTGCTGCATGTTTCAGCTTTGAACGAAGTGTTACGAGGTGGATCAACGTGTTTTTTTTTTAAGTTGTGCGCACATCGTGGGCTTGCCAGGAACGTCGACTAAACGGGCGTTTAAAGGGTAACTTGTGGTCTGGCGTAATGTCAGCACTCGCGTTACAGCACAGACGTCGGTATTATCGAAACGAAGTGTATGGTGCGGTGTGATAATGTGAATATAATTTGTTAGCGCATTCCTTACAGCAATGCTTGAATATAGCTTGCTGTATCATAGGAATGCAAATGTAATGTTTAGTAGACTGTTATGAAAGCAGAGCCAACTCTGGAACCACTATTGTAGTTAACATGGCGCCTCCTGTATCGTAGGAGCACATATGTAATGTTTATTGATTTGTTAAAAAATTAGATAGCCCGCGCTGCAACCACAATTGACGTTGCACCAGCATTACGCCTGCATAGGGCTTTTTTCCAAAGCAGTTTTAAGACCGGGCGTGGCTCTGTGGTAATATACCTGACTGCCAGGCGGAACGCTTGGGTTCGATTCCTGCTGGGATCCCGATGTTCGTTCTTTGCATTCGTCGGGTCAACGCTGCCGATGTCGGTTTTCCTTTACGCTCTGGCTTTTATAGTACCAATGTCTGTGCTCGCCGTTCCTGGGTAGATATAAACTGTCAATCATCTGTGGTTCATATCCGCGTACCGTGGCCCGTGGCATTCGGGTATGTGTCACACGTGTCTTGAAGAAAGTGTTTGACGACGTACGCGACAGGACTTTACCGTTATTCATGTCGCGACCAGAGAGTCATATTTGTCGAACCATCTTACCCTCCCATACCAATTTTGGTCTACACCATCTTAAGGGGGTGATCACGAGAGCATCCAGACGTAGGCGGCTAGATAGATAGATATATTTATTTATTCATTTATTTATTTACTTATTTATTTATTTACAGGATACCTGCGTTGCCTCGAAGGCGTTATCGCAGGGGAGACATCTGTAGTATCCATATGCTACATGTTTTACAGTGACAAGCCACAAAAATATGTGAAACAAGGTTAACATCAACATAAACAAGGGGAAAAGACAATAGGTTAGCATGTTCAAAGGTAACAGAAAGCTCAAACAAAAACTAGGACAGTTATACATTATTTAAACACATAGATAGATAGATAGATAGATAGATAGATAGATAGATAGATAGATAGATAGATAGATAGATAGATAGATAGATAGATAGATAGATAGATAGATAGATAGATAGATAGATAGATAGATAGATAGATAGATAGATAGATAGATAGATAGATAGATAGATAGATAGATAGATAGATAGATAGATAGATAGATAGATAGATAGATAGATAGATAGATAGATAGATAGATAGATAGATAGATAGATAGATAGATAGATAGATAGATAGAAACGCTCAAAGTGCCGGCAGTACGCAAAGAAATGATTCGCATCAAAAAAAAGAAAAAAAGAAGAAAGCAATAAAAGTAGAAGATCAGGCACGCACACGGCAAAATTCACTTGCTCTAATTTTCCCGACGGGGGAAGGCTCCATATTTTTAGGCCACCACGTTGGTCTTGACAGATCGTGTTTTCTGTTGAGCTCCTCACAAACAGTGGTAGCTTGGGCTTTCTGAGCTCCTCACAAACAGTGGTAGCTTGGGCTTTCCCATACTGTTGAGGAAGTGCAGCGCGAAACAGAACGAGGGACACGCAGGAGCTCGCCTTCGTCGTTTCCTTTGTCCCTTGTCCTACTTCGTATTGGATCCTCACAAAAGGCCCGATTTTGACAACGAAACCTTGCGGCGCAGGTGTTCGCTGGCTTGCTCATGAAGACAGCTCTGCTCTTCACGCTGATCATCTCGATGAACACGACGGCCGAGTACATCTTTTACATATCGCCAGCGGTCAAGGCACTCAACAGCACCGGCCCGGCATCGCGCCATGAGGCGCCTCATTACTGACCACCGATGAATCGGTGTAATCGACCCACCAGTGTCGGGACTTGGTGTTTGGCATTTTCGATTTAATCACCGACAATATTGAACGAACTTAGATCGCATGAAAGTAAGCTTAGCGAAAGACATTTAGAGGAATCAAATATTAGTGTTGCGAACTTCCGTAAGTGATATTCATATCTTTATCGTGCCACCGTGCGACGAGAGCTTGGGTTTTCAGCGCTAAGCTCCGGCGCAGATTTACGCGACTGTTTGGAAGTGCTGTTCCGCAGGTGTACGACCTAGTTAGTTCGTACGGGGCACGTGTTTTCGTCGTGTGGGGGCGGGAGACGTCGCGCTGTTCATCTTGCTGTACACGTCCACTCTATCCTATTTAAAGATTTTGTGTGCGGCATTGGCGGCATCATGCTACATCTCCCGCTAAAGGGAACCATGTGTAGATGTGAAGCAGCGGGAGCTAACGCTTACACTGGCGGCGGCGTTGATGACGCTGGCGCTCATCACGCGTTGCGCAGGAGAAAACTGGGGAGGCGCAAAGCACGCAGTGATGGAGCGGTGTTTCCTACTGGAACATGCCAATCGCTGCTAATGGGCAATGAGAGACAGAAGACTCTGACTGGACACTGAGACCCGCAGTCCGCTTTTAGTTAACGCGCACGCTGCGAATTTTTATTGTTCAACAACGCACAGGAGAAATCTCTCACCGGCACCACCTTGCAGGTCGAATTCCATTGCCATATATACGGAGTGGCCAGTGAACGGTTGTGCAGCGCGAGCGGTCGGTTTTTTCAACCAAGAAACTCGCTAGCAGACGCTGCCTGCGTCGGCGTCGCGAGGCGAGAGAGGGGGCGTAGGAGAGGAGAGAGAGGAGGGGACGCGCATGCGCAGTGGGAGTGTGGACGCCGCGGGCAGGGATGCCTAGAGGAGAGAGGGGAGAGCGTAGGAGAGAGGAGGGGAGGCGCATGCGCAGTGAGGGTGTGGTTGCCGCGGGGAGGGATGCCTAGAGGAGAGAAAGGGGGAAAGGAGGTTTTTTTTAATTTATTTTTTTAAAGGGTTTGCGCATGCGCAGTAAGGGAGGCCACGCCGCACACTGGATTAAGCTCCGCCATAAGATGCTTCACATCTAAAAATGTATGATTTTCTTGACCAGAAAATGGTATCTTAGCCAATGTGAAAATGTGTGTGTCCCTCGTCACAAGCGAAGATTGTCTCTGAAAGCCTCGGCAACAGCGGTGTTGAGAGTAATAGCGTTCATTTATTTGAGAGGAGTATGCGTTCAGTCACAAAAAGTAGCGTGTCTCATCATAAATTGTTGAGCGACACAAGAATTCGTGGCTTTCTCATGGCGTTGAATGTTCCTTTTCGCACCAATTTTGCGTTTTCAAGAGTTTGTATAAACCGTATGCGCTACTGCTGAAATCATCTGCAAGCGATGACTAAGGTGTATAGTCAACGCAATAAATAATAGATGTCCGAAAGAATTACTCAATACTTTGTGAGAGCGGTTAGGGGTGGCTATTTTAAACAATTGCGAATGTTTTCTTCAGTCGTACGGGTACATTTTAATGAATTCGCAGGTTGCGCGTTGGAAAACCACGATACGATTATGATACGTAACGATTGTACATTCTGGCTTCACGCAGACACGCTGTAGTGACAGCATTGGCGATTCTGTCAAAGCAGATCACGAACTAGTCCAAGTCAACTCCATTCTTTTACAAACACGTTTATACTCGGGCCCTGCGTTTATGAGAACGAAGCGTCGCGACAAGTCTTCGGGATTTATGTAAAATTACAGCTTGCGTAGACAATCCTGCTTGTCGAAGTGTGAATGGATGTCGATTCTAATAAAGAAATTTCACCTAAACAGTAATTTCAGAGGTGTCCGTGAGATATCAAACTTCGCTTTACGGTCAACATAAGTTTTAACGCGATAGCGTTTCGTTTCGCAGAAATTCCGGCGTCGGCGTCGTTAGTTGTGAGCGACAAATCATCTTGTCCATGACCGAAAAATCGAGAAACATGCCAAATAAAATAAATAAAAATTTCCGCGCCCCAGTGAGGATCGAACCCCGACCATCTGCCTGGCAAGCAGGTGTTCTACCACGCAGCCACGCGTCTGCTTGGAAATGCAGCAAAAATAACTTCCTCTGCTTGGAAATGCAGTGAAAATAACTTTCATGCTTTACAAACTCACGCGTCCAGTATAAAGGCGTCACAATACAACATGTAATATCGCAGTAATATTGCGTGGTACAAGCGTAAATTTCCATCGGGCGTCAGAACATGTGAATATCACAACATCGTGGTTTAAAGCCAGCCACCCATTACGAAAGGCACACACGTTACTGCGCGCATTCCCTTAAGACCCCGTAGTGGGCACATAGCAAGTTCGAAAACATTTCACGTGCATAATTGCTCTTGGTTTAAAGCATGCTGCCCATTACATAGTATGCACTAAGTGATTGAAGTACGCACTAGGGACAGGATATCGCTATGGCGTTCAACTCTTAAAGGCGAAGCTTAAGGGTCCCCCCAATTTTTTTCCCCTTGCGGCAACAGCAGGGTGAATTGAACACAGCGTCACACACCGCCAGTACCGTAAAAGTGAGCCGTAAGATCGGTTTGGTGTATTTTGACGACGCGCCCATTAATCTTTCGGTATTTACTGAATATAACGGGTCCTTTGACAGCGGAGATGTTGATGTTCGGAGAAAGTTCATTAGTCACGAACAAAAATTTTCATCATGAACCGGCACGTACCCTCTTCTTCATCTTCCTGTTTCTCTCCGAGAACACGTGCGCCGATTTGTTCAACGTGGGATGCAATAAATCTGATGGGTGACAGGCAGAGTACAGAGAAAAAAATAAGTCTCGAAAAAGTGTGCAGAAAAAAACGTGTCGCTGCGCCCGTGATGCCAACGCCGCTTTAAAAAAAAATGTTTTGTTACTCGAATGCCGCATAGGTGGTGCTGCTCGCGCAGTCACGAGATATTCGCGCTTTCTTTATTTTTCAAAGACGATAGTCTTTCTTGGGATACTTCAGCGCAGAAATTTTGGTCTTTCTTTCTGTCTGTGTTTAGAAAAAGTGTCTGTCTGTCTGTCTGTCTGTCTGTCTGTCTGTCTGTCTGTCTGTCTGTCTGTCTGTCTGTCTGTCTGTGTCTGACACACGATTCAGCCATCAGGCCAAATTTTAAGCACTTGCTCGCCCAGCCATCCTGAACTGGTGTCTGCGTTCATACTTGTGAATATTGTCGATCAAAAAGCAAATATTACGCATATTTAAGGTGCAACATCAATACGTAAATACTAGGTGGTGTGTTCCTTTACTACAAAATACATAGATACGTAATTCTAAAGAACCTAGTGTTTCTTAGGCTGTGCCGAAAATGCGACGCTATGCTCGAAGTGCGAGGCGACGCAGGAAAAATCCCTCTGCCGACGATATGGTGCTGCCGCTGGCAGTGGCCTTGGGTTCTGCACAAGCTCATGTTTCCCGACACCACTGCCAGATGGCGTCCATATCTTACGCAGCGCCTCCTCTATTTTATCAATGCCAGCCAGATGCGGCCGATTCAACATAGAGGATACGCTGTCTGAGGCAAGGCAAAACATAGTAGTACGGCCGGCAGAAGACTATCATCTTTCGACGGCATTTGCAGCGAAGCACGCAGATACGCGGCCAATTTTTTTAACAGCGGGGCTGTTTATGTGTCGAGTAGCGCCGTTTGTTGACCGCACAAAATTGGCGATGCGGGGGAGGGCAAAGCTAATCGAGGGGGGAAAGCCGAGAATACTGTGCAGTGCATTGATAGGAGAGGTGGAGGAGAGTAAAGGGATAGTAAGGTGATTGTATAGTACAGGGGTGCGCAACCCGCGGGCCGCATGCGGCCCACGTGGCTGTTTTATGCGGCCCCCGGCACGGCGTCAAACCCCCTCCCCCCTTTCCCTTGCCACTGTCTATCTGATGGCCGAGATGGCAGTTTTCACCTAAAATGGGATTTCCGCTCAAAACAAACATGATGTTTAATCCGTTTTACAAATTAATTTCAATTCGCCGAATTTTCACGCTTTGCTTGCAAATGCCCTCCCTCCTTTCCCGTCCACCTAAATTTTCTGTGCGGTCCCCTGCTGTGTCGGCTTCATGCAATTTCGCCCTCCGACTCAAAAGGTTGCCGACCCCTGGTGTAGTATAGCAAGGGGCGGAAAATCGCCGTGAGACTGAGGATGTGATGTGAGGGTGAAAAAGGTGGAAAGAAGGAGGGGAGATGGTAAAACATAGCATACATATGTGTAGCACAGCATAACAAGGGGGGTGCGAAAAGGAATTGAGCGTGAGGAGAAGTGATACGAGGTTGAGGAGCAATGATGCGAGGTTGAGGAGGAGAGAAAGGAGCTGGGAGGGTATAGCATAGTTTAGCGGAGGCAAGGGGAGGAGGGAGGCGAGTTTGAGATTCCACACACGCCAGGGACCAGTGTTGCCATCGATGGGCGTGAGAAATCCGCTGGAAAGCAATAAGAAATCCGCCAGATTCCGCCAGATTCTAAAATGCATCCGCTAAATTTCCCCGCTAAGACTTACTTTATTAAAAAGAAACAGTGAAATTTCATATGATAAAAACCTTTATCATTCTTAAAGGCTCCCCAAAACTATGAGAGCTGAACTAACATATAAAAGAGCCTTCCAAAGAGTGTAACTAGGATGATAGAGGCTTCAGTGCTACGGTTGTCGTCAACCTCATCATAGAGGAGGCTAAAAGTTACAAATGTTCACTAAGGTTGGGCGTTGGGCTAGTTGGTGCAGCATAATTCCACTGTTTCACAGCACAGCAGGGCGATTTTTCTGCACTGGTTTTCAACGTTGCGATTGATTCCGGGGGGCACTGGCATTGCTTCCAGCAGATGAATCAATGGCTCCTTCATGACGCAAAAAGTGTTTTCGACCGACAAAAGTGATGTCTTCTGGAGAACTGTGATGAAGAGAAGTCGCTGCCTGATTTGATCAACTAGCGTGGTAATAAACCGTATGCTTCTTTCTCGCATCACAGCTTCATCTGCGAGAGAGAGCCCGTCGGTCTTCTCAGCCTTCATGCTGTCAACGTACGTCTCAAAGAAGTAGCAGATATGGCTTGGGGTTAAAGGGTCCTCACGTCTAAGCATCTGAACGTCCACCTTCTCTATCGGAATCACGATTTTATGAAGCAAGCTTGAACGCAAAGTCATGAGGTCTTTCGGCAGCTTTGTTTGATCCACATCTATCGCCTCGAATGCCTTGTTCACCTCTGAACATTTGTCAGAATCGGTTCCAAAGAAAAAAAGAAAGTACCCCAGATTGATCTGAATATCGTACATACCGTACAGCACTTCTGCCGCGTAGCACTTTTCAGTGCGCCTCGCTATCTCCAAATGCATCTTCAATTCGGTCCACTGGTGTACGATCCTTGAAGCAGCTATTTCGACGAGGGGATAGCCACCGCGTCCTGCACTCTTGCAAAATTTTCAGTGGTTCATCGCCGCAATTCATCAGACCGTGGAACTTGTATGCAATTTACCGGGCAGGGGATCTTGCCAACCAGTAGTACGTTTCGCTGATTAGGTATTCTAAGTTTCTCGGCAATGCTTCCGACAATTTTGAATCAGTGCGCTGCGTGAGGCATCCGCCAGAAATCCGTTATGTATGAAAATGGTCCGTCAAAAAATCCGCTAGCCGCTAGACAAATTTTTTTCCCGTCAGAATCAAATAAAATTCGCTGGATTTAGCGGAAAATCCGCTAAATTGGCATCACTGCCAGGGACAGGCCACCAGCTCCCTCGCTTCCTCAGTCTTCGTAGCACTGGTGCGTAGCTGCCCCATTATTTTCCTCTTGCGAACACCGCAAGAACGAAGTGAATGCGCAGCTTGCGCGCTCACGTGATATTTTTGTCCCTGACAGCATGACATTTCATTTTGTGCCTTCTACTTATCCTGAAATATATTGTTGCATTGTAATTTTTTCTCCCTATCGCGCGATCGTTTTCCTGCATGGAATAGTTGACTGCGCCGGTTTCGTTTGGCACCAACCTGGGAAAAAGCCTATGCATCCCGATGAAAAGTGCTGTAACCTGAACCCACTGGTGTACACAACCCCCACCTCCCCCCAGAACACTGCTTCCCCCCCTGCATTGACCCCCTGCATATCTCAAGAGCCACTTCCGAATAATTTACAAGAGGCCGCCATCCGAGTAAGAGAAATATTAACGCCCTCCTCTCTGCTAGATAGTTTGCACCGTATCTAAAAATATATATGAAAGAAAACAGAATCCCGAATAAACACTTACAGGGGAAACAACTTCCGCATGCAGGAGACAGCATGCGCATGCTTGAGGTCCTATCCTGTCTTCTACTTGTTTGTTCCTTGTTCTCAGTTTGTGCCACAAATCTTTCGGTAAGAAGACAACTTCGATGGCTTAATATCAGAACATCTAGTATATCGCGTGCGGTCAAACAAGTGTCTTCAACAGACTACACACATCGTGTCATGCCATAGAATGAGGTTGTTAGCTAAGCTGAACACCTATGCTAATGAGTTCTTTCATTCCTACGTTCGCAATAACCGCAATTCATCGAGGGCGAAGCCGATAAAGAAGTGGTTCTTGCAGAAGGAAAAGATGGTGCTATCCTGTGGTTTCTCCTTAGCGTTTTGTTCTATTTTCACTTGTCATCATTACGTCATCGTTGAAACTAGTATCTAAAGGTTCAGACACTTATCTCGGCCAGTCTACCAGTGTAGGTACGAGCCAACTAGGGGATCATTATCAGGATTATCATCACCATTATCATCATCCGCAATTCTCACGACAGCAGGTTCATAGAGACGCTTTTGAGCCGAGCTTCCGGGCCACGTCAATTGCAATCACATGACATTACATTGGAGCACACGTAGCCATAGCACCCACCGGAGTGGCTTAGCCGCCGTGGAATGGCACTGCTGGGCACGATTGAGTGGGTTGACATGACGGCCACGGCCGCCGCACCTCAACTGGGGGAAGCAGAGCGATAAACAACCGTTTAAATTTCGACAGGAATGCTCAAGCCTATGCAAGACAGAAATAAACGCGTAATGAAAAAAAAAGCCGGCAGATCCCACACACTGTGGGAATCGATGTAATGCGAAGCAGCCATGCGTTACATAATTTGCATGTCATGTTTTACATGTTAGGACCTGTCATTTATGTTCGTCATACGGTCACGTCGCGCAATTACCAATTTTGGTGTATATCAAGCTAGCGGAACTGGACGCAAGCGCACCATGAGCGTGGCATGTAAATGGCGTTGTAGATGACATGCATGCCGAGATTTTCATGTTACCACCTGCCACTTATGTTCGTTATACAGTCACGTCCCGCAATTCCAAATTTGGTGTATATCAAGCTAGCGAAATGGCTGCGAGCGCGCCATGAGCGTGGAATGCAAGTCATGTCGCACATGACAAGTCATGATTTCCATATTAGCACTTGTCATTTATGTTCGTCATACAGTCACGTCACTGAATCCCAAATTTGGTGTATATCAAGCTAACGAAACGGCCGCGAGCACGCCATGAGCGTGGCATGCAAGTCATGTCGCACATGACAAGTCATGATTTCTATATGACCACTTGACATTTATGTTCGTCATACGGTCACGTCACGCAATGCCAAATTTGGTGTATATCAAGCTAGCAAAACGGCCGTCAGCGCACCATGAGCGTGGCATTTAAATCATGTTGTTCATGACGCGCAGGTCATGATTTTCATATTACCAGCTGTCATTCATGTTGGTCATGCAGAAAAATGTCTCATCGTACCAATTTTTGGATACATCAAGTTAAGAAAACGGCCTCACGGAGCACTTCAGCCATGGCATGTAAATCATACTTTTCATGACAAGTTAGTCATGATCTTCATTTCATGATATGACCAGCCAGTTATGTTGGTCATACAGTCATGTTAAGCCATACCAAATTTGGTATAAATCCCATAAACGATACGGATACGGCCAGGAGAGCATAAAGTCGTCGGCGGCTAGATAGATAGATCGATAGGCTCAAAGTCGCCGAAGCTCGCTAAGAAATGCTTCGCATTTAAAAACTTGTACGTAAGGGCGCAGCCAGAAATATTTTTCGGAGGTGGGAGAGGTGTTCAAACAGCCTTTATGTACGTTCATGTGTGTGTTTGTGTGGGTGCATGTATACATACACATGCGAGATTGAAAGAAAAATTCTTGGGGGGGGGGGGGGGGGAGGGGGGGTTGAACTCCCCCCTCTCCCTGTCTCCGCCGTTGGTGTAGTTAGATTCAGGTACACGTTTACTTAGGTTGAGGTACAAGCGACCGAAATTAGTCCGGAGACCTCGACTACCTACCGCGTATACCTGAATTACAAGTCATTGCATTGGTGCGTAATGCCCAGATTTTATTTTATTGCGATAGCAATTATATGGAAACACTCGGCTGCTTTTCGCCATCATGCTCCGTATATATATATATTGTAATGACAAAGAAATACACCGATGTTCGGGCGCGCGGGTAGCTGGGGCGAGGGCGAGAAAGAGAAAGAGAAAGACGAGGCAGATAAAGAACAGCCGGCCTGCAGCAAGGGTGCTGTGTCTTGGCTCTTCAATACAATGGCGCAGTCGCCGAAAGGCTTCGGCGAACCCGAGCTAGTACTTCGACGTGACACGTCTTCCTGAGGAACGCCGTGCCCCTTCCTCGCTGATGGAACCTGCACGGCGACCGCCGCGGCAAGTATCTATCCCACCACCAGCGGACGGCGTCCAGGCCTCCATTGTGGTTCCGAGGAACTTGTCCGGCGACGCGATACCTCGCGCCAACCAGGCGCACGGGCTCCTCTTGCCTAGGGACGGCGTAGATGCCTCCTCGGCACCTGTCGAGCTCTCGGCGCTTCAAGCACCGTCCGTGGACGGCGTCCAGGCCTCCTCGGCGGCGCAACCTCGCTTCGACGCCACGATACCACTTCAAGACACAACACACGGGTTCCACTTGCCTAGGAAGGCCGTTGACGTTCTCAATGGCATGGATCTCGTGTCCAGGAGTCTGACCAAATCTGGGCTCCAAAGGGACGGCATGCACGCGTCCTTGGCAGTGCACTCTACCACAATGAGTAGCGGAGTCGCTGTGTCCTTCACAGATTCCGGCCTTGGCTTTTCATGTGGATCACCCGACAGTGCCGCGGAGCTGCTGCATACCATCGCGCGACTCCGCGTCGCGGTCAACGCCTTGGCCGCGTCGACATCTCGGCTGTTTCCTGCGGCCTTGCCAGCATTGTACTCGATGGATGCCGCGTTGGCCGCAGCCGCCTCGCAAGACCATGACGAGACAAAAGGAGGCATTGGACGAGAGCTCACCCGAGAGCCGCAGAGAGCTCCTATACACCCTCGCGGCGCTCTCATACCAACTCGGTTGCGTTGCGTCGTCATTCTCCGGAGTTTCGCCTGCCGTATCACCATCGCCGGCTGCCTTTGAACTACCGGAGTTCAACGGATTTCAGGACGATGCCGACAACTGGGTGGCAACCATCAACGCTCTCGGAGCTCGCGAGGCCTGGACGGACAAGCAGAAATGGTGCGTGGCCATAGACCGCCTTCGCAATGGTGCCGCGGCGTGGCACAGGTATGAAGGCGTGAGGCAGCAGTCCTGGGCAGACTGGAGTACCAGGCTGATAGCTGCCTTTGGACGGATAAGCTACGATTTCAACGCCACTGCCCATTGCAAACTCGCCGCTACCGAGGATGGAGCTCTGGAGGGGCACCACCTCGAGGCTCCTACTGCGCAGTGCAGCTTAGCGACGGCAAGGTTACCCTCCAGCCCCTGCACAGACGACCACGCGGCAGACTCAAGCCGCGAGCAGGGTTCCCCGCCAAGGATCTCTAATTCCGAGACGTTACCAGAGACCATGACCACCTTTGAACCGGGGCCAGCACCTCTCGCGTACGGCCCGCCTTTCGCGATAGTACCCGAAGAGCCCATGGCACACGTCACTGTGCTCGCAGACCCACCAGTGCCACTTCTGCTACATCAAGAGCATTCGTTGACCGACTGCACACCTGATCAACTCACGTTGAGCGACAAGGTACAAGGTTCTCCAGGACAAGCACACTAAAGTTGCCCTATCGCTCATCACGAAGTCCGCTGATAAGGTTCGTGATGAAAGTCCTGACGGTCTTGCCGGCATTAACAATCATGCGGGTGTAAGCAGAAAGAAGCACCGAAAGACCTTGACAGCCACGGTGCCTTCTCGGATGCTGTTCCGACATCCTTCCCCGGGCATGCCACATTCGCCGTTACCTCTGCGACAAAGCCAAAGCCGACCGCCAGAAGCATGTTTTCCAGCTCATACGTCGCAGCGTGGCTGAGACCTACCACTGCGAATGAGCCAGGGTCGCACACCAGACCCCCCTTTCCGCAGTTCCACCAGCCAAGTCTCAGCCTGGCCAGGAACGACCACTGCGATGCAGCCAAAGCCGCCCACCAGAGAGACTGTCGGCAGCTCCGCGCGCTCTGCAGTCATGGCCGAGTGTAATGACAAAGAAATACACTGATGTTCGGGCGCGCGGGTAGCTGGGGCGAGCGCGAGAAAGAGAAAGACGAGGCAGATAAAGAACAGCCGGCCTGCAGCAAGGGTGCTGTGTCTTGGCTCTTCACTACAATATATATATATATATATATATATATATATATATATATATATATATATATATATATATATATATATATATATATATATATATATAATAGCTTCCCCTATACTTTCCTTGGCATCTTTGTCTGTTAGTTCTCATTAATACTATGTTTAACAAAGCAAACGAGCCCTTAAGTTTACAATTCCTTCCTTCATATATATATATATATATATATATATATATATATATATATATATATATATATATATATATATATATATATATATATATATATATATATACATACACAAAAGCCACGAAGAAAGTGAGATGGCGCAAAGTGCGCGCTCGGCACCCCACTCGTTGCGATGCGTTGGCTCCCCTTGCACTTTGGCCTGGAGGGCGTAGTCGCCTTTGCCCCGGCGCGCGCGCGCTTATCTTGGGGTGGGGGGGGATGGGGGGCAGTTTTGCGTCGCGTGCTTTCGTCGAAAAGACTGCGTTTAGGTTACAGAGCGCACAAAGGTCACTTCGCTCGCTGCAGAGGCCCCGTTTCCGAAAGAAGCGTGCTGTTCAAACACAGTGAAGTAACAACTGTGACACTTGTTAGTTCCCGCTCGTCCTGTGTATACCTGTGCGTATGTTTCGTGCGTCCTTTGCGCTTGAGCAGTGCGCTCCAAGTTTCGATCTGCTTGCCGTTCTTCACGTGAAATGCCAATTTGTTGCTATCGCATTCATTGCTTCGCCCTTGCGGCGAAACTGTGACTTTTCTTATTTATCTTAGCCCTGTTTCACTTGGTGTCTGATTTGGCTACACTGAGACTTGATATCGTAACAGCCTGCCAGTTGAAATTCATTCCTGACAGATTCTTGGGCTTTCATTAACATTCTTTGTATATGAAGGGTTCTACTGCATCGGTTCACTTTCGATTCATAGGGCCATCATTCTTGAAACCGTATCTTTCCAGGTCACGTAAGCAGCGTTAAAGTTTATTTTTTCCTGCCCGCGCAGGATTTCGCAGTTTGCGCAAAACTATAAAAGTAGTTACTGTCGGCCAGGTGTGAGGATTTTATGCTCGATGAGATTCTATGGCGCTTGCGTTACGGCGCCAGAAAAATGCTCCATCATTCTCACTTCCTACACGCGCCGTCTAGCCCGCTTGCGTTTGAACATTGACACAACTGTGGGTGAGATCGATCCGCGTGTGCGCTGCAATCGCGAAGGTCCCGCCGCGAGTCGGGTCTTCGCAGTACGCATCAGCTATGGTATCTCCGGGGCTGCGCAGTCACTCCGTCAAGTATGTTACTTGAGGTATCTGTGTTTGTCGCGATGGTAACTACGCTGTCGGCACAAAAGCAGGCTCAGGGAGACATTTGCACAAAGACACCAGGTAACGACGTCGTTCAGCGAGTTACGTTAGGGCGAGTTGTGTTATAGCCTAAAATTTATTGATTTAATTTAAAGCGAGTTGTGTTACACCCTAAATGGGATAGCAAGCGCATCTTTGTAATAACTCCACTCTGCTAGTGTTATGTTATTGCAATGGAAGACTGCAAGAAATGGGGGGGGGGGGGGGGGGGGAGCATGTTGGCAACAAAAGTTGACTAATGAAAGCTGTAACTAAGACCCTGTGCAATAAAATCAATGATGATCGGCTTAACTTCAGTAGCTAGAGAAGCAGCACTGCTGGTAATTAGGTAAGCTCAGGTACCTAATAGGAATAGGAGACGTTGTTATTTCGTCTTAGCGTGTCCTTGTCTACGTGCAAGGCACCGGCAAGATGGCGCTACGACGCTTTGATCTATAACGCTAGCGTCGCCGAACCCAGCAACTATGGATTATTTTGCGCGTAGGTTTCGATGCCGCCATAATAGGCCGTTAACCTTGCGACTTCGTATGTTTAACAACTAAACGAACATTGCTACGTTAAACGCATATACATATATATGTGGATGAAAACACTTGGGTTAGTTCATCCCTTGTTTCCTGACCTCATTAATTAATTCATGTCGCAATATAGACAAAATAGGAAATCATTCGTTGAACAGCGCAATGTGGCGGCGCCCATGAGTTCCACGTGAAATTGTCTCGCAGAAAATGAGACGACATTCCATATGCCAGCAACCTGCGCTTCATCGCCCGTGTAATCATTACACGCCGAGCTTTGCCAAGTACAGTTAAACTATGTTTATACTTATTATTTGGACCGTAAACGCATCGAAGTCGTGCGGAGGCATGCGCGCTGGGAAAGCTGCCGGCATTGGAAATTGTTTGTGCATAGTGATTTGAGGTGTCACGATGCATGTGCATCCCGTCTTTCCGATGTCCTTTCCACAGTGTGCTAGTTTACGCGCTCAAGCGCCCCTGTCACTTGAGCGCAAGGTGCCTATTGGAAACCAAGAAATCTAATCATAACGTTGATAACAGACAAAAAAAAAACACCAAAAAAGAGCATTGGAAACGCTTTTATCGGACTACTCTCCCCAAATGAGCATGTTGCAACACGCCCAAACCCGTGTACTTCTAAACGTTCCTAAGGAATGCTCAAGTGTGCAAAATTACATTTGTCACGTGGTCGTGAGGTCGGAGAAAGCGGCAGGCGGCGGGTTCAAGACGAATACATTTGGGGGGAACCTGCGTCCGGAAAATGAAAAGACAAGGTACAAGCAGTACACGTTGTACACTGATAGCGGCGAACAGAGCGTCCGGCCGTCGATAATCTGATGTGCGGTTGAAGTGCGTCGGCATTTATACATGCGGCATGGAACATTCGAGCCTTATCGCTGGTGCTCGCGTAATCTCTCGAATAAACTTGACTATTCACGTTCCTGCGCATAATCTTAACACAATGATCTTCAACAATCGCGAAGCTTCTCGGTCTTAGCGGCGTGGTCTGCGCCGAGCATTGCTAACAGTCCCTGTGGGTGTAACCTGAACACATAAAAATAAAGCAGTAAATTCGCGTGTCAAGATATAAGTTATTGACATTAAAATGCGAGGCAACGAACCGTCGTGATCGCCACATACGCTTGCATCCAGTTGCTCCCGTGTATATTAGGTCGCCGGAAAACCAGCCCTTTCTATTACGAAAGGCTTAGACGAGGTCCATGACAAAATAAGCTTCCAAAATTCAGGCACTCGAACAATTTGTAGCGCTAAGGTATGCTTATTCATGATCACAATGCGTATTCCGTTTGGGAATGAGCATACGTTAGCCGAGCAGTAGCGGTTGAAAGATAGGAGGTAGACGCGTGGCAGGTTAGTCAATTTACAGTTACAGAGGATACCTTAGCCTATTAATTAGCGAATGAGAGATGTGGGTAGAATGGCTACTTTACTGGTTATTTATATGTGAACTCTTAGGCGTCATTAGCCCGAAGATTTCGTAGTATTTTTCATCAGTTTGGCGAAAATTGCATTTATCAATGCCACCTCCTGCCGTAACAATTATATATGCATGTTGACACAGCGACCATGTTTTAACAGCGAAGCTGCTCAGGAAATCGTTCCTTTGTGAGTCGATCGCAGAAAATTATCGTCATCTTAAGGGGTATGTGCCACAGGAATTCGGTAACTTCCACTGCTCACCTCTGGTCCACTAACAATGATGGCAACAGTTAGCCCAACAAGAAATGGTTGCGAAGTGACGGCGGCGAGCAGAAGACCCCAAGTACGTACAACGAGAGAATACCAGGGAACGGGAAAGGCGACGACGGCTGCGAGAACACCCCGAAGCGATGGAAGGCCTACGCCAAGGACGAAGTGCCTGTAGATCTATGAGAGGTGCGAACGCTTGGCTTCAGCGCGAGTTTCTGTCTCTGGACTTTGGACAACCGTGTCGTGTCTGTGACTCTGTGGTTTAACTCTAACCTCTCTGCGCTGAGCATCAACGTAGAAACAACCTAGCATCCCCTAGCGAAAGCCAGCAACAACCTAGATGTATCCTAGAACCTACATCACCTAGCTAAGACCTAGAAACAACCTAGAAGCTACCAGACTAGTCTTCAGAATCACACATTTTCGCTGTTTCGAACCTTGCGCGGCTTAGTGCAAGCTTAGCGATTTTTTTTAAAACAGCGAAGCAGTTTAAGCTATCCGCAAAACACTGCTCATTGATTGAAAACCTCGCCTAACATTGCCATGGCAACCAGGCCAACTGCTCATCGCCAGGGACCTTCGCCAAGCTTCGCCGGCCTGCTTAGACACTGCGCACGACCGTTCCTGCACACCGACTCGGCATGACACAACTGTCTTGGGGTAGCCATGATTACATATCGAGTTCAGACGTCAGTTTGTTGGAGTGGCATAACTATACAAACTCTCGTTGAAATTTTGTCTTGCTTCGTATTCATGGCGCGCTTTCAGTAGCACGTATGCTACTGTGTCCTGCTGGGTTCACGTGGGCTGCTTAAACACAATGTTATTCGATCTGCAGCTTCAGCGGACATGATTGCGGTGCTGAGGCCGACATCGAAAATGCTTGTCGACTGCTTGGCGGACGTCGTGATGCGCTACAAGTTGCGCTCGAAGTTTGTGATCACTGTAAGTTCAACGCCACGCGTTTCTCCGTATTACGGTTGCTTAGGGGAGAGGGTAAAGCATAGCACAGTCATGTGTAACCTATATACTATAACAAGGGGTTGGAAAGGGAAGTAAGGGTAAGGAAGATAGAAATGAGGAGGGGAGAGGGTGAAGCATAGGATAGCCTTGTATAGTATAGTATAGCGAGTGGCTGGGAAAGGGAAGTGAGTGTGAGGACGAGTGATGTGAGTGTGAGAAGAAGGGAATGAAGCGAGAAGGCAAGACGTCGCATAGCCATACATGTTATAGAATAGCAAGGGGCTGGGAAAAGAAAATGAGAGTGAGGAAGAGGGAAATGAGTAGGGGTAAAGCCACTTGCTCCATTCTTTCCTCAGTCTTCACACTATTACCTTCGCAGCTGTCCAAATTCTGTCCCAAATTGTACAGTTACTCTACGAAAGTGACTAATGCGGTACACAAAGGAACTTGGAATTTCGTGCGTGATGCATTCTAGCAATGAGCATTTAATCATCTAAAGACCATACAACGGAAAATCGGAATCTTTCAAGTTTCAGTGACGCGCAGTCTGACGCGAATTTGTTATTTCACGAAACGTAGGTGCACGCAACATGGCAAACAGAGCAATTCTGCAACCATGAAGGGATGAAGTCCTCGTTCTTCCATGACATTATCTTTTCTATTCAGGTTATCGAAGGAATATGCAGATACCATGGAATCTGCGTACAAGAATATCGTTTGAATCGGGTGAGTGCGACACAAAGCTTTCAAGTAATGTCTGCGAGTTTTGCAGTCACATTCTAGAACACCGGCTTATTTAAGAATTATTATGAATGTTTCCGACATGCAATAGATTGAATATACTCGTGACTGTGTACATATAGATTTCTTTCCTTAAGATAAGGACCGACTATTACTCATGCAACTCCTGAAAGAAAAAAAAATTCGGGAAGTATGCACTAAGCTGCGCGAAACTTGGCCCAGCCAAGCTGGTTGATCCTCAGGTCGTCGTGCTGCAGCACGGAAGTCACAACGCCGGCGGCGATTGTATCCAGCGAGTTTGGCCGAAAAAGCGGCAGCCAAAAGACGGCCACACGTGGATCCGGAATACGCGCAAAACTTGCCACTCTGAGTGTGTTGAAATCGCTGTCCCTGAGCCACGGTGTAAGAAACTGTGGCGGTGCTATGGCGACGGCGGCTCGGCTATTTTGAGCACAAGTGGCGCGCAGCTGTGGCGGTTGCTATGACAACGGTGCAACAGGGTTTTTTTTTGTTGACGGACGTCTTAGTGCCAGCATTAACAGCTCCGCTGTTTTAAAAAAAATGTCACAGATCCCACGCATTGTGGCAACCAATTTCATGTGAAGTCAGCCAGTAGCAGCCTACTCCGCATTTTTTACTGGGAGCAATGTTTGCGAAGTGTATCGACGTCTTTGTATAAATTGAGTAGTTTTGTGCATATCGTGGGCTGATCTATCACGCCGAGTGCAGTGTCGTGTGAACGGTAGCTCGTGGAACGAAGTAGCCTAATGTCAGTACTGAGGTTAGAGCAGAGAGGTCACTTTTATCGCCACGAAGTGTCTGCTACAGTGCATTGATGTGCATATCGTAAGTAGCGGTCACACTCACCCTATCGGGTATTATTCGCCGCAAGCCTTCAAAAGTTTTTTGCTCTGCCACTAGCAGTACGAACGTTCACCCTTGCTGTAAAGAAACAGTTTATTTTACGCTGTTTTCGTGGTATTTAGAGGAAAGGTGTCACACGAAAAGGAGTTAAGTTAGTCGGCTCGTCGAAAGATATTATTTTATGTTGCCTCATTTGCGAGCATTATTTGCCTGTTTCGCTTGCATTTAACCAGAAATAAACGTCGTCCGGGAAGACGTCACTTTACGAAAATGGCAATTTTCCAGCAAGAGAAGGATGCTGCCACCTGTCGCCGCTCTGGTGGAGCATGTCTCTCGTCCTAGCAGTAACTGATGGTGCATCGATTCTGGTTTATTTTCTTTAGAAAAATACAGTGTCTTTTAGACCACACAGATTTTTTTACAAACAAAATGTTATGACAGTCAAGCCCCTGTCGTCTGTACAAACTAACTCTAGGGCGGATGCGGGAAGACTTTAACGCACCTAAATTTCATTCAAATGAGTAATTAACAAAAAGCTCGGTTATTAAGTTATCTTAATTATTTACTTGTGGACACTAGTTTATAAGGATGTGACAATTTATGGCATACCCATTTAAAAAAAATCCTCAGAAACACCCGTAATCCCGGTGATATCAAAACTGAGCGCGCCGGGAACTCAAAAAATGCTGACGCTGTGTTACGTCAGTCCGGAAGCTCACGTGACGAACTTAAAAGAAGAAGACTTGTTGCAGCAGAATCTGGTCATCAAAAACGGCAAGTTATCCCAAATACCCAAATGGACCGCTAATTATTTACCTTTGGCATGTAGTGCTTATATGTTTCTTTCTTAAACTCTAAACAAGCGCAAAGTACTCTTTCGCTTGTCTGCGAGGAGCCCAGCAGTAGCTGCCGCCTAGTTTTACGTCGTGCAGTGAAAGGTGGAAATAGAGGTTTTATTGGTACAGCGCGAAAGAAACAGATAAGCACTACATACCAAATGCACGTAATATGCGGAACAATTGGTTGCTTGGTTCGACTTGCTGTTTTTCCTGAGCAGGTTCTGCAGCGTCGCACCCTTTTTCTAAGTTCGTCACGTGAGCTTCCGGTCTGACGTAACAAACCTGACGCATTTCCTGCGCGCCCGGCAAGCTCAGTTTCAATAGTGCCGTTATCAGGGCCTTGCATTTCGATGATTAAGCATATGCCATTACGTGTTTATTGGGGATTTAAAAAAATGAATTGGCCATTTAATTGTCACCTCCTACTTTTCCGTATAAACAAAGACCGCCAAGTTAACAATTAAAAAGTTATTGAACAAGTCTTAGTTAATTACTCATTTCAATGTAACTTTAGGTGCGGCAAAGTTTTTCCGTCTCGGCGCAGAGTTCATTTTCGAAAGTGGCATGGGCCTTACTGTCATAAAATTTCTATAAAGAATCTGTACTGCTGGAGTACATCCTAGAGTACCCTCCCCAATTTGGGAATGGTGAACGCCTTAGGTCGAGCACTGGTGCCCTGTACTACCGTGTTCTTGTTTACTTGCATACAACCAGAATTGGTTAACATTGAGCAACGCTGGCCACTTTTGCTAGCACTAGTTAATGTTGTCTTAGTATGGATAAGAATGATTCTAAGTGTGATTCTAAGTAGGTCTTAATATACTTTCTGAGGTTGGCTGGCGTCGATTGATTATTGCTAAATCTCCGCTGTGGTGCAGATTAAGCTTCAGATTTACTGGTTTAAAAAAAGTGTAGTTACAACATCACAAAAGAATATGCGTTCGAGCTTCCCACTGTTAAAGAAACTGTAGTGAGACATTTGATTAATAACACAACGTTGATAATATCCGACACAGCCAATGAATGATATTATCGATAACGTCAACGTGTTAAATGCATTATTAAACATTCAATTTGAAAGCAAGCAAATATTAAGGGCCAAACAACGAAACGTTCCTTTCCTTCGACCGCGTCCTCACCTTACGTGAGGCCTCCTTACAGCCAAGTACCGACGGAGGAAGCAAGCGTACTCTCAAAGCTCCCTTCACCCGTCCTCGCGGGAGGAATGGTTGCCGCGCTCCTGCGTTCGAGATTATC
This sequence comes from Rhipicephalus appendiculatus, assembly GCA_030522465.1. Taxonomy (NCBI): domain Eukaryota; kingdom Metazoa; phylum Arthropoda; class Arachnida; order Ixodida; family Ixodidae; genus Rhipicephalus; species Rhipicephalus appendiculatus. The sequence goes on along the minus strand of JALIZH010012893.1, from coordinate 459,534 downwards.
GAATATAAGCTTTGCTCACAAGCGTTTATTCTGTAAAAAAAGTTGGGTCACCACATCACTTCCAAATTGAAGTGTTAATATAGAGACGCGTGTACGCTTTCTTCCAACTGCGATTATTAAATGTGAAAAGCCACCGTAGTCGAGCGCAAAACGTGGTGCGGTCTAGCAACACTGAAACGCCCGCCTCTTTAAACGCTGTCAGTCTAAACGCGCTTCACGAGTCAGACATGCCTGCGAAAACACCCTTCTCCCCGCAGAGGTGGGGTGGGAGGGTTGCCTCGGAAACAAGCATCACGTGGGCTAGCTCATCACGTGGGCTAGCTGTGAGGTGAAGCGCTCGTTCAGGGCCAGGAGCGGACCTAAGGGCGCACGAAGGTAGCCCCAAAGCAACCTTCAGCTGAGGAAGCGCCACGGAACCCTTCACCGAGGGCTCCTCAGTGAGGAAGCTTTCAGAGTGACATAAGGCGGCCTCACCAAATGAAGGCTTCCTTACTGAGGAAAGGAACGTTTCGTTGTTTGGCCCTAAATATTGAAAAGCACAGCTTGTAAAAAAGAAGATTGTCTTATATTGGTTAAATGCTGATCATTATTAGCTATGTAATGACAAGCGTTGGGCAATGCGTGGTTGAGAATTCTTTGATAATGAGAGCCACTGCGAAGTACCAGTTTATGCCGACAGCTGGCGGAAATGAGGCAGCTGATTAGCCAGCACGCTGATTTACACTTAAGAAAGGTTGAGGACGCAGCCCACGAACACGAAAAAAAAGAAGGGGACAGGATAAAGCATCAACTTGCAACTGACTTTATTTGATAAAAGGCTCCTGTTTATATACATACTTTACAAATATTCGCATACTTGCAAGGACCAAACACACTGTGGCGCGTGAACTTTTGGAGGCGTATTTTATCAATGAGAAACGAGATGTGTGCATCAGTGACACGTCTGTCAGCCTGCGTAAAGCAGAAGCGCCATTTTTTTATATCTTGATGTCATAAGCGTGGGATCGTTCGCCATTGTCCTGCAGCGCAACTGTAACTGCGCACATGTCTGCATGCATATAAAAAAATCACAGCATATCCACGGGGTGAATGATGAAGAGTTGGGGCGAAGCTCGTGAAGCAATCATGGTTACACCGTGAAATCTTCAGTGGTTTCGCCCAGCAGTAATCAAAGCGATAGTGTGTGTGAGACCCGCCTGGCGCCGCGCTCGCGTCGCGGCGGCCTCTCGAGCTCGCACCTCGGGATCCTGCCGACGAGCACGAGCCGCAGCGGCCTTCCGCACCCGGCGCTCCTCGTCGTCCATGGTCCGCCAAGCAGCACGATCCGGCAAGCGCACTCGTACGGCGACGATCCGGGGAATGAGAGATAGCGGGCGCTCGCCGCCCGGTGCAACCCCGCGCAGCAGCCAATCGGAGAGCAGCTGCACCGCCAACGCCATCTAGCGTACCTTCACCCAACCGCCATATTGCACGCATGTCTATGGGACAGCGCCCTCTCGGAAACGAGACGAGAAATGGAGATGACGACACAGAATGCGTACAGCGCCATCTAGTATATCGTCACCCAACTGCAGTTTGCATGCATCTCTATGGGACCGCGCCCTCTATAGTACGATAAGGGAACACTACTGGGTACAGAGGATGGATCGACGATCGACAACCGACCAGGTCTCGCTATAAGGAGCTTCGCCCCTAAAAGGAGCCTTTTTTTTCAAATAAATTCAGTTGCAAGTTGACGCTCTACCCTGTCCCTTCTTTTTTCGTCCACGAGGGTTGCGTCCTTAACCTTTCTTCAGCATGAACCAACTAGCCCAACAATACGTCCTAGTAAGCTGATTTACACTTGGTGGCCCAACTGGTGAAAACTCAGCGATATGACTGAAAAGTTCTCCGGATCATATCCGGTTCATATCTTGTTCATAAGTCTATTAAGCTGAAAAGGAGGTCAGTAGGCTAATGACATTTCTTTAGGGTATTGTGAGAGTTGTCGCCAGAGGAGGCCTTCATCTGTTAATGGATGAATGAAAACATGAATGAGTGAATGAATGAATGAATGAATGAATGAATGAATGAATGAATGAATGAACGAACCAGTAAGTTCATTTTTCACCAATCACTGATTAGTTCGCACTCTTTGTTGCAATAAATATTATTTTGATCGTGTCTACATTGGCCGCAGACTCAGGAGCTGCTAAAAGCTGCAGAGATGTGCCTCGCGGATCGTATCATTGAAACTACGGTGAGTCACCTGTGAGAGCAATTCATGACTAATAACTTACTAAAGCAGTTTGAGTGCGCAAGCTGTTTGAATGATGTAAGCATTCTCAGGATCACTCTTGCTTTCCGTACTCGAAGTACTTCAGCGAAAAAAAAATAACTAATTTCTGAGGATCAAAGCGAAAATCGTGACATGCAATTGGCATGCAATTTTCCGAAATATTTTTTTCCTATCTTCTACAATACACAAATCAGGAGTCATGGCTTACTGTAAGGCAACACCCGGATACGCCGTCAAGAAGAAATGCGCACATTTCGCCTTCCCAAAAGCAGTGGTATACGGTACCTTCAAGCAGTCGTTTTGCTCACATTGTGGAACCCGAGTGATCTAATTCTCAATACTCCTCATAACGGCTAACCCGAAGCATTAACATCTTTCGTTCTTTATTGAAACTGTCAAATCTCAACAAACCACGCAGGTGTACTTAAGGCCGAAATTCGCCACGCGTGTTAGAGCTCTTCTAACAGGAATCAAACAGCATCGGTAAAACTCCACATTTTGATTGGTTGTCATCGGCTGCGCACCCCAAGCAGGCGGGGCAGTTTGGAAACAAACCAGGAAAAACAGCCATATACCTCGTTCAGTAATGTGCCTCGAACGGTGCATCGGCAACAAGAAGTGGTTACGCAATTAAGAGGGGCCCTCCCAAAGCACCTTTGCTGACGTGTCATTTCTAAGGACAAATTCGAGGTACGCGGCTCAACCAAGGACAGCATCACGAACCAAGGCCTATGCATTTAGGAGCATCAAGTAGTGTGGAAGTTGGTTTTACCGCTGTTCACGCCTCTCGGAGATTTAATCACACTAGCAGGAGGGCGACGTAAGTACTGAAAATTCACAGGTCCTTTATGCATTTCCCTAAGACGACTGGAAGGCGAAAGCTATCTTTATTTCTTCTCAGTCGATTGTATTAGTCCCGCCTGGAAGGTTTCTGAACGCGACGTGGATCGGAGAAATTTCTGCGGAATTGGAGAAATTGAAGCTTTCTTCATCATCTCACGTGGGTTTGCCGTTTTCCGTGATTGACCCACCTTTGAAAATCGACGATTTCATACGAAGAAGTCATGTGACGGTTCGTGAGTCACAAGTCTGGAAACTGCCATGTCACGATGACGTCACTAGGTGACGTCCTCACATGATGATGATCTTTTGCATCACTCGTGTTGATGCCGCCAAATCCGACAATCACTTTTCGCGTTTGATGTGGCATCTAAGGCTCTCGCCTTAATGACACGAATTTTCTATGTGTTGACCGTACCGACCAAATATGCCTGCGACTTGGTCCCATACATATGTGACCTCGTGTGTTGTCTTGGCCTCGGATGTCGTGCTTGGGCAGTTGAGCCAAACACGCGGTGAATATCGCTAAATCGCTAAATTTAATGAGATTACAAACAAAACAAGCGAAAAATAAATAGTCGTAAGAGCTTAATAAAACAAGTTGAGTTAGTTCAAGCTGAACGAAATGTAAGGACGCAACCTAACGTGAAGAAAGCAAGAGGACAGGAAAGAGCGTCACTTGCAACTGTATTTATTTGAAGGAAGGCTCCTTTTTATACATTGCTGGCAAGGTGCGCAGTTACATTTGTGCAGGGGAATGGTGTGCTCAGAAAATCACGCTTTTGAAAAAGTGCATTTCTGGTCTACAGTTATACGTATGTTACCCTGCGTAGCGCAGAAGCGCAATTTTCGAAAGCGTTATTTCATAAACATGTGTTTCCACATCATTGTCTTGCGAAAATTTAACTGCACGCCGGCCGGCAATGTGTAGAAAAGAGTCTTCTTTCAAATAGATCCCGCAACTGACGCTCTTTCCTAATAATAATATCCGGGGTTTAAAGTCCCAAAACCAAGAGATCATCATGAGGGACGGCGTAGTGGAGGGCTTCGGAAATTTCGACCATCTAGTGTTCTTTAACGTGCACTGACATTGCATAGTACACGGCCCTCTACCATCTCGCCTCCATCGAAATGCGACCGCCGCGGCCTTATGCTTGTTAAAAATATATCGAATCCAATAAAATAGTTTGTTCTTCGTGACCAAGTAAACTAAATGACCTGCGATAACTGCCGCCTCTCACCAAGGTAGGTACGCAGAATATCCGCAGATGCGTTCTTCATGAAGACAGGAAAATATCTCGAAAGCTGTGCTCACTTGCTCTAAGGGGGGATGGTATACTCTTATTAGTAACTTATGCGGCTACGGAAAAGCGAGGTGGGACATAGTGGCTCCGCGCTGTGCTTCACATGTGCGCCGAGCAGTAAAGATCACCAGCGATGGGCTGCTTGACAGGGCGGCCGCTTCTCATGGGCCCTGGACTGAGGACTCCACCCAAGCCCATGGCTCGTCGAATGGCCCTGCCTTTTCTCTTTATTTTATTCATTATTATTGCGATATCAATTATATGGACATTCACGGCTGCTTTTTGCCGTCGGCGTCGGTGTCGCCGTCACGCCCCGTATATGTATATGTATATATATATAGAAATATAAAAGCCACGAAGAAAAATAATTCACAAAAATATTTTCCGACGCGCGGAATCGAACGAGCGACCTCTCGCTACGCAGCGCGCGGCGCTAACCGCTAGGCCACAGAAGCGCACGTCCTTCGGCATCTAAAGACGAGCTATTTATATACACCATTCACCGCTGGCGGTACGCCGATCTCGGGGGAATATCAGCGTGTTCTCTGCTTTAATAGTGAAGCAGCCAGATGGCGCGAAGTGCGCGCTGGGCGCCACTCGTTGCGATGCATTGGCCCTTTGCGATGCTAGCGATGCATCGCGTTGCGATGCATTGGCACGGCACCTGCCCTTTGCCCTCGCGGCGTAGTTGCCCGTGCCCGTGCGCGCGCGCGCTTATCTTGTGATGGGGGGATGGGGGGGGGTTACGTCGTGTGCTTTCGTCGGAATGATTGCGTTTAGGTTACAGAGCGCCCAAAGGTCACTTCGCTCGCTGAAAGAAGCGCGTTGTTGAAACACAGGTGAAGTAACAACTGTGACACTTGTTAGTTCGCGCTCGTCCTGTGTATATCTGTGCGTATGTTTCGTGCGCCCTTTGTGTTTGAGCAGAGCTTTAAGTGTCGAGCTGTGAACGTTGTTAGTTCGCGCTCGTCCTGTTTTTGTTCTTTTCGTGCGTGTTTGGCGCTTGAGCAACGCGCTCCAAATTTCGATCTGCTTGACGTTCTTCGCGTGAAATCCCAAGTTGTTGCTATCGCATTCATTGCTTCGCCCTTACGGCGAAACTGTGACTTTTTTTTAAAACTCACTGACCTCTCATTACTGCATCGTTAAAAGGAAAGAACAGAATCTGCTATCGAGAAAATATGCATGGGTTATTAAGTGCGGACACAAATGTATAGTAAGAAAATAGGACTTACGTTGTTGCTTTTCCAATTGCAGCCGCAATGGGCCCGCAGTGGAAGTTTCGACAGCGACGAAGTCACCAGGCAACTGATGGCACGTAATTATTTGCATTACAGGACGTCAGTTATTAGAGTATATAATATTGTTCTGGACCACTGCGTCATGTTTGTATCTAAACCTCGTTCACGCTCATTTGGGTTATTGGGTAGGTGTCAGCGCTTATGCGTGTACTGCAGAAATTGAATATAGGCTCCGTGCAGACGTAGCTCATGAGGGCGCCTCTAGCGGCAACAAGCGCAGATTTGGAAGGATGTTCTCGGCCGCTCGCACAGGGGAGCGATCGCGGAACGACGCCTTTTCCGATGCCAATGCTTTTCGTGCTTTTAGATGCGGAGCATCTCTTGCTCGGGTCTATGTCCCGCGGCGTCGGCGTCCGCACTCACACTACGCATGCGCAACTCACCTCCTTCCCTCTCTCCAACAGCTGCGCGTTACTCTCTCCACCTCTCTCCTACCACCTGCTTGCGCTTCTCCTGCGTTCTCGCTTCTGCTCTCGCGGCGCATGCGCTACTCTCCTCCTCTAAGCGGGTAGAGCGCTGCGCGCGTTCAGTGCAGTGCTTGCTTCGGTTGACTCCGCTTGACTCCGTTGATGCTTCCGATGAAGTGTGATGGAAGCAACAGTCCCGTCAGTGAGTGGGCTGACGCAAGCACGCGTCAGCATCAGCCCAAACACTAGCAACGTTACGTCCACTCAAGACAAAGCTGCGAAGCGAAGGGCACGCGACGCTGAACGCAAACGCTTGAAGCGAGCGGCGGACCCTGAACTTCGTCAGCGCGAAGCAGCTTCGAAGCGTCAACGTCGAGCAGCGGATCCTGAGCTTCGAGCACGTGAAGCAGCGTTGGTTCGTGAACGTTGATCAGCGAAATCTGAGGTTCGGGACCGTGAAGTTCAACGTAAACGTACGAAGCGAGCGGCGGAACCCGACCTTCGAGAACGGGAAGCCGCGTGTAAACGTCAACAACGAGAGGCTGCTCCCGATGCTGCACGCGACCGCGAGCGCGTAATAACGATCCGCGATGCTCCGCATCACCCCATGGTTCCCCTCGGGAAGATGGTGTAATTTTTTTAGCTTGGCCAGTGGTCAGAGCGACGGTCTGTCCGCGTTATCAACGTGATCAGCCAGCCGCGAGTGTTGGGCGATAAGAATAGCATAGCATAAGGCATCGCTCCGCGATAGCACCCCTGCAGCGGCCGTGACAGTACAATCGCTGCCGTCATCTGTTTCAAGATGCCGCCGAGTTTGCGGCTGCGTTAGCCCGAGGGTGATAAGCTTTAATCGTTAAATGAGCGAAGCGGCCCACGCTACACGCGTGCAGTTTCGCTCAACGGGCTCGTCGCCTCCGTTGACGTTTTCGCCAAGAAGTTGATGTGGCCGCGTTCGCCTGAGGGCGCACGAAGTCTGGCAAAATAAAAAAAGCACACGCGCTAACACTACGGTTCTCTCAAGGCTGCTAACAATTTACCGTCTTTTGAAAGCAAACGGGAACGAAAGCGTCTCAAGCGAAGCACCAAATCACGGTGCAGTGGTTTGCCGCCGCTTGCGTCGTCTGCTCCCATATCCCGCCAAATCTGCTGCCGTGGCCGCTTTGGCTCTGGAGGCAGCGCGCGACTGTGGCGGCTCCTAACGTATGCACGGTGCCTATAGGCAGCACTACCTAAGAATTCAGCTACCGAGAAATGAAAAAGACGGCTCCGAGCCCTTCCACTATTGTTAAGATGGAAGACAGCAAAGCCAGCGGCCGCGGCTGCGACTGCCCGTTCTGCGGTAGCGGGTTCACGTCGGTTTCGCGCGAATTCGCGCTTCTGCGCGCGTAGGAGCTCCTTTCATTACCGCTCTTCTTCGTTCGGCAGAGCGACATGCGTTCGTCTCATAGCTAGTCCAAAGGGCAACTGCTGATAACAACGCTAGCGCTATATCTAGATCACGAGACAAAGGGGCACAACGATTGGCGGGAAGTGCCACCGCCAAGTACCGCAACACTTGTGAAAGAGGCATCGGCGTTGGCGATGGAACGAAGAGCGCCAGAACTTTTCGTACGCGTCATTCTGTCAGCGCACGCAATTCGGCACATGCAATACAGTTTACAACATCACTGCAAAACACGGCAGCGAAAAGAAGCCGGGTGAGCGGAATGAAGTGAACATATTTGGACTAGAGCGTTCATTGAGCGAGAAGCGTCCAGCTACTGAAATATGCACAGAATACGGCGGTAGCAGAAAATTGGAGAATTCGACTGACTAAACAGAAAGAAATTTCCATTCACCGCGTGTTGATACGCTGTTTCAATGGTGATTTCTGTGAAGTCTACATTCAACATGAGATTATTTCTGCCAGAAATATTGCGTTTCTGGTGTAATGACATTTGTGAACGATCAGATCAAAATGCCAGCCTAATTTAGAAATGCATTCACCTTAAAAGGGTCGTGAAATACGCTTTGAACATAATCAAAAAAATGCTGCCGACCAGTAGTAAACGTTATTGTGAAGTCGATGAGGGTGGCCATGTGTGCTTATTGGAGTACATTCTTCGTGGCAGAAGTGTAGGCTAAAAACAGGGACAACAGAAAGGACACACTCGACACAAAAGAGTGCGAACATTCAAGAAATGATTTATTTTTCTCTGATCCCGCTGGTATACATAATCCCACAACATCATACGTCAAGTGTGCGTCATATATCACGCGAAAACGCGGGCCAAGCGTTGTTACACTGCACGCAGCAGGGGGGCATTTGCGATGTGGTTTTAAAAACAGCTAAAAATCGCTGGCTCTCTTCTCGGCAGACTACGTGGTCGAAAGAACCGACTGCATTGAAGAAAGGTAGGCCACGGTCCCTGCCTGTTTCACGATTGCAAGAACATCATCGGTAATATACGCATTTTTGTTTTGAGTTCAATTTACGTATACATTTTTATTTTCGAAAAGCAACGAAAAAGTGTTAGTCCTTGCTGCCTCGCCCAACGGTTTCCTGCTTATTCTTTCGTTTTCTCCTACGTCCCTGGGAGGCCGCACGCGACGTGCTACAATCGCGCTACTTCAATCACCCTACGTTGGCTGCATAGGTCATTTGTCTCGTTCTAGACCTATAACGACAATACAGACGGAATCACACTTGTCTAGAGCGCCCAGCCGGCCGCTCATCTGACGTTTTCTGCAGAAATATAGTCATACTGCCTGTTAGTCATAGTGCATGCTAGGTCCTTGAGCTATATTTCAGGCATCAGCGGAAGCTTGTCACTAACTTGAGGCCGCAGCTGCAGACAACAACATCGTCCACAGCCACGCGCTCCACCGCTCTAGAGAAGTGCGATTCCGTCTGTACTTACCGATGCGTCAGCCAGACTTTCGCGCAACAATAGCGCTTCAAGTGCTGCGTAGTTGCACCAACACGGGGTGCCGCCCAGTACCGCCGGCGTGAGTACTCGAGCGCTCTAGAAGAAAACAACAACAACAGAAAATACCTCAACAGAAAATACACGCACTGACCTGGCTTCTTTCCACCTTGCGATCCCCCCTGTATAACTTCTATCGCTCTCGTTATCACGAACAAAACGTATGTTTGGCTTGGTTTTGAGTAGACTATGCGCACAGTGCTTCGTCATATATAGTTAGGCTATTTCTTCTCCTTGTTGTTCCTGTGGCTGAACGACGGCAGCGGCTGCCGAAGCTTCGATCTTGGCACGCTTCTGCGCTTGGTAAGCATCTCTATAACGTGTTAATTTGGTCTCCCTTTGCTCCGATACTTTGGCAGGCGATTTTGCTTTTGCTTGAGGTCTCGAAGCCTTAATTGGATTCAGCCTGTCGGTTGCGTTGAAGCGCACGCACAAACGACTCAGCCGCAGCGCCATCCATGACGAGACTGAGCTACCAATCGCTGGAGAAGCGGCCGTTGAAGGGCCCTTAAACCACCTACAGAAGCTCGCGTGCTCCACTCCGTGCCTTTCCCCCATCTCCAGCGGCCGTGGTCACGCAACCAGTCCGATTAGGTGATGTCACGAGCAACAAACGCTGTCGAGTAAGCGAACTAGAACCTGTTTGTCTGCTAGCAGTGTGCGCGCTTCCTGCTGTTTCTTATTACACGGTTAGGAGGAGCACACGGAGATGTGGAAAGCAGAGCCGACGAACGCAGCGTAGCGAAGGAAAGAGCGAAACGAGCAAGGGTCGCGCTTCGATTATCAAACGCGTGTTGCTACGCTAGCGTTCGCTGTAGACTTGAGCGCAGCTGCAACGCCACAACTACATTTCGACTCCTGTGTGGTGTAAGGACCCTGTAAACACTCGCCTGGTCACGTGCTACCGCCGCGGCGAGACTCCGAGAGAGCCCAGTTGCCTACGCCTCTCCGCAGCGGATAACGTGGCCTGACGTCACGCCTGCCACACACGCACTCCGGCGGCTCGAGGTGATCGCGACGCGATGAATGACCTTGGGAGACATACGGCGTGATAGGGATATCGCTCTACTACGCCATGTCTTCCAATGTTGATGGTTGATCGTTGGATGCCTAGGAAGCAATCCCAACTCGAAAGCGGAACGTGTTTTTATAAAGTTAGTTGGTGCCAATTTACAGAAATACATGTGCATATTTTGCACAGTGTGAAATAATTCAGCTGTCTATAATCTTCATTATTATTTTGTAAAGCACCATCGATGCGCAAAAGGAGGGAGCGAGACAGAGGGAGATTCCCTTGCGCCTAATACGCATCGCGTCCTCGCATCTTGAAGCATTCTCAGCCCGTCATCGTGATCATAATCAGCAGTGGACTACGCACACTGCAGGGCAAATGTCTCTCCCATATTCCGCCAATCAACCCGCTCCTGTGTTTGTTGTTACCACGTTTTCCCATCAAACTTCCTGATCTCATCTACCCACCTAACTTCCTGCCGCCCCATTACGCGTTTGCCTTGTCTTGGAATCCAGTTAGTTGGACCACGTATGTTGCCGAAATTTATGAGTACGTCCCATATTCATTTCCTTTCCACGTGGGAAATTAACGAAGTCTGAGATAAAGCTGATGTGTAGCGGTCTACACACTCCTTAATCTCTGAGATAGATATAATATGGAGAATAAAAATGCAATATATGTGAAAAAAAAATCAAGTGAATGTGGCTACGGCATTTCCTGAAGGACTTGTAGAGTGTCATATGTAGAAGATATCGTACGTTGCAATTGGTGTCTAAGAGTGAAACACTTTAGTGTTAAACATGTACGTGTAGAACCCTGAATCGTTAGAAGGGACGCAAAAGGTCGCTCCTGAAACGACAATGCGGAACCGCCGGCAGCCATACGCACTAACTAGGTGACGTCAGCCTAAGTACCAACTGGATTACCTATGTATTACCCACTAGCCCGAAGAAACGCCTGTAGAGTAGACGCGGTTCGCGTATGGCAAAGACGCCGATGAGTGTCTCTTGCGCGCACTCGCAGGTACCGTGGAGTTCCGCGTTCCTCGATAGGCAAAGCGTCCGTGCAGGTCTACTCTTCTTAGGCTGATGTCACCTGCGTATGGCTGCCGGTGGTTCCGCATTGTCGTTTTAGGGGCGACCTTTTCACGACCCCTTTAACTATTTGTTTCAAACATCAACATGAATTGCACATGTTGGTTGATTTTAGGGGCTCAAGGTGGCCTTCTTGGCTGATGCTAGGTCTTTCCTTGGCGTAGACAAAGTAGAGTCGAACCACAGCCTGTCACAGACCATGAAGGAAGGTGCAAACTCCAGGGCCAGAAGTTACGTGCAAAGCTGGCTGTGGCATCCTCTGAAGAAGCGCGGGCCTTTCGTCCATCGTACTCGGCTCGCGTGGCGGGCGAAATCGGCGCGGCGGCTGCGCGGATTGTCTCCGTCCGTGGACGCGGCTGATAAGCGATGGCGCGGAGGGTTTTCTGCGGACACCCGACGGTTTACCTCGAGCTTTAAGAGCTTCGCTCTTAAGATTTTATTATGCACACAAACCAGACAGGCTCCTACAGCAGTCCCACGGAGGCAATAATGGAATAAAAAAAACGGAGCTCGTCCGGTAGGGTGGTGCACCTAGGGCAAAGCCTCAATGACACGATCCATCCGTTCAGCTCCTTAGATCAGTCGTAGCTGATCTTCCAGGGTCGGGCCAGAAAAAGCAGCGTCTTCCAATCGTTCTATGTGCCATTTGTCTCATGCTCTGCACCCTCCAATGTGATTTGAAAAAGTGTTGGTGTTGCTCCGCACCACGGACACTTGCCTCTATTCGCCTTGGGGCAGACCAGGTGGAGAGTATGCAGATTTATGAAGGTTTTCTCCTGTAATTTTCGCAGCATGGTCGTTTCCGCAACAGTATGAGATCAATGAAAAAATATCGAAAACTTGAAGGACGCTTGAGCTTCGCCTTCAAGAGTAGAACGCGACAGCGTAATCGGGACCCGAGCGCATTGCCTTCTCAATTGCTAGCCTGGTTTCGGTTCTCGGTGCATGCCTCAACTGTGCCGCAAGGAAAGGAACGTCTGTATGAGTAACATTGGCTGTTTCAAACTATCCTATAATACCTCCCGCAAGTTTTGTTTTGTTTTGTAAGCCTACGAGAGGCTGGCTCAGGTACCCACAAGGGGGGATTGGCCACACTGACTGTTATGTAGGGAAAAAATAAAGGCTGCGCAACATAAAAAAAAGAGGATAAAATGCAATATAAATGAAAAGTCAGATAGGTAAAAGGATTATAAAAATTTATAAATAAAGATCGGAAAAAATTATGTTTTTTTTTTCCAACGGTCGGCAACACTAGCAGCGTAACCTTCCGGTTGCTTGTAAGAACTTATGTAGCGCAGTAACCAGAGCACGCGGCTTGCGCCAAACTGCCCGGCTCCAAATGATAACAGGTTGGAGGTAGTCAGTGTTAAGCCCAGTTGACCAGTAGGGATTTCAAGATATATTCGGCGGAGTGAGGCGAAACGGCGGCATGAGAGAAGAAAGTGTTTTATTGTTTCTGGTTCATTGCAAATTACACAGAGGTTAGTTAATGAGAAGCCAGATTTGTGAAGGTAATAATTTAGCCGGGGAATTCTACAGCGAAAGCTAGTGAGGGTCACTTCGCATTGACGCGAAATGCATTTAGTGGTGTTCCATGAAAACTGCAAGTGCTTGAACTCATCAGATTGTATGAGAGCTGTTTGACTGTTTTTTTAAAAATAACAAGCGCTTGAATCTTTCTCCTGTAATGAGAGGAAAATGAGGAACTATATTAAGAACCGGGCAAGTACAGTTGCACAGTTACCACTACGCCATAATTCTTCTTTTTGCGAATCAGCGAAGCGCCCACTACGCGTCCTCAAGGCAACACACGAAACTACGCAGCTGCTCACTTTCTTGATGCTTTTGTTGCTGATGATTACATATGCCTGAGCACTTTGTACTGGGTAGGCCTTTAGAACACCAACTCGTTGCGCAATCGACATGTTTTGACAATAGGAGCTATTTTACGTTTCTGCCACACAATATTACATGCGTTTAGGAGACTCCTCCCACTACATGGCATTCGCATAGAATTTTTTTTTCCCAAAGCCGTTTCAAGCCGTGGCGTCACTGTGTGGTACAACATCTGCTTGCCATGCAGTAGGCCTCGGTTCGACCTACACTCGAGCCGAAGGTTTTAGATGCGAAGCATCTTATGCTCGGGGCTCTGTCCGTCCCGCGTCCCGCGTCCGGTCACCTTCATGAAGTAGGGAAGCACCCACAATGCGAACCAGAACACTGTAGTACAATAAGGCCTGTCAACCACCACCACAGCCAACAATCATGGCCGAGAGCACAGAGTGGCTGCTTAGCAATGGCTAGGCAGGTGGTGGGTGCAAGCAAAGAATAACACGCACTACCGATGGTGTCTGTCGCCCACGTTGACTCCATTCCTTGATCTTGCTTGCATGTGTTTGCGGGGGGCTTTGTCCGTCCCTCCTTCTCGCGTCCCACACCCCTCTCTCTCTCCTCTCCTACGCCCCCCCCCCCCCCTTTCTCTCCTCTAGGAATCTTCTACTCTACGGAGCGACGCCCGCGTCCCGTTGACTCCATTCCTTGATCTTGCTTGCATGTGCTTGCGGGGGGCTTTGTCCGTACCTCCTTCCCGCATCCCACACCCCCCACAGCGCATGCGCGTCCCCTCCCTCTCTCTCTTCTATCCTACGCTCCCCCCTTTCTCTCCTCTAGGAATTCTCTACGGAGCGGCGCTCGCATCCAGCGTCGCACACACCCACAGCGCATGCGCGTCCCTTCCCCCTCTCTCTCCTCTACTACGGTTCCCCCCCGTTCTCTCGTTTGGGAATCCTCTACTCTACGGAGCGGCGCGCACGACAGGTGGTGCGACAGCTGCATACTCCGCTGGGGCCGCCACGGTAGTTACGCGGTATGAAAATGACGGAGCGCGCGCGCCTCATTCTCTCTCCTGTGCAGCGCCGCGATGAGCGCCGCTGCCGCGAAATGGGAGCGGCGACGTTACTCCCGCTCAAGCCAGCCATGTCGCCGCTGCTTCGCATCCACACATGATTCCCTTTAGCGGGAGATGGGGAAGTTTTTTTTTATTGTTGATTTTATTTGCATATTTATCGATTCTTCGGTCACGGTTAAGGCTAATTTTTCGCTCACAACAAAGGACGCTGACACCAATGTCGACACCAGTATTTCTGCGAAACGAGATCTTTAACGCTCTAGCGTTAAAATCTTCAGCACAAGCCGGCGGCCGGTGAATTGCGAGGCAGGCAGGGTTAGCTTGGCATTTATTACTTGGACGACGTAATACGTGCGTCCAGCTCCGCAGTAAAGCTAGTTATCGTATACTGCGAGCGTACACCGAGCTTGCTTTGTGCTTGCCGCGTTCCTGATAATTACTTGTACAATTTTTCATTCCAGACGTGCGCCATCCAGCGCCTCGGAATTCCCTTATACGATGCAAAGAAGATGAACGCCGTACTCCACTGGTTGCATGAAGCTACATTTTCGGAAAGTATATTGCATTGAAACCAAAATCGGATGTTATTGTGGAACCACTGGGGTGATCACTTGGTTGCCATGAACTCGGAACCATCAGCATGGAGCAGAGAACAGAGAAACGAAGCGGACAGCGCAATAAAGAAAATAGCCAAGCACTATCCTTAGAACCGTGTTTATAGAGTTTTTCTAATAGCACGCACGCACGCACGCACACGCGCACGCACGCGCACACACACACACACACACGCGCACACACACACACACACACACACACACACACACACACACACACACACACACACACACACACACACACACACACACACACACACACACACACGCACACACACACACACACACACACACGCACACACACACACACACGCACACACACACAAACGCACAAACACAAACGCACAAACACGCATGCACGCACGCGCACACACTCCACGCGCACGCACACGCACAAGCACACACACCACACCACACAAAATCTGGTCAGTGTCACATGATTTTGTTTATGTTCAAACGGCATCGAGACACCCGACGCGAGTATTCACTGCTTTGGAGTCGTATTTATCCTTACGTAGTATATACATATTTCTTTAGGAATTTTTATGAAATTTTGTGGCGAGCGCTTTGTGTGCCAATGCGCTTACGTCGCAAGTTGACCCCGCAACGTGTTTACGAAACTGACGAGCTGATTTCCACAATTGATCGTCCGATACCAGAGGATTACCGATTGCCTGAACAACACGAGTATACGTGACATAACGCGTGGACCTGCTTTGTTTCTTGAAAAGCCAGCAAAAGGACGGGACCCGAGAAAGAGGCAGTAATGTCACTTATCTGGGAAGAGGAAAGGGCAAAGAGGAACGTAAAATTGTGGAAGCATAGATTAGGAAAAGTTGAGATAAATGTATAAGCTTACCGTCGATTTGCCTCCTTGACAAGGAACTTAGTGTTTTGCGACGATGGCAAAAAAGATTGTGTACTTTCTTTTGCCGGGTGACGAGGTAAGCGGTACTGATGGGCTGCACATGCGTTGTGAGGTTTCCTGGCTGACTGCTTCCCTTCAATAAATTCACAGTTGCTAGTTGTAGCGGTGAGCGAATCTTCCTCTTTCTCGTGTGCCGTCCTTTTGCTGGCTTTTCTTCAAGTAACATGAACCAACTGGCCCAGGTATAAAACTCTTGTTTGTTCCGATTATTAGGGGCGAAGCTCCTTAGGGTGTGGGTCTGTTCCCTCCTCTGTAGTAGTAGTAGTAGTACTAGGTAGTAGTAGCCACGTATAGTGGAATGTACCCACTCCACGTGATAAAGACGACGATGACGCAGTATGGTGGAACGTACCCACTACACGTGATAACGATGAAGTATAAGCGCGTTCCAGTATAGTGGAATGTACCCACTACACGTGCTAAAGATGACGATGACGCCTGATGACCATGAAGGAATAAGCGCGTTCCAGTATAGTGGAATGTACCCACTACACGTGATAAAGATTGACGATGACGCTGATGACCACGAAGTATAAGCGCGCCTTCCAGACCACACATTCTCTTTCCTGCCATGGATGAAAACGATCGAGCTTCGCCCACTCATCATCATTCACATCGTGGATATGGCGTGACTTTTTTTCAGCTGCCAATAGAGATGCGCTTATTGTAAACGATTGCGCCTCATTACCTTTCAGTTATTAGACGGTAGTGTAGTAATTCCTGAGCACTAATTGAGAACTTGTTACATCAGACGCGACAGTCTGTTTAGTACGAGCCAATGATTTTCAGGCATGCCGTGCTACATGCACCCTTGTGTGCTGTGCTTCCAAAGAGAGGCCCTGGAAGTCGAGCTATTCCAACTACAACGATCCTGTTCTTGTAGAAATGGGTGGGCTCATGAAAAAAAAATTGAAGATGCAGAAGTGTTTGTGCTAATGCTAACTTGAGTGCTGTCCCAGGTGATTGCCGGTTGGTTTCATGGAACACACACGCACACACACAACAAAGTAAGATTTCACAAACGACGGCCTCGAAGTTTTATGAAAATACCTATTTCTAGCATAACTAAAATTTAACGATATGCAGGCGTAATAAATTTACGAAACCAGAGAAATAATCTTATTAACGTATGCGCTATCAAAAAATAGAAAGAAAATGAGAACAAAACAAAAAATCTGTTCGCTTGGTATTACAAGCCGGCGCCTTCGTCAGCGTATCAGCCTACAGGCAGCTAGGCGGACGGGCCGATGTCGTGCGGGTCTTGGATGATGACACGGTGGCCGGAGCCTGTTGACCTTCGGCGGGTGCTCGGTGGGTGCTTGGCCGGTTTGACGGTGGATGACAGTGACGCCAGGATCGCTTCCTTCCGTTCTTTTTCGCTGCCGCAGCAAGACTTCTCCCTTTTCCTGGCAATCTCGGGCAGCCACTGGATGGAAACCGCGCTGAACAAAGCCAACGCGGCCACCACCACATCGAGTGGCATGTCGGCTTCGTTGGGACCACCCCAGAGTACCACGATGACGGAGGCCACGATGACTCCCATGCGACCGAACGCGTAGGCGATCGTGAGGCCTATGCTTCGTACGGTCGTGGGAAAGACCTCCGCCGTGTAGCCGTAGTTGACGCTTAGCGCTGCGGACGCCAGGCTCTCGACGACGAGAGCGACCGCGGAGGAAAGCGGAGCCGCCATCGTCGCGGACACGGCGGCGTGAGCGACGGCGGAGGCGCACAGGAAGGCCAGCAGTATGGAGAGCGTCTCGCGCTGTCCGTGGTCGCTGATGTACCAACAGACGCTCGCGTAGAGCAACGCCTGGACGACCATGTGGATTGTACGCCACAGGTGTCCGGTATCGGCGCTCTGAAGGACGAGACCATAGTAGGCGAGGTTCACGCTGAACCAGGACAGCAGGACAGACGTGACACCCCAACGGAACAGAGACTCGTGCGTGAACGTGTCGCTGCCGCCAACGGTCATGACGAATTGGTTGGAGGCGTCGCGCCTTTGGATGTGAGCGACGAGCGCCCGGAAGGCGTCCCGCGCTTTGTGCGCGCTCAGGCCGTTGCTAGTGGCCGCTGCAACGACGGCCGTTTCCGCGGCGCGAGGCCTCCCCGTCGAGAGAAGCCAGGTGGGGGACTCGTCGAGAAGGAAGCACCAGAAAACGAGCATGAACGTGGGCAACAGCAGCACTAAGTGGGCCATGACCCAGTGGGGCTCCTGAATGGAGAGCACGTGCAAAGCCGGCGGCACCAGGGTCGTGCCTACCGCTGTGTCCAGGACGCCGTACGTCGCTCGATTCTGGTTGCCGGTCATCTCGTAGATGAGGATGAACATGAGCACCTGAACCGAGCAGCTGGCCGCGGAGACAAAGAACCGGGTCACCAGGAACATGACGAACGTCTGCGCGACGCTGCACGCCACGCTGCATGCCAGCAGGCAAATCACGCTGCCCAGGATGGCCAGCTGGCGCCCGATCCTGTCGGACACGAACCCGGCGGCCGGCACGAGCAATGCGGCTCCCAACATGTTGACAACCATGGTGAACTTGTAGAGCCAGCGTTTGTTGCAGACGAGGTCCCAGCGGCTCACGATGCTGTCGCTGACGTCTTGGGTGTCGTAATCCCAATGGTAGCACGGAATCACGGAGCGTATCTCCACCGCGTCGTCCGGCTGGGAGAATGAGAAAGAAATCTTGACGATTAAAGACATAGCTCGGCTTGTAAGAGCGCAAGTTAGGGCATTTTAATAGAAGTCTTCGAAAGCCAATACGTCAGCTAGTAAGGCGCGGCCAAAAAATGAAACACGAGGTGGCCAATATTCTTGACATTATAAACACATCCCCGCTTCTGAAGCAATGGTTCTTCATAAGAAACAAAAACAAAGAAACGGCCTCCCTGTCTCGTTTCTAGGAACCTCAAAAACTATCGAGCAATTCGTCGCAGCTCCTTATTAGTAAGCAGCGTTAAGAGTTGGGCGAGTCGTGTCTCGTCCCACTGCGCAGTTCGACTAGAATCAGCTCCTTATTGTCTGTTAGCACTACCCGCGAACCGAAATATGCGCGAAATCGGAAAACGCTGTACCGTCTCATAATTTAGACTAGCAGAAAGTCCGTACATAAGGCGATCGGAGCGGCACGTTCCTAACGAGCTGTAAAGAGTGGTCAAAACAAAGAATGCTTGAACTGTTTGACGAGAAAGCACTTTGTTTCCAACTGCCCTATCGTAAATTTGTCCGTCGTCTATTACAATAATCCACGATAATGACGGAACACGTCTTGCATCATAATGTATGCAGTTTCTGGATAGTATCTCGGTGTAACATGTACCTGTTTGACTTTGTTCTTGACACAAGACGAAAGTGTGAGTGGAAATATGGTGAAGCAAGGGCCTGCTCCTATATATTCCCTTGAAGGGTAGTCGACTGCACGCACACTCATAGGTTTTCCATATACTGAGCGGGTAAGGGTACTGCTTCAACGAGATTATATATATATATATATATATATATATATATATATATATATATATATATATATATATATATATATATATATATATATATATATATATATATATATATATATATATGTGTGTGTGTGTGTGTGTGTGTGTGTGTAAGTATGCTTAAGCGTGCATATATTGCACATGTATGTGATATTGCATTCCTGCCAAATGAAAGGGTTGGAGACGCGATCAGCTGTTTGAGGACAGCTTTTATTCTACAATACCCCCCATCTTAATTAGAACAGACAAGAATGACAAGGAAAGTATAGGGGACATTAGTAGTAGTAATTGTAATGTAAATGTGAAAAAAAAACCGCCAGGCCTGCGCGGAACTCGCAGCACAGCCACGAAAGCTGGGAGAGGGGCCTTTCTAGGGCCTTTTTTAAACATTATTGGGGCAACTACAACAACCGCACTTGCATGGTACCCACTACGCCATAAATCACCATAATTTTTTCTGCAGTGGGGAAGCGTCTACTATGCCATTATTCTTCATTCTTCAGAAAAGCGTGGTACCCGCTACGCTCTTGTAACGCATTATGTTCACTTTGTTGATGCTGTGGCTGACGACGATGAAGAATTTTGCCTCGGAGGCTTTTGTAATGGGTTGGAGCATTGAACGACCCACTCGTTACGCAATTCGATTTGTGTGACGCCTGGTTCTTACTGTACTGTTCTAAAACGCTTAACAACACACGTTAACGCGATTCCTTACCCGACATGAAGCCTGCCTAGGGTCAGTTTGCACCGCAGTTTCAAGCAGCGGCGTAGCTCAGTGGTAGAGTGCTGGGCTGCCACGCAGAAGACCCGGGTTCGAATCCCATTCGGTCATAGGGGTTTTTTATTTATTTAGTTTTTTTCTTATTTCGTGCGATATTGGTTACGGACACCGGCGGCGGCAGCGGCGGCGGCGGCGGACAACTACGGCAGAAACGACCCTTGTTGTGATCTCATAACAGCTTTCGCTGTAAAAGAAAAGTGGACGAAAAGGTAACTTGCCGCTGGTAGGGGACGAACCTGCGACCTTCGAATAACGCGTCCGATGATAGAGCACCGGACGAGTTATTCGAAGGTCGCAGGTTCGGTTCCTGCCAGTGGCAAGTTATCTTTCAGTTCACTTTTAGATGCGAAGCATCTATTTGACTCACGTGTGTGTAACGCGCCGTACGTTACGTGCGTCCGTAGGAATGCGCCGCAACGCGTTCCCCTCGCCGTAGGTGTTGGAGCGTTGCCAAGTAGGTCACGCCACAGCTTCGCGTCGACGCCACGCTCCCCTCGCACGCTTCCCTCGCTCCGCCCGCTCGCAACACCTCTGAACGTGTCACTTCTCTCTCGCTTCACCCTCTCCACCGCCCGCAACGCTCGACCGCACGTCGAGAGGAAACACTCTTTCGGCTCGTTTATCTGCGATGACGCCCGTTTCAACCGGGTCAACGCCGTGCGCACCGCTGCTGCTTCGCATCCCATCGGGTTCTCTTCGGGGAGATGGTCCAAGTTTTTATTTCTTCACATTTACATTAAAATTCCTACTAATAACATCCCTTATACTTTACTTGGCATCCTTGTCTGTAGAGCGTTGGACGCGTTATTCGAAGGTAGCTGGTTTGGTCCCTGCCAGCGGCAAGTATTTTTCGTCCACTTTTCCTTCTTCACATTTACATTACAATTACTACTAATAACAACCCCTATACTTTCCT
Source organism: Rhipicephalus appendiculatus (assembly GCA_030522465.1). Lineage (NCBI taxonomy): Eukaryota > Metazoa > Arthropoda > Arachnida > Ixodida > Ixodidae > Rhipicephalus > Rhipicephalus appendiculatus. Next base: position 438,684 of record JALIZH010012893.1, on the reverse strand, counting down.
TCGCATCCTTGTCTGTTTGTTCTCATTAGCATTGTGTCTAACAAAGAAAAACATCTTTCCTTCAATCCACCAATCTGTATTTTGTAGCTGTACAAGATGCCAAAATAAACAATTTCAATGATTTAAAAGACAATTGTGCGTATTGTAGTGGATCTGGTGGAGGCATGATTGACGCGTCCGCTACCCTGTACGGGGACTCGGAGTGCAGTTAAGCGCATTTACATATGCACATGGTATGCGTCTCCTATGGTCCACAGGAAACGCTGACCGTGTGCAGTTGCCGCAAATTGCCGCTCTTTCGATCCCCTTGAAAGGTGGAGAACTGACAGGTTTTTCAATTACTGAGGGGGTAAGAGGACGGCTTCAACAGGATTAAATTTTCGTTTAGTGGGGTATACAAGAACAACGAAACTTGTCTCCACCATGTACACTACAATATCCACTGTTAAGATGGAAAACATCCCATATTAATGGTGTGCCATGGTAGTAACTGATGGAGAAATCGTCAGTCGGGCGGAGGTGTACTCGCAGGTAAACAACGTACCCGTGAGCTCATGGGCACTCGTGCGCTCATCCCATTGAACCAAATGCCAGTAGCAAGTGACGAGAACTAGAAGTTCGGCAACGTGCTACAGGGTGATTCGTTTAGAACGGACCTACTTCATTGGGCAGTCCTTTTGTTACAATGTATCCATTTTCTATACGGATCTCGGCACAACATTCAGAAGGAATGAGTATTTGATGGCCTGTCCCACTTTTTTTCATGCGCAGCGCAGGAAACAAGAGTAATTATGAAACTGTTCTGACTTCAACAGTATGCAGACGCTTTTGTATGGAATTTCACGGAAGTCACGGTTTTTTTTTAGCTCTTAATGATCCTTTTTTTTTCTGCGTGGCTCATCAAAAAATGGGACTTCTCATTAAATTTTCATTCTTGCTGAATCTGTTGTCGCAAACTGCCTGAAAGTTGTATAACTTGTAACAAATCTGCAGCCCAATGAAATCAGTTCGTTCTGAAAGAGTCACAATGTACATTCGTTGTAACACTTTAAGGAGAAAGTCTGCTGCAGACTTTGGTAATGCATTATGTTATACAAGCGGTGGCCAAAACCCCTGCAAGCCATAATGAGACAGAGTTTGAGACAGACATCCCCCCCCCCCCCCCACTCCTGAAGCTTTGTGCACCTGAAATGGCGTTGTGCTGCCTCCGAGACCTCCTTTAACCAAGCAAAAATGCAGTGATATGACGCCCTCACGTGATGGCATGTGATTACGTCGCCATGGACGTCACAACATGCCTGCTATGACGACGGAACACGGTAACGTCACACCTGGGGTCGTTAGGGGCATAAGTAACGTGGGTATTTGTGCCGCTTCTCTCGCCTGTTTGTGTTTCGCTCAAGGGGCTACACGACGAGGCACTTAAGGACCTCACCTTATATGAACCAAATCGAGAAGCCCAATTGCCAACAGCAATTTCCAGAGGGGTGTGTGTCTAGAATTGCTGGCACTAAAAAAAAGGATAAATACCCACTATAACACGCCATTAACCATCAGCAGTGTACAAGGAAAGAATTAAGACTATGCTGTTACCTCCAGTCCGTGATGTGATAGCTTATACTTCGAGCGCTAGCCGTTACATAGCCAGTATTTGAAGATTTTTAGTCTAAGTCTAGAAGCGGATCAGTCGGACACCCTGCAGTGAAGTGAGAGTCCTCACCGTCGGCAGGGCCGGGTGGTAGACGGTGCACCGGCTGAAGCTGCCGTCGGCTTCGATTGGTATGGCAGCGTTCCTCCAGACCTCTCTGGACACATGGCTTAGATCGTTCCGGCGGTCGGCACCAGTGGTCCACGTCGCGGCCGATCAGGAAGTTGGCGAACGCGTGCAGCAGCAGCACCACCACGGACAGCATGCCGGTGAAGAGCAGGCGCCGCTGGAAGTTGCCGTGGCCCAGGATGGCGTAGACGTTCTCTTGGATGAACATGCGGGTATCGCTCACGAGGACGAGCGTCGGAGCTGAGCTCACCGGGTGGGTTGCTGCGCCCGTCTCCTGAGCCTCTGCGTCGTCCTTCGCGGCCCGCAGCATGTCCTCTAGCGGCATGGCGGCAAGGCCGTAGTCCACAGTCCAGTGTACTAAACGTCCTGTATCCGTCAGTTTGCGGCTGACTTGCCCTGCACGTCGCGTGTCGGTGGCTTCGAGATCTTCTTCTGCGCGTGGAAGCTGAGCGCGCGAAAAGGAAGATGACAAACCATGTCGTATACCCACTAATGAGTATTGCCCTATTGCCTTCTTGCTCGTTCCACAATTAATGACGGGCATTGGGAGGAACGAATGTTTGCTTGCTTCTTATTCAGTAACCAGGCGCAACGCACCCAGTGGAATCAGCCATGAATCTGGTCGTATGCTATATTGTAATATATATACATTTAGGAAATATGTAGGTTTAGAAATGGATAGCTTAGAATATATCTCATTACTGATTCGAATAAAGAAGAGCGAAAAAGAACAATAACAAATCAGTCTAACCGAAAATGAACGATCGATAAACGCAGAGCCTGGGCGGAACATGCAACACAAGTCAGAGCGTAGGCAGGAGGAACAACATTGATAGATACCGCTGTAAACTCTGTTAGGGCGCCGGCTGTAGGTACAGTTGCGACGTACCCACTACGCAGTTAATCACACTTTGCGAAGCAGTAAAGCAACCACTAGGCGTTTGTAAGGCAACATGCGCACTTATGGAGCTGCGCACTTTGTTGTAGCTTTGGCGGGTGATGCTGAGAATTAAGAATTACAGCTGAGCGCTTTATATTTGGTGGCAAACATTAAACCGCAAACTCATTAAACAATTCACATAGTGCCATGCCCGGTACGGTTTAAGCTCGGCTTTGATTTAATCTGCTGCTACGCAATATCACATCTGTTAACGCGATTCCTCAGCAAACATGACGCTTTTATAGGGTATTTTTATTAGGAAAAATTAGAGCCGCTTGCACAACGTTGCTATGCAGATCACAGCAGAACTGGTAAGCACCTAGCTTGTCCTGGCTTGGATATGACCGCTCTCTTTTCCCTAACTTGCTATTTTATTATACATGTCTATGCGTGCTCTTTTTTTTTATCTTTCTATCTTTACTTCTTTCTCTGTCTTCTTTCTCTTTTTCTTCCATTTCTTTGTATTTTTCTCTTTCCTCGCTTTCTGTCCTTATTTCTCTCTCTCTTTCTGTAGTCGTTCTCTCGCCTTGTGTCCTTTTCTCTTTCTTGCTTGCCTTTCTATCCATATCGCTCTTTCTAGTTTTTTCTTTCTTTCTGTCTTTTTTCTCTCTGTATTTCCGTTCTTCCTGTACATTTTTCTCTTTCCATGTCTTCGTTTCTCTATATTTTTAGGCGTTCTCTTGTCTTGTAAATTTTTCTGTAGTTCTTTCCTATCTTTCTATCTATTCCTGCTTTTCTTCCTTTATATCTCTTTCTTTGTCTCTCTCTCTTTTTCTCACTGTATGTGTTATCCCTCCTCCTTTTCCTGCTCTTCACCCTCATATCTGTCCTCATCATCCTCAATTCCCTTTCCCACAGCCTTGCTATACTATAGTATAAAAGGCCATGCTATGCCCTGCTGCTCTGCTAGCGTGCCTGTTGTTACGATCGGCACCTGCGCCGAAGAGAATTAAAGCGGTGTCCTCTGTTCTTCGAACACGGCGCCCAATGGGCTGCTTGCCTGCTAAAAGCCGTCCAAGCACGTGTATTGTCCTCCCGAGCCAGTAAGTGAGGCGCCACGCAGCCCAACACAGCAGGGAGATACCGGACGACAGCAATGGCTTCCGGTCGCGACATCTTCCTTGAAGACACAGCGGCATTAGCATGGATGTCAACCCGTCCCGCTAATTGAGCGATGAGGTACTTCGGCGCGCTTTGGCGCGGGGGACGTTTTGAAGCCTCCGGTTGTCCGAGCGTGTGACGCATCACCCTGCGGCCTTCACATGTCAAGGAAGGACCACCTTAGTGCCACAGGTGCAGAGTGCGGTGGCCACGTCCCAGTCGAGGACGTTGACCTGGGCGCGTGTGGGTGGCACCCCCGGAAGTGGTGTGCGTCCTGTGATCGCACAGCTCAATTTGGAGCCATGACACCATCTACGGATCTGGGGAAAAGAGACTCTTTATAATCAGCCCCCCACGGGCACATTCGACTCGAAATCTTGGTCTTGTGACACGAACTGAATCTTGTATCACGAGATGTTCGTCATGTATAAAACGAAATGCTCGCCCTGTAAATAATGTAATTAAACCTCTGTAAAGTTTCCCTTCAGTCTCTTCATGCAGCCGCTGCGTCGTCCTTCCCGAGTCTCCGGTGCCTGCAACGACCGGTCCCAACATTGTACAGCTGAGTGGTTAAGACGCTCGCCTTCGGATCGTGGGCACGCGGGTTGGTATCTCGCCTCGCTAAGTAGTTGTTCCCAAGAATTTCTCGCTTTCTCTATCTTTATTTCTCTTTCTTTCTCTCTCTCTCTCAATACTTGTTGTGTCGCCCACCAGAGTTAATGCATTCCCCGCCGGGGAAATCGGGGCACGCATTCTGGGAACGAAGCAGGTGCTGAAGACGATGACGGTGAAGAAGAGGACAGAGAGAGCACGTGCCGGTTCATAATGATTTATGTTCGCTCTCCAAGGACTAACGATTGGCTTAAACAGCTTTGCTGTTAAAAGTTCCAAGCAATGGCGTAGCTGTCGGGTAGAACATTTGCTTGGAACGCTGCCTCCCTGGGTGCGCATTCGCATCGAACCCTGTTTTTTTTTCTCACTCCGCGCGTTAGCTGCGACGCACACGGGCAGCGGCTGCGGCAACACCAGTGGCAGACAACTTCTTCACCAAAATCGGCTAATGTTGTGAGCTCGCGACAGCTTACGCAGTGGAAAAAAACTGAATTTAGTAAATCCTAACACCAAATTGAATTTGTCCCCCGCCAAAAATTGCATACGGCATCACAAACGCTCATGTACATGGCTAAAACCACAGAATGAGACACAGATGTGACATTTCAATCCCATCTTTCGAAGGGTCTGACTTACCGTTTTTTTTTCCTTGATTTTTAAATCATTGGCTTGTAAAAAGAAATCATGCAAAGATTCACTATCACACTCTAAGAAAAAAAAGAGTCAAAAGAGGATTACTAAGCCATGATTCTCCTCGGGTATTCACTTGACCGATTTTGGATGGTAGACGCACAGAAAGAGAGTTGGCAATTCGAGAGGAGTTACAGAACTCTCGTGAAGCGCGTTTCGATTGGCTTCCGTTATGAAGGCACCGCCGTATAGACGTCATACTCTGCCCAGGCGGCGCTGCGGAAAACGCCGCCACCAGCGCTCTCATCGCCGCCCTGGCCATAACTGGGTAGTGCAAAGCATGGTGCAAAGAGAGCCGTCCGCAAGCGAATGTGCATAGGCCACAATAGAACCCCCCATCTCTCGTTGGTGTTGAGGCGCGGTTTCCAGAAAATCAAGGACCTGGAAAGCTTCTTCCGTCAATCCACCCTCGCTTCAGACAAGTAGGAAGCTCATGAAAGCGAATTGCGTGTACAATGCAAAAGATGTTTCAGTTATTTCGGCGTACTGCAACTCGCAAGCGCAAGCGAGCATCGCATGACATCGGGTTCGAGGCACTCCGACGTGCGTTCTGCAACGCCTAAATGCGTTAAATTTGGGCATATACATAATGTCAAAGCGATGAAGTACGTACACGAGCAATGTTTCTTACGATAAGTGGTACAAAGCTCGCTTTATCAGGCACGAATGGTCCCGGCGATTTTCGCCTTTGCAGTTGCATTCTCCATCCATCTCTCGCTTCCTGTGCGTTGAACTGTTTTATTACGCATCCTCGAATGTACTGTTGACGGTTGTCTTCCGTTTGTATATACTGCAAATGGGGATACGTGTGTGTCCACTTTCTCGGTGTACAACGGAAGGCAAAACCGTGGCCTCCGAGATAGCTCTGCGGCAATCGCGGAGACCACGGATAAGAAAAACCTGACGGTGGTCACGACCAAAATTTTGCGATTTACTTGACGCACGTGTTAGCATTTGCTAGTTAAAGCCGGAACTTTGAACCTTGAATGCGTACGTGCGCGATGCTGTGTTAAGATTATGGGTGGTCGCGGAGTGCGCGATGTTTATCGCGCGCTTCACCAGTCTGCATTTAACTGCTGCATGGCGCGCACCGCGGTCTGAGGCTCTGCTGAGCTTCAAATTCAAGGTTACGACGGTTCTACGTCAAGGCCACTCAAAACACTAACATGAGACCCACATTATCACACTTTCTCATGCGACCGGCTGTAGAGAACGCGAGTAATTCGCTCACCCACCACATTCGCAATGCGGCCCGTATCCAAAGCTCTCGCCCTTCTGCTTCGTGCAACAGCTACAGAAATCGGTAAAACAAGTCCTTTACGTCCGTGGCAATTCACAGCGCAACAGTAACTTCGACTGAAGCCTTTCTTAGCTGTTGCGTGTGCTCTTGTTTTCGCCGTCGTTCTGGCACGCACTTCATGGCGGTTCGGTTGCGCGTCCGACTAGCGGAGATAAATTCGTAGCTCTTTTTCTGAGTGTTCAATGCGCCAACACACCAAATATTTAGGTTAATTGTTGTTTCCAACTCGCTAGTTGCATCCGGTTGCACAGCAAACTGCAAGAGAGCCGGACTCTGCACTACCCAAAACTGCTCCGACAGGTGGCGCTACGTGTCTGCAAAACTCCAGAGTCTGACGTCTATACCGTTGGTCTATACGCCATACATGTCGCGCGTTTGCTGTTCGGCGCCGTAGGGCCGTAGGGGCGGGCACACGCTCTCGTACTGGCGCCAGGTAGCCTGCGCGACAGGCCAGCCGCGCGGCGCCTCCGTTGGCCTCCGTTGCCTCCGTCTTTCCGCCTGCTTTCTATTCTCCTCCGCCTTTTGGAATGCTTTGCGCTGGTCGCGCGTCGTGTAGTTCTGAGTTCGAGCGAACATGCGTATTTGCAGTGGAGGTCACGCCAGGCTCCGTGCTCGAAGTGACGCTTGTAGTGAGGAATATTCTTGAAGTTGCGGACACCGACTACGTGCGCCTCTTAACGGTGAGTGTACTGCTTTCGTAGGTACTAATTACACAGCTTAAGCTGGGCGTCTGCAGCATCTCTGCGAAAGTAGGCTGCCAGCCATATCCAACAGTAGCCTGCGTCCGCGATGCTGTTGCAGGATGTTCAATTAAAACAGTCACTTAACGAGTTGAGACCGCTATGCGCGTTGTTGTGTAAGTGATTGCATGGCTCATAAAATGAGTGATGCAATCACTTATCAAGGGCGATTACTTTCTGATCACACATTGTGTCTGAACTGATGAAAGTGCGTGATATGGTTTTGAGATGCGCTTTAGTCAACGTCATAATAACATTTCCATCGGTACTCGAGTGTGCAGCGTGCTTCCACGCATGGAAACGTGAAAAAAAAGTATGTGTTCAAGACGCACTTCATATAATGACGTTCGGCTTTACAACAGAATCGAGTGAATATACGTGATAGTGGGAGCTATGTGAGGTAATTCTAACATGTGCCATGTCTCATGTCGACGTAGACGGCGTCCGCACGCGTTGCTGTCGTTCGGGCGCTCGTACAACTGAGTATTTAAGACTGGGTTACGTTTGTAGAACAAGCTGTCAGTAATTGCTCACGGCGTGCCCCTGACTGCCGGAGGATGCGCTTGGTTGTGGCAATATGCCGGCGCAAAGCCGGGCTTATTCTGGAAGCACTTTTTGAAGCGATTTATCAGAAAAGGAGGGCTTTCATTCGTGCATAACCAGTGCCTATCGCGAAACGCGGTTCCCGCCTTCGATTACTTGAAAATTGGTTTTCGTTACGAAATTATTTAAAACGAAACACTCGTGTCAGATGTGTGTGCAGTAACGGTGTGTTGAAGAAAGGGTGGTTTAAATAAAACTAATCAGTCTGTGTGTTTGTGTGTTGGCTATTCCCAGAATACCGGATCGCTTCTCCAGCCTCTTCACTCCTTTTGACAGCCACACTCGGGGCAACGAAGTTGTCGCTATGGTCTGGCGCTTCACCACTACTGATAGGATAATCAACAGCGGCGTTCGTCATGTCAACGAGGCACTCGGCCCTACATTTCCTTTGGTTGGACAAGACGACGTAGGAAAAGAGGTGAGGGGCACCCACGCAAAGGAGCCTAAAACAATTGCCTTTGTTGTTTAAAAAAAAGATCACATCATCTTGTGCTGCAAGTTTGTCACCAAGTGACATCTTAGAAAAGCGACTATATGAAAGTTCTTTTACACGAGAACGGCAAAAAACACGGTTTCTTACCATCCCTCTTTGCATTTGTTGTTTTGTTGTGAGCCTTCATTATGTCTGTGTAAATCACTTATTGTGTAGGTATTGCTAACTCTTACTATGATTCCGTTTTCTCATCATGATATCACGTTCTTCTTTTCAGGTACCATTTTTCATGGCTGCTCACGCTGAAGAGGAGCGACAACATAGCAAGTCACAAGTCTGATTCCTCCAGCCTTCACGACTTTTAGATTCTTAATCATAAGGAATAAATATGGAAACATGATACAGATATCTACTGTTCATTTTGCACGACATGACACTATGCACATCACAGTCACACATTTTGGTTGGTTATACTCATACAAGCATGTAAATGAGGAATACCTCAACTGCTTCAGCTTTACTAGAAATGGTGTTTTGAGGAGTTTTATTAAAGTAATGCTGAAATTGAGCTATCCTTTTCTTGCAGTCACTGGGCACAACGGCAAGTATTAATGGAGTTGCTTAAAATGAATACTTCACTATTTCCCGCAGTAGCGGCGCAAAAGTAGAGCATGCGTCAATTTAGTAGCTTAAAATAGCCGTAGAGTCGCTTGACGCTTCGGTGGGTGTCAATTGACCCGCGTAGGAGCGTCACCGGCAAAAGTCGTCTAACTCCATCCGAAGTGGTAGTGTGATCCTTCGCATAAGAGTCCTCCCACTCTTCTTAAGAGGGTCCGGGGACTCTCCTGAGCGCGCCGACTCTGACCCACCAAGAGAGTCACCGTGACTAACAATGTTCACTGCTCGACACCTAACGCGCTGCTAAAACCAAAAGAACGCACGAAAAGTACGCACAAGTATACACAGGATAAGCGCGAACTAGAAAGTGTCACAGGTGTTACTCCACTGTGTTTGAACAACGCGCTCCTTTCACAAACTGGGCCACTGCAGCGAGCGAAGGGACCTTCGTGCGCTCTGTAATTTTAACGCAATCTTTCCGGTGAAAGCACAAGACGTATAAGCCGCCCCCCATCACGAGATAGACAGTGGTACGAGACGGGTGCCAAACGGACTGCTTAGAGTAGGAGCATATGTGGCACATATGCCGAAGCTTCGCCCCCCGTAGCTTTCCCTTCATTGCCGAAAAAAGTTTTCCGCGAGTATAGCAGTGGAGCACACGAGCGCGAGCGTCTGTTGGTGGTTCGGGGGGCCTGGCTTTTTGTTCTTAGTCCCCGGGGACGGAACCACAGAGTGTGGAGGCATACATCTTCACTGTAGGTAATTAATTTTAATTAAGAAATATCCGTCTAGACGCTGTGACAATATTTACCGTCACGCCATATAGGTAATTTTTTCTGCGAAAGTTCACCTTTTTTGCATTACTATATCTTCGTCCGCAAATATAAGGTAATTTGGCTAAGAAAAGAGAACGCAACCGTGATTTTTATATTTGCATCTTTTCAAATGCAACGAGCGTCCTCGTTCAATTTCATTTAAACTAGAGCCTGTGGAAGCTGGCGCCCTTGTGCCCGCCGCGGTGGTGTAGGGATTACGGCGCTAGGCTACTGGCCCGAAGGTCCTGGGTTCGACCCCGACCGCTGCAGTCCCACTTTGACGGAGCCAAAATGCTAGAGGCCCATGTGCTGTGCGGTGTCAGGTCACGATAAAGAACACCACACGGTCAAAATTTCTGGAGCCCTCTACAACGGCGTTCCTCATAATCATATCGCGGTTTTGGGACGCGAAAGCCCAAGAAATTATTACTGGCGTCCTTTAGCGTAGGGCAGAGGCCCCAATATTCAACTGACGAGTCATTCAGATCATTCATTGTAAGGGACAGTCCTCTTGTTCATATGTTAAGAATCAATTTTAGCGGATATTTAAGATTACATCCGGGTGGCCTGTTCTAATTATGCACGTGCGTAGAATTAAGCTACCTTTACCTGCATATGGTTATGGCGTAGACGACATTTCTATTCGCCCTAGCAGACTTCTCTGCTCTGAATGTCGAATAATTCGAACGGTACATCTACCTTGGTGCACTATTCTAACTAATAAATGCCAACGGCTGACACGAAAACGGAAAGCAACAGCAAGTACGCCGACGTGAGGCCTTGTGATTATTCTAAAGCGTTTCAAACAATGCCGACAGAGTTTTACATCCGGGCGACCGGCGATGATGACATTATAAAATAATCGATGAGCCTGACAAAATTGCTCATTTTTAGATCCGCGAATGAGTCGTCAAGTAGTGTCGAAGACTGATTTAAATGGTCGTCTTACTGTTTCGCGCCTACGTCTCCATAGTGGCACTCGGTAAGTACCTACACAAATGATACTCTCCCATATCAGCGTTAACTGATAAATTTTTGTGCGGAATTGTCCGAGAGAACGATACAACGAAAATATTTCTGTTATCGAACTCCAATGACTTCATTTTAACGCATTTGTGCCTCCGAACGACCCTACAATTTGCATCGTTATCGCAGCTTTATGTCCCAGCCTTTAGGCGGTGAGAGGTGACTACAAAATAGTCAATAAGAACCAAGGGCTGATCCCCAATCGTTGTGTAGCAGAAAAAAACGGTAGTGTGAGTCCCTATGGCAAGCATACTAATCTGCGTGAATTAGGTCTCGGTGGCGAACTGCGCCCATCGTAGTGATCCAAGGCACAGTCGGGCAGTGAGCTTATAAAGAGGTTTGAGATGGCTGACGTGGTCCAGCTCGACGCTAAATTGTGACTCGCTCGAAGATCTACTTCAAAGCGCATGTTCGTTGTCCTTAGTTTGGTGGTAAGTTTTTCGGTGCGGACGGCATACGCAACCACGCAAAGGGACCTTCAATAGATGCGGCATGGATCTACCGATGTAAGCGGATGTTCTTGAGCATCCTCGCTGTCGGAGCTAAGTGCTCGTATACGAACTCATTTTGCATTCCCCAGAGTGTGTGATGTATCAGTAAGTGTAAGGACAATAGATAACGGTTGTGTCGAGGATACATTATATACATTATAGATCATTATCATCATGGTGATTATTATGATCACCTCATTCGTCGTACTATTTTAATGTGCACTGCAACACCAAGTTATGTCGCAGCAAACTGCTTGCGCAGTGTTGACTTGCCGTTATTAAAATCTAGTAAATATTTCCCGTTACCTTAACCATACTAAAATTTCGCGTGTCTTTTTTGTGTGTTCTTTCTGCATAATAACCCCGTAAAATTCTGCGCTGTATTTGCAACATGCAGTTTACTGATTGTGCCAAATGGTCATTTTCATTGATAGCACGTGGATGCGAATACTGCTATGAGTTGGCACACTGAACCAGTATGCTATATGTGATTATCGAGAAAATATGTGCCCTTTGAACATTTAAAATATTCTCTGCCGAATGATACACTCAGCAGCTGTCGTCCAGATATAGGGTATTCATTATCGCAAATACATAACAAGCATTGATTATTGATTGAAGGAAATGCTTCGAACTAGGCATTCCAAGAATGTCCTTCTTCGTGGACCCCTCTCTCGCCTACCCATTCACAAGCAAGAAGGGTGATTCTAATGCAGAGGGTGTCACAGTTTATCCTCAAGTGTACGAAAGCCGGCAGGAAAACTCAGAAAAAATGTTGGTCATTGACGGGTACTCTCTTAATCTAAAGAAAGCTTCAGTTCTTGCCGGCACAGTCCTACTTCTAGAGGCAACAGAAAAAGGAACTGTTCAAGAATATGTGAGTATACACTACATTTTGAAATCTTTTATCATCAGTTTCGTTAAGTATTAAGACGAGTATCGTGGGGCCAGATTGAGAGCATCTGTAAAAATGTTGAAAGGGATTTTGCCATTCTAGCAATAAGCATGTCTATAAGGGTGTCGAACCGAACTCGAATCCACACCAAGATCTGTACATGAACCTCAAGTTGTACCTGAAAGTCAGAAATTCTAAGCCATTGTTGCAAATTGAACACTTTTAATTTGCTTAGCATATCGGAGTAACAAAAACCTATAAAAATAAAAAATAGCTCCGCTGCTCGCCCCTTCAAGCTGTTTTCTGCTAGTCTGCGGCGCGGGTTCATCGTCCGTGGCTCCGCTCATTCACCCTCGCCCCTCTCTTCAAACCAAGAGAGCACAAGTGTTTTGACATCCAAGCGCGGAAGCACAGGTGGTCCGACGTCCTAGTGGCGTCAAAAGACGCTGCACTCAGACTACTACAAAAATAACACCGCCTGGCCTTTCGTTGCTTTAATATGCTTGCCTTGACGGTGGGGCCAGGAGGCTGTCTGGTATGGCTTGACGGATCACCCGAAGAGAAAGTTGGTGTCTATAAACGCGATACTTTAGAGGCCGAGAGTTATAATGCTTCGCTGCTCGGTAATTCTCGTAAAGGGAGTTTCGGCTGGTATTTCCTCTGTGATGGTGCGATACATGCTCTATGATCCAGCGTGTCATCGCTTCGTTGGAGGAGCAGCAGCCGACATATACCACGGGATTACTCACACAGGAAGAATGCTCTGTTCTTTTAGAACGTTGCTACAGCGAGAGCGCGCGTGCACAAACTACCACAGAAAAAGATAGTACACGTTTACCAACGGCTGAAGCTGATGTAGTTGGCACGACCAAGCACCCCCCCCCCCCCCCCCCCCAGAAAAAAAAAGCAATGTGTCAGGAACAGGAAGAAGCTCCAGTAGATTTTGTATGGGAGCATACATTGTGTTATTTTCAAAAACCGTCATTTCATGTAAAAATGTATATTCTTAAAATGAAGACCATTATAGTTCGACAGTGCTGATCAGAGATCGCGAGTAACTCGAACGCTTGCGAATAATCTTTCATATGCTAGTGCTTGTCGAACTTTTTACGCAAGACATTTTTTTTAAAGCGTCCAGGGACTTGTTTACATTAACGATGAGCCGTCCTGTGGCCTTGTCGGTTTAGCTTAGCCTACTTATTTCGCGAAGCAATTTTTATGCAGCTTCAGTATCAGTCCTCTAGAGCATCGATCGTCTTATTGGAAAAAATACAAGGTGCAAGCATGCGTAAAAGAATGGACTAACTGCACACAATTTATTTCAGAAGGCTTCCAGGAAGTGTTTACAGATGCTATGTGCAGGTTCAAGGTTCCCACTACGAGAGACACTTGTTCGAAGATACGGACAAATTGGCATCGCTGATCCTTAAGCCCGTAGGGCGAGGAAATTATCACCTCGTAAGTAAACAATTCTGTCAAGTAAGAGATTGTTACCACCACTCAGCATCACTCAGCATCACTCTCAGCCAGGGGCGCAGGCAGAAAAAACGCCAGGCCTGTGCGGAAAGCGCAGCACAGTCACAGCGAAAAGCTGGAAGAGCGCCATTTGTAGAACCCATTGATAACTCTCTTGGGGCTACTTATACAAGTACGCTTTCAAGGTACCCACTACTCCATTAATTGATTCGGCGGCTGATGACGATGAAGAATTATGGCTGAGCCCTTTTTAATGGGTTGGAAGCATTCAACGACCCTGTCATAATGCAATTCATATTGTGTGACGCCTGGTTACACAATTCGCATTCTAAGACGCCTGGTTGTTATTTTACTCTTCTACCACGTTATATTGCGCATGTTAACGCGGCTCCTTCCCGACATAACGCTTGTAAAGTGTTGTTGTGCCCCGGAGTTTCGAACACCGACATTGCTCAGTGGTAGTATACTGGGCTGGCACGGAGCAGACCCGCGTTCGAGCCCCTTTCTAACCTGGATACTTTTTATTATTTCGTTTTTTTTTTCTTATTTCGTGCGATAGCGGATACGGACACCGGCGGCGGCGGTGGACAACTACGACACCCTTGTGATCTCAACAGCTATCGCTGTAATTTTTTCGAGCGGGGAGGGGGGGGGGGGGGGCACCACCTTGATCTGAAGTGGGGTGGGTCCGGGCAGGCAGATGTGGTCCAGTGTAATTTTGTGCTCTGCATGTCATGGCAAAAAAAAGGCAACCATGTGTGGATGCGAAGCAGCGAGGAGATAATCAGCTTGAGCGGGAGGAACGTCGGCGCTCTCATTTCACGGCAGCGGTGCCGGCGCTCCACAGGAGAAAGAATGAGGCGCGCGCGCTCCTTTATTTTCATACCGCGGAACTACCGTGGCGCCCCCCAGCGGAGTATGCAGCTGTCACACCACCTGTCGCGCGCGCCGCTCCGTAGAGGATTCCTAGAGGACAGGACGGGGGGGGACCGTAGGAGAGGAGAGAGAGGGGGGAGGGGACGTGCATGCGCTGTGGGGGGTGTGGGATGCGGGAGCCGCTCCGTAGAGTAGAGGATTCCTTGAGGAGAAGGGGACGCGCATGCGCTGTGGGGGGTGTGAGACGCGGGAGCTGCTCCGTAGAGTAGAGGATTCCTAGAGTAGAGAATGGGGGTGAGCGTCGGAGAGAGAGGGGGGGAGGGGACGCGCATGCGCTGTGGTGGTGTGGAACGCGGAAGGAGGGACGGACTAAGCCCCCCTCCAAACACATGCAAGCAAGATCAAGGAATGGGGTCAACCTGGGCGACAGACACCACCTGCCTAGCCATTGCTGAGCAGCCTCTCTGTGCTCTCGGCCATCACTCTGATGACTGTGATAGTGGTTGACGGCCTTCATATTACTAAAGTGTTCTGGTTCGCATGATGGGTGCTTCCCTACTTCATGAAAGTGGCCGGACGCGGGACGGCGGACGCGGAACGCGGGAGGGACGGACAGAGCCCCGAGCATAAGATGCTTCGCATCTAAAAAAAAAATTACACCATCTCCCGCTAAAGGGAACCATGTGTAGATGTGAAGCAGCGGGCGCTAACGCTTACACTGGCGGCGGCGTTGACGCTGGCGCTCATCGCAGCGTTGCGCAGGAGAGAAAACTGGGGAGGCGCAAAGCAGGCAGTGATGGAGCAGTGTTTCCTACTGGAACATGCCAATCGCTGCTAATGGGCAATGAGAGACAGAAGACTCCGACTGGACACAGAGACCCGCACTCCGCTTTTAGTTAACGCGCACGCTGCGAATTTTTATTGTTCAACAACGCACAGGAGAAATCTTCCACCGGCACCACCTTGGAGGTCAAGATCCATTGCCATATATACGGGATGGCCAGTGAACGGTTATGCAGCGCGAGCAGTCGGTTTTTTCAACCAAGAAACTCGCTACCAGACGCTGCCTGCGTCGGCGTCGCGAGGCGAGAGAGGGGGGAGCGTAGGAGAGGAGAGAGAGGGGGGGACGCGCATGCGCAGGGGGGAGTTAGACGCCGCGGGCAGGGATGGAGAGAGGGGGGAGTGTAAGAGGGGAGAGAGGAAGGGAGGCGCATGCGCAGTGAGGGTGTGGTTGCCGTGGGGAGGGATGCCTAGAGGAGAGAGAGGGGGGAGAGGAGGTTTTTTATTTTTATTTTTTCTTTAACTGTTTGCGCATGCGCAGTAAGGGTGGGCACGCGGCACACCACCACCACCACCACCACCACCACCGGATTAAGCTTCGCCATAAGATGCTTCACATCTAAAAAATCAGGCGTGGTGCACGGGCCCGGTGTGCCACCCCCTGGCAACGCCACTGCTCTCAGAACCGTGAAAGTGATGAGTCTGAAATACCCAGAAATACCCACTGTTTGTCTGTATGTTGTAAAAGCAAACAAGTACAAATGGGGGGACCTGACCTCCCTTCTCCCGCTTCCCTACCAAAATAAACTCCTGGCTGTACCCTGTACATGACAGCCTGCTCATACAAGATAGCTTTTAGGAAGAGTTCGCGTTATTTTTATACTATGGAAGCTTTTTTGCGATGATCATTTTTAATTTGAAGTCAACAAAGGGAGTATCTCCGGTTATAGGACATTGTAAAATACGCCACGCAAAGATTTGGATATGAAACCGCTTTTTTTTTCATTCAGACAGGCATGGTGAATTACACTCACAGAATTGAACCTTGTGAAAATTGGGAACGGTCATCGCAGGAAAGAGTGGCGCACCGTATATCCATAATCGACGTTACACCTGGGACTTATGATGTTGTGAAGAATGTAGGTAAGCTGCAAGCTTTCTGTTGACTGCACCCTCCCTCCTAGCTTTGTATGTATGTATGTATGTATGTATGTATGTATGTATGTATGTATGTATGTATGTATGTATGTATGTATGTATGTATGTATGTATGTATGTATGTATGTATGTATGTATGTATGTATGTATGTATGTATGTATGTATGTATGTATGTATGTATGTATGTATGTATGTATGTATGTATGTATGTATGTATGTATGTATGTATGTATGTATGTATGTATGTATGTATGTATGTATGTATGTATGTATGTATGTATGTATGTATGTATGTATGTATGTATGTATGTATGTAGGCGTGAATGAGTTTATAAGAGCCACAAATGAACAGTACGTTTAACTAGATGCATAGCGCTGCGAGTGTTCTGACTGGCAGTCAATGCAAGTACGCGGACATGAAATGGGTGGGATCCCATACTAACAAGAAAAGATGCATTTCGCAGATTCTCGGTGACCACATAAAAATTTGCTGCGGAGATCAGTGACATCACACAACAATTGTAAGTGTGTGAGCCACTAAATATGCGTCTTTACTGTTCGAAGAGTGATATCAATATGAAATAATGCGAAGGGCCTGAATACATAAAGACGTTGTCAGCTGTTAAAGGCCAACTCCGGAGATTTTTAACGCGCGAGCGTTAAAGTGTTCGTTTCGCAGAAATTCCTGCGTTGGCGTCGGTGTCGGCGTTGGCGTCGTTGGTTGTGAGCGAAAAATCATCTTGTCCGTGACCGAAAAATCGAGAAAAATGCAAATCAAATAAATAATAAAAATTTCCCGGTCCGAGTGAGGATCGAACCCAGGCCATTTGGGTGGTAAGCATTCGCGATTTCCTGTGAGTGGCATCTTTTCGACAAGCAAAACCGAATTTATGCCAGCCGCGAAATGTGGCATCGCGTGCTTGCTGGAAAAAGAAATAGGCGCCTGCACGTGGACAGTTGCGCACAGGCTGCCTAGCATGCGAGGTCGATTTAGTCGACCTGCCGATGAGGAAGTGCTAACCAGCAAGCTAACCATCTCCTTTTTATTTTCATGGCACGCCCCACCCCTCTTCTGCCATTCCGGTCAAACACACCGGCTTCAACCCTGACCCTGAAGCTTTACTTCTTACGTACGGTGGTCCTCGTTCCCTCCAAACCAATCCCTCCCGAGTCCCCAGCTTCGCTCCGCCACTCCGTCGAACACGCACCGTACGCGGCAGCTGCCTTACAGAGACAACATGGGTGACACGACCTCACCTGCGCTGGTTAAAGTGCATGCGTCCAGCACATCCCATTGCCTAGTCGAAACTTTCTAGCTTGATCAAGACACTGGTAGTAATGCGTAGGCATACGCAGCCACTATCTACCATTACCTCGCACAGCCTGGTCAACTTGAAAGGATGCATTTCCCCTCATCAGCACACCAAGCCTAAGTGTGTTTTGTATTGATGTGATAAGATTACGCAAAGAAACATCAACGGGCAACCTTTTATATTGGGCAAAACTCGAAAAGCCTCAGATTGTTGTCAGAGGAATGTGTTTCGCCGCCGACCCCTTCGAGTGCGAGAGCACCGACTAAAAGTTCACAGTTTCACCGCAAGGGTGAAGCAGTGAGTGCGATAGCAACAAATTGTAATGTTATACGAAGTGAGGCTGGCAGCTAACTAATTTGGATCCGATCTCACGCAACTCTACAAAACGCTGGTTTTAAGAGAATACGGTCGCTCCGAGGGACACTCTTCGCACATTCTCTTCGCGTTGATGGCGCAGCACGTAGAAGGATATACAAGCCGCCCGCTGACGGACGCCGAGATAGCGAGATAACGCGCGCGCCAAGCGACGACCGCGCTCGTAAAATCAAAGGTCGCTAGGCTGCTCGAAGGAGCCCCCCCCCCCTCCCCCCTCACGTCTTTTGACACTCGTTAAAGCAGGGCGGGGCATTTCCTCTCTGCTTGAGCATTCGATGTCCTAAAGAGGCGGGGGATCTTATCGCATGCGCTTCGAAGCGACGGAGATGGGCCGGCGCGTTCGATCTCCGCTTCAGCCGCGTTCGTGGCCCCCCGCTCACGCGCTATTACCCGCGGGTAGAACGTACGATGCGCTGGGGAATCTTATCGAATTGGACTTTATACGGGACATGACGGCGACGGCGACGGCAGCAAATCCGTCGAGACTGTCCATATAATTGCTATCGCAATAATAGTTTGTGGTGGCTAAAATCTGTCCTAATCCACCGGCCTCTGTGGGTGGAGTGGGACATCACTTGGGAGGAGTGGGACGTATGTAACACAATGGTCCAAGTGTCTTCAGGGACCGTCATAAGCGCATAGTTCAACATCAAACATTAAATGGGTTTGTACAAACTTTGCTGCTCCGATAGTTTTTGGCAGTGGCAGCTTCATCCACAATGTCGGTAATTGGTAAAGTCCCCATATTTTTTCTTAGGAGGAAAGTAGAACTGAGTCCTGACGGTGCTGCGCTCCTTTTTTAAGGCTGCCTCGCTAACCTCCGTGAATTCTTGTTCCGTTTTATGCTTCCCCAGTGTGCATGTAAGGACTTTTGTCTTACCTTCTTTTTTTTTCTTTTTTTGCGCTGTGTAACGCGGTGTGGCAATAGGATACAGTGGAAGAGGACAGTGTCCCGTTCCTCCCTCAACTCAGCTGTCCCATTCCTACCAAACTTCGTTTCCCAAAGTAAACAACGTCCAGCGGCTAAAGTTCAGTCGTAATGCCTAAACCTTTTCTTTGAAAAAGTACCACGCTGATGCGTGTTTTCGGAGAAAAATTGATATTAGCGCCCACAAAGCGGTTGAAATCTGAGAGCGTTACAATTCAGATAGCAAGAACTCACATTGGACGCGCGAGAAAGGCGATTTACCAGTTACAGAAAGCTCCATACGCTGAAGACGCCCGCAATTATAGCCAGGCAATCGGTTTGTTCCCACCATTTCATGAGTCGTTGGCTAAACGTCTTTGAAGTTAACTGCTGGCGAGATAGACGCGCTGTCACATTCTTCCAATTGCCCCAAACCTCCCGAGTCTCCCATATACATTACGAAAAAAAATGTGGCTTGATCCCTCTGATAAAGGAATCGGTATAATACACGAAAGTGAAAAGTCTCTTCACAGAAGTAGTTGATGCACATTTATATATATTGTGTATTGGTGTTTGGTGGCTGCGGCAGCCTTAGACGTTGATGCACCCATGTTGACACCTGGGGGCACATCTCCATCACGACAACCGACGTCGATGATCATGAGCAAACCTTGTGGTAACTATAAAGTAGTTTACGCAACACCTGGACGCAGCGGATGGTAAATGACGCCCAAAAGTGACATCAATACATGTCCTTTGTTGTGCTGTTGTGCAGAACGTGTTGTGCAGACGTTTTCGTTGGTCACATGAGCTACAGGCGTTCGCAAACCGTGCAAGCGAAACCGAACGGGTTTTCACTAAATTGGTTTCTAAACTCACGGTCACCTGCAGCAAAGGGTGCGTCATTTGCGGGTCGGCGACCGTCCTGTGGATGTGCTTGACACACGGCGTCGTGTTGGCGAGCAGCGTCCTGCTGGCAGGTCGCTTCGGCGAAGACACGATCATTTCGGTCCTGCTTCGGTGTCTGTATGACAGCCAGGTGGGTCACGATGCGCTCGATTTCACAAACGCGAGAGGCAGAGGCGTACGCACGAGGGGGGCAGAGGGGGCGCCCCCCCCCCCCAAGTCACCTAAGAAGGGGGGGGCGCGAAGTCTGCCCCATACAATTGACTTAATAGGGAAGGGGGGCGCGGCGACGAGCCTTCGCCCCCCCCCCCCCCCTGAAGTGGAACCCTGCGCACGCCATATGGCGAGAGGTACAGTTCTCAGCTTGAGCCGCGAACGAGCGAAGGCCTCCCGCTCCCCCCATGGTGTGTCGATCGCTGCACCAAACTCAATTGCGCAACATTCGCCCATCGACGCCGTTGTCTTTCGGCGGCGCTTAATGCAGCAGTTCTCGTAGTCCGTGCCATCGCACTCGTATCAGTAGACGGCGGAGATACACCATTGATGCATATGGAAGCTGCACTACGCTGCCCACGCTAGCAAAACGCGAAAGACGAAGCACGTAACTGCGTCGTCATCGGGTCAAATCAGCGCTTAGAGTGCGTAGCAATTACAGCCTCTGTTTGTAGCCTCCAAGATTAACAACAGAAACTTTGTCGGAGCCGATTTCGGAAGCCACGCTACACTGTGTTTCAAGTAGGGCCAACGTCACCTAGGCGGCGTTGCTAGGGCGCTCTGATGCCAGCAGCCGTTCGAATGCTGGCATCGAGGCGCCGCAGTGCAGAGACTACCGTAGCGCTTCCCTGTCGGTGTTAGTTAGTGTCATAATGCAGTACTTCTCTTCTCCTCACTTAGGTGGCGGCACCGTCCCCGACAAACGAAGAAATCAGGTATGGAGCGAAGGAGTGGGAAATATATAAGGCGTGTCTGAAGGGCTGCACGGCAATGCTCCAGATGGCGTAGTCGGTTAAGCGCCCGGTTTCTATCACCGCGGACCGATAGGTCGTGGGTTCGATTCCCGGGTCTTTGAAATTCGCGTAAATTTTTCTTCTGTTTTCGTTCTTTGTATTCTGTTCGTGCACATTTTAACAACGTCATATCCGTGACGGAAATACCGTCAGTGATGTCTTGGTGGACCCCGGCATAAAACACTTTCGTGTTAAAAAAAAGAAACTTCCGTAATGTAAAGTTCAGGGAATGCGCTCTCTCCAACCGGTACGGTGCTACCGTACTTTTCTTGCGGTAAGCCGGCACTGCAAGCTATAACAACCTAATATCGAGGAGAAGGGTGAGTGTCCAGCTGCTAGTTTTTAAGCATTCTGTCACGTTAACTTTAAGTGGAACCATGTGCAGCCCACAACGCAACACCACCTGCCAGTAAATGCACGCCCGCCCACAGGGAACTGAAATGGATGCGCGCAACAAGAGAAGCGCTGGCCAAAACACACACTACCGTTGCATTGTGTATAGCAGACGCGGTTGCGGCACCGCGGTTCCGTAACTTCTGTCGCTTTGCCATAAATGACGTTGGACACACATTGTGGCATGTAATTGCGGGACACCCAGTGACCGGTTCGAGGCAATCATTAAATTCATTTGCAAACAATCGGCATATCTTTCAAGCCTGTAATTTGGCATTAAATGACAGAAACGTGCTAAAAAGTATACCAGACGAACTTTATTCAGGAATTTATTTTATTATTCATTCAATCTTCAAAAAATTTACCGGAGTTGGGAGGCCTGCGTCGTGTACTTGTGTCACGTTGGAATGTTTCTTCATGACTAGATATTATTATTTGCTTCCTTTCCGGACACTTTCGATGACATAAAAAGGATGATATCTGCGTTTTAAAAGTCGTTGTGAGCAATATTCTCATTCATGATATCAGCCGATGCTCAGTTCTAAATGACCGTTTGAGTGCACAAGCGGGAGAAAACTGCAGCCTTCATCACAAGTGTAAGGAGGTTTATTGGGCGAGCCTAACGAACAGCTGGTCGATTGGAAAATAGACACAGGGCGAAGAAGATGGAGGCTGAGTTTGGTTGGAGGGTTGGTCGTACAGCGGGAAGAGTTCAAGTTCAGATCTGGCACAGTCGATGACGGCGTGATTACGCGATAAAAAATCCCAGCCAAGTATGATGTCGTGCGAGCATGATGAAAGCACGATAAACTCAACAGTGTAGTGGTCCTTCGCGATGATCAGTCGGGCAGTGCAGGCGGCTATAGGTCCGAACAGGTTCTCTATTCGCTGTACGCAAGGACATCATATTAAAGGGGTACTGACACAAAATTTCGCAGCCGAGATAGCTTGCTGGATCGATTCCCGTGTACATGCGTGTACCATCTGCACAACATCGACAGCGAATAAAGCTTGGAAGGTATTTTATATGAATTTTGAAGTTCGCGTGCGCGATCCAGCATTCTAGGCCGCACCTGGCGGCATTGACACCCTCGGAGGTGACCCGCGGTGACCCTCCTACTTCCCGGTACAACAGGTAATAATGACGTCGTAGCCGCCATTTCTGTTTTGGCGCGCTCGCCACTGCGCTGTTGGTGACTGCTCGGCGGCGCGAGCGTCTAAATGTCGTACAGAGTCCGTACCTAGAGAGAGAATCTCTAGGGATTTTTCGATCTAGGGACTTGCGATGGTGGTGCCGTCACTTCGTAGCGGAGCTTTTTGGAACGACGCCGCTTCGCCAGCCGCTGTGCGTAGGCATTCCGCCTGTTAAACCTACCTAACCGATCAGCTCCACTGGCGCAGCGGGCCAACGTGCCGTGCTCGGAGCAGAGAGATCGGTTGTTCGAATCTCGACAAAGTTCTTTACTTTTTTTTAAACTTTTTTTTCTTTTTTGAAGTACTATTCTAATAGTATAGCATTAATGCTCCACGGGCGCCGCTAATATATTTTTTTTTCTTTAAGGAAATGGCCTTCGTGACAGCGGCGGGCGCCCCAACCCACGTCGCTGCCACTCTTTCGCTGTAATGACACAAGCCACTTGAGCAAACGCTAGCCTATAGTGACGGCAGGTAAGGAAAGGCGCTAGTAAAACTGGCCTTATAGTGAGCAGTAGCCTATACTGACGGCAGGTAAGGAAAGGCGCTAGTAAAACTGGCCTTATAGTGAGCAGTAGCCTATACTGACGGCAGGTAAGGAAAGGCGCTAGTAAAACTGGCCTTGCAGTGAGCAGTAGCCTATAGTGACGGCAGGTAAGGAAAGGCGCTAGTAACGTCTGGACGTAACGACAGCGGTGGCAACAGTTACGCCTGGACGTAACCCTAGCCACACCGATCAAGCAAAGGCAGTCATAGATGTTCTCTGAGGCAGTCACGACGAAGTCGCTACGGGACACCGGATCGCGTACTACGCTGCCGAAACGAAAGCTGCAGGACTCGCGGTCATCGTCCATCGTCGTCGAAGCAGAGACAACAGACGAACGCTGAAAATCGCTCCAGCAGGGCGCTAGCTCGAGAAAATAACGGCGATATCGGGCCACACCGGCCGGCGAAGCAGCGTTCCAAAAACCTCCGCTACGAAGTGACGGCACCGACGGCACCACCATCGCAAGTCCCTAGATCGAAAAATCCCTAGAGATTCTCTCTCTAGGTACGGACTCTGTACTGCTCTGTACGACATTTAGCCTCGGCGGCTGCTCGCGAGTGTGTGGCCGCGGCCAAGAGGAGGCGCTGCCGCGGCGCACGCGTTGAATGTTTTGTGTTTGGCGACAGTACAGCTTTCCCGTTTCCTGCTCCCAAGGACTTCTTGATTTCCCTGTGCTGCCTGGGCTGCAGTGACAGGCCACAATGCCGAAATCCTTCTGCGCCGTTTCCTTCTGCACGTCGAAGTCGGGATCAGGCGTATCGCTGCATACGTTTCCCCGCGACGAACCTCGGCGGCAGAAGTGGATCGAGTTCGTGTGCGCTTGTGGACGTCAGGAGTATCAGGACTGGTCCCCCGTGCAGAACAGTCGCGTTTGCGGGCTCCATTTCGAGGCGCATTGCTTTACCACACAGGCGCCGGACTTGGCGTACATGGGTCTTCCGACTCCACCCTGTACATCGCTCACGTCTGGTGCTTTGGTGTTACCTAGCTTTCTTCGGCACCAACAACTTGAAGGGCATCACAATGTTATCAAGTGATTCAATCGAATATTGAACGTAGAAAAAGAGAACGTACTTTGGCTAAATGAATTGCCCTGCAGAACATTTGTGCACGAATGTGTCGGGTCTTACCATAGTACATTGCCGACGCGAGGTTCATCGTGGTCGTCGTCGCTGGTATCGTTGCCGCTTCCCGTCGAAGCACTCCTCGCCAGCGGGTCAAACCTGAAGTGATTCGCCCCGTCGTAAATTCCTTCCATCCCCGTCGCAAGAAAATTGTCGCCATCAGACGACGATGAGCCCGACGACGACAGCGAGGACGATAACGGCGACGACATCACGCAGCATGGGTGACAAGCGAATGCAAGCAGACGATGCAGACCGCGCGGAAGTGCGTCACTGTTCTGTGTGCTCCGTGACCGAGCGTTTCACTCGCTAGGTGGCGATAGTTGCACCCGGCGGCTTGTCGTTTTTGGAGCTCTGTCAAACCGAAACTGAGGCTGTGTCGGTAATGAGGAGCTTGTAATTAATTATCTGTCGCGCGCTGCAGCAAACGATGTGCCGTGTTATGACTAACAGGCCCCCAGCAACACATTGCAGCAAAAAAACGCGGGGCGAAAATTTTTGTGTCAGGACTCCTTTAAGAGGCGTGGTCACTTTTCGGAGCTTGCGGCAAAGTTTGGCGTCTATAACGGAAACGGCAGCACCGGTATCGACAAGTGCATATGCAGGAGTACTTTCTACAAAAACTTCTACAATATTCGACGGCAAAGTTCGAGGACTTGAGCATTTCGACAGCGTAGTTCTTGCCTCCTGAACTGCGGCGGCTAGTTTCCCTCATTTTCAGGGAGCTGGCCGCCGACGCATGGGTGACAAGGAGCGACGACGGGGTGAATGTGAGCGACCAGACGCAGTTTGCGGATAGTCCCGTGAAGACGTGCTTGACTGGGGATCCGAACTGTCATAACGAGATGGGGGACGGTCCATGTAGTTGTTCTGTGACCGGGCGTCTGTGTATCCTGGCACGCGACGACGGCAGTATCGGGCGATATGACCAGGGCCGCCGCATACGAAACAGATTGGCCGGTTATCGCGCGTTCTCCAGGCATTTGCAGCGAAAGGAGCAGCCCATGCGGCCGGACGGCTGAGTCTGGGCTGAGGTATGCGGCATTCCATGGAACGGCGAGGGCTGGTGTAGCTGCTGCCGCTTTACTGCCTCAGCGTAAGAGGCGCGGCCACAGGGTTCTGCTGACAGGGCACCGGCATAGCCTCGGAAATCTGTTCCTGAATCACATGTCGGAGCATGGGAGCCAACGGGCTTGGGTGCCGAAGTTGCTGCTGCTGTGAGAGCTCCTGGCGCTGAGCAAAAGGCAGTAGAGAGAGCTGACGAGCCACTTCCTCACGCACGAAATCTTTCATTTGTGAGAGAATGTGTGACTGGTCAGGCACGACGTCAAGTGCATAGACTGGTTGGCTCGTCTGGGATGAACGACGCGTGAGAGCTCGTTGCCTCCTCAATTCGTCATAGCTCTGGCACAAAGTCACCACTTCGGACACAGTGCTAGACAGGGCTTAAAGTCTCCCATCATTGGAGGGGGGGGGCCCTCGTAGGGCGGCGATATACATACCTCCATATATATATATATATATATATATTAAGCAAACTGTCTCTAGCACTGAACAAATGCTTAAGAATGTTATACAAATAACTATATTACTGTTATAATTTCTCCGTACACATCACTCATGCCAAAAAAAAATCCACTCCAGCGCTTGTCAAATGGGTGCATCAGTGCTACAGCTGATCTGCGAAGGGGGGGGCCGAGCCCCTCCTTAAAAAATGGGAGGGGGGCCGGGCCCCCCTGGCCCCCCCCCCTGACTTTAAGCCCTGGTGCTAGAAGACTTCGCGAGGAGCATCTGGAAAACATCGTCGTCGACACCCTTCATTATGTTCTGTATCTTGGTACTTTCGTTCAGTGAGGCATCGACTCGCCGGCAGAGATCGATGATGTCTTCGATGCATGCGGTGAAGGTTTCTCCTGGTTCCTGTGCCCGTGTGCGCAGACGTTGTTCGGCGCGTAACTTCCGCACGGCAGGGCGACCGAAAACGGCGGATATTGCCTCCTTGAAATCGGACCAGTTCTAGAACTCGGATTCGTGGTTCGTATACCACAGCTTCGCCACGTTGGTGAGGTAAAAACTGACAGTGCCCAACTTAGCAGCGTCATCCCACCTGTTGGGTCCACTAACTTTTTCATAGGACGACAGCCAGTCCTCGACATCCTGGTCTTCCGTGCCCGCAAATATCGGGGGGTCCCGCTGGCGAACCGGGCCGGGACAAACGGGGGGCTGCGAGAGGTGGTGTCCGTTGGGCAGCGTGAAATTGCATGGTCGACGGCAATGTCCGGGATCGGAGTTCCAGGGCGGAGGGGATGTAGGTACCCAGCACCTCCACCAAATGTAAGGAGGTTTATTGGGCGAGCCTAACGAACAGCTGGTCGATTGGAAAATAGACACAGGGCGAAGAAGATGGAGGAGCTCGAGCGCCGATCTCGTGGTGCCTTTCTTTCGTGATGATGGTTGTGCCTCGTCGTTGTCTTCATTCCTTCACTATACAAGTAATAAAAATGTGTGGAAGGGGTCAGTTGTTAGGCTTAGTGCATTGTCATTAGAGGAATGTGAAAGCTTTCGTAGTTCTGCCTCCGGATTACGTGTCAGTTTCATGCCGCTTTCCAGCAGTGTAAATGTTGTCATACTGTGATGAGAAATATGATACTATAAATATACTGCATGTCCTGTGTAACGAGGGCATCTTCATGGCGAGTCAGCTGTGGATTTGATCTTAAAGGCACCTATTCTTCTAACGCAAACCGTCACATGTAGGGGTGTGGAAATATTCAAAAATTTCGAATAACGAATCGAATAGCGTTCTATTCGATTCGGTACTCCAATGTAATAATGCATAAAAAATACAGAATATTTTAACACGAAAGTGTTTTATGCCGGGGTCCACTAAGACTTCAGTGACGTATTTCCGTGACGGAAATGACGTCAAAAATAATCATGATCAGAAGACAAAAAGTTCCGTCAATGGGAATCGAATCTATGACCTCTTGGTCCACGACAAGAGATGCCGGGCACGCTATCCACTGCACCACGGTCACTTTTTCTTTTCTTTATTGTACTGCGCCACGGCCACATACGCTGCAGGTTTTACAAACCTGCCTTTTATATCTACCACTGTTCTCTCACAGTGCTCTTGCTAAATTGAAGTAATGCATCATGACCATGAAATCCACGATTAGTTCCTTTCAAAGTGTTGTTTCTACGGAGTCCGTCCCATTCGGACCGTTTCGAATAAGGGAAAAGTGCAAATTTGTCGACGCATTAACACACTGCCAGGTGGCGACCTTAGCCCCAGCGTCGGCCTCGCTCATAGCATCCATCCATACCAAAAATAACTCTGCGACGCGCGAACGCGTCGCGTGGCCGCAACTCCGCGTTCCCAACTTGCGCTCGCCCCGCGAAAAATCGCCGCCGGCCAACGGGGACGACAAGACACTCGTTGCGTTTCCCTCTGGTTCGGCAGTGGTGTTCAATAACTGTAAAATTCCGCGAGTAGGCGACCTTAGTCCAAATTCGGCGTGCAATCAGTGACGCTCTTC
Source organism: Rhipicephalus appendiculatus (assembly GCA_030522465.1). Lineage (NCBI taxonomy): Eukaryota > Metazoa > Arthropoda > Arachnida > Ixodida > Ixodidae > Rhipicephalus > Rhipicephalus appendiculatus. The sequence goes on along the minus strand of JALIZH010012893.1, from coordinate 411,047 downwards.
AGGGTTCTCACACCGCTTTCACCGATTCCGCTCTCACCGTACAGCTACCACAAGCATCTATGACCAGAAGGGTTTGTTTAATCATTGATCATGGAACGTTAGTCGTCGGGATACAAATGTACCAACAAGCGTCAGCGTGGATGCATCCACGTTAAACGGTGCTATAACTGTCAAACACCAAAAGACATCGTACAAGCTCTCTTATATCAATGTACTGTAAACATTCCACTACTTCTGTAAGGACACGGTTTCACTTTCGTGTTATACCGATTCCTGTGACGGAGGGATCAACCATGTTTTTTTTTTCGAATGATTTTCGAACAACAGGCACCGATGGAAAAACCTCAAAGAAACGAATCATTGGAACAGAGATGGGTAGAGCTTCTTGTTTTGATCATCGAATTACTAAGATGCAAGCAGCCCAATGTTTTACAGGACTATAGAAACGATATTGATTAAAGGATGAAGGTGTTTTTGCATAAAGTGCGGTGTCACTGAAGCGAGAGAGTCATCAATACGTCATTTTCATTATGACATTCATCATGCTTCATCAGTGCGAAACAGCGCGAAAAAACGAGGACACAGAAAGAAACAGACATGAACAAGCGCTGAACTACCAACGATGCGTTTATTCGTGCTCGCACAAATAAACACATGGTTGGTAGTTCAGCGCTTGGTCTCCTCTGTTTCCTTCTGTGTCCTCATTTTCTCGCGCTGTTTTGCACCGATGAAGCCTTACCAACAAACTCAAACCCATACCCATTTAAAATTCATCATGCTGTTTACTCATGAATATTGGTTACTATTTATATATCAGTCTTTATCTGAACGCATTTGACAAAGTGCCACCTCGAATAATATAGTCACTTCTGTATTTTCACTTGCCGTTACAAAATATTTCTAAGGCTCTATTTGCTGCTGTATATGAGCTTGCCTGAGCTAACACAATTGTGGTATCTTTTTTTTGTCGATTTAAAAGTATTAGCAATGTTCCTTTGTTAAATCTAGTTAATATTTGTTTCAAATCAATTGTCGTCGAAATCTCGGGATGTTTCAAAAATGGTTACATTGCCATTCTTGGGCCTGGTATGAAAATGGTTGCATTACTATTATAAAACTATTTGAAGAAAATTCGATTCAATTTGTATTCGATTCAGTTCTAACATTCACTACTGCAGACCCCTAGGCACAGGAAGTTCATAAACTGTTCGCGCACCTCTACTCACAGGAAAACATAGCGCTATTTTCGCGCAATGTGAATACCTGTAATATCGTCCATCTTGTCTTTTTTTCAGAAAACGAGTTGGAAAATGAACTGCGTTATCCAGAAATCGGTACGTCTGTGGATAAACATAACATTGCCTTGAAGGGTGTCACATGTCAAACTCTCTTGTCTGCTGCTCTCTTGTTTACAGAAAGTCGAAAGCTCCCAGAATCCTACACCGTGGAGACGCACTTCATCACCGCTCTCAATCACACCGCGTACTTCGGCAATGAAACGGAAGACCGCATAGCCTACGCTATGCTCTTCATGCATTCGGTAAGTGAAGACGGGAAGGCTCAGCAGCTGCAGAGTTGCCGTTGAGTAGATCGGAACAGGAGCCAGAACTCTAACCAAAAGTAGCCAATGTAGCCAAGCCATTTAATCTGATCGCCAAATCTGTAGCGAAATGTTAGAAAAGTGGTAATTATGAAACTAGTTTAACTATTGAGCAATGAGTAATATCATATTGAATCAGCAATAAAATAGAAATATGAGCGCAGTTTTTTCTTTCTCCTCCTGATACGTCTTCAAGCCACAAGCAAGTTTCAAATAAATGAACACATTGCAAGTTCCGTGCGCCATCTATATCGCCTAAGTAGAATAGATAAAGTTACTACCAGGACAGAGTAAGATTGGAAAATTCAAGCCAACCACTCAGTAGAAACATTTATCGTAGAAGAAGATAGTGCTCGAAGTCGCGGACCGTAAATGATTAGTAGTTACAATAATGCCAGTCCAGCTTCAAGTGGTGATATCTGTTTGAAGGTGACAAGCTTGATTTTGTTGCGGATATCACTGTTGTTGTCATTTAATGCAACTCGTCGCTGAGCCGTGCCCCCACGACGGGAGACAGAAAATAGCGTCCTTTTATTTTCTTCTTCTTTCTCGAATCACTCTCAACTCGAGTATAGATGTCCATCGTTGAGCTGTTATCGGATATCCGATGGGCATCCGTCATGGGCTCTCGGGTGTTTGAGTCTTAATAAGATGTCCTCTGGACGAAGCGTATTGTATGAGTACTTGCGCCGCGCAGGGTTGCCAACCGTAGGGTAATTACCCTGCGTTTTCGGTATTTTCGAATTTTTTCGCCCGCGTGGGGTAGTAAGGCAGTAATACAATTTTCTAATAGGACGTAGGGTAATTCCAACATTTTGCTCGTCAATGATCAAGTGAAAAATGTGAAAAATGTAGAAGATCCGCGCGACATATCTGAGCGTTACATTCCTGAAGAGACCGTATAACTGAATCTTTCTTTGAATAAGATTGGAATTGTCCTTAATTCAGAGGTCGCCAGCACAGGGCAACACGAAAGATAATACGTCACACATCCTTTTGCTAGCACTGTCGTCTCCCATTCGCTCGTTGCGTGGAGGGGCTCTTAAATTTTGTGACAGTGGTCGGCTTCAGTTATTAAGGCAAAAGTCTCAGATGCCTCATCAAACACGAAAAGTGATTGTCGGCGTCAACGCGAGAGAGAGAGAGATATGCAAGGAAAGGCAAGGAGGTTAACCAGACGCACGTCCGGTTTGCTACCCTGCACTGGGGGAAGGGATAAAGGGAGGAAAAGAGTGACAGAAGAAGAGAAGGAAGGAGAGATACACAGAATCACGAGCACACTTGGGGGAGTACATCCAGTCTACAGGCGGTCGCTCAGATTTGTTGAGTCCAGGTACTTCAGAAGCGCTTTTGTTGCTTTCTGCGCTATCGAAGCGCACGTCCAAGGTCCTAGAATCTTCTGTAAAGAAAATGGTCTAGAGTCCAGTTGGTTCAAAGCCATCCGGAGCGGGCATCGCTGGGCGTCATAGCGAGTGCAGCTGCACAGGACGTGTTCGATGGTCTCTTCATTTCCGCAGGAGTCGCATGTAGAGGTGTCCGCCATACCGATGCGAAACGAGCACGCCTTTGTAAATGCAACACCCAACCAAAGGCGGCATAACAGTGTCGCCTGGAGCGGCGTTGACGCCGAGTTCCATCCCAACTCTCGGCGTCAACGAGTGTTGCAAAAAATCATGATATAACGACGACGCCTCACGACGTAATCGTGGCGTCATATATCGCCAGAATTTTTGATGTCGTCATGAAGTCATTGTGACGGCACTGTGACATCCCAATGTGACGTCAAATGATGTCGTCATCACAAGTCTTCGTCGCATGGTCATAGGTGGGCCGATACTGGAGGCACGGGAGGCGTTGAAAGCTTGCGAGGCCTCCGATCCCGGAGGCAATGCAAAACAACGCTAGTTGCCGAAATCTTGAGAGTCGGTCAATACAATCGACTGAGAAAAATAAGAAAAAGAAAATGGCCGGCTTTCGCCTTCGAGCCACCTTAGGTGAATGCATAAGGAAACACGTGACTTCTTCGATGGCAGTTGATGGATGAATGACATAGCGTCCCTTCTACAACGGGGCTGTGACCTGCGCTCCGCAAATCTCAAGATATTGTTGTTGTTGTTGTTGTTATTATTATTATTATTATTATTATTATTATTATTATTATTATTATTATTATTATTATTATTATTATTATTATTACGGCCTGATCGTTCCCAGTTGAACTAATGTTCTTTTCTTCAAAACAACCTCATAAATTCACAACACAACTTTCCGTGGTTTATAGCAGATTAACCTTAGTTTTCCTGTTTTTTTTTCTTTCTGCCCAATTTCCTGCTTACCATTACTGCATTCGTCTTTTGCTTATTTATATTGCCGATCTGTCTACCTTTCTAATGTTGTCTCTAAAACCCAAGGATTCATGTAGGTTAGCGCCCTAGTATATTTCCCCCCCCCTAGTGCATATTTCCACATTCAATTAAACAAGCTGCGTTGTTTCGCGCATTACAACACACTAACGAAGCACTTCGAAGCCCACCCTTCGTTATGTGTTCGAAGACAGTGGATACCTGGTCACTCGGGGATCAGAGGGAATGAAGTGGCACACGCCATGTCCCGTGTAAGTCTCCCGGGTACTCCGCTGTGGTGTTCGGATTCACTGAAGCGAACCGAAGCCACCACAGGCGCGCACGATTAGACGAGATGCCCACGGTTTATCCCGATCCACCTCACTCCATGACGGGACGCGAGGCAGCCCTGGGGAGGTGTGCCCAAACTCACTCTTTAATGACACCCCACATTCAGCACTACATACAGGGCAAGCACGGGTCTCCCGCCTGCGTGGCCTGTGGTGGCTTCCCGGATAACGCTCACGTTCTGTGGGATTGTACGGGTGGCCGTGCAGCCATGGGTGAGAGCCTTAAACATATACCTACCAACCTAAGACCTGCGACCCTGGAGGAGTGGCTGGCAGACTCCTCCCCAGACATCATGAAGGCACTACTCGGACATTTGAAGATTCTAGGCCTGTCTTATGGCTAGGCCTTGCTTTTTAGATGCGAAGCAGCTATTTGACTAGCCTGTGTAACGCTGTCCCTCCGTAATTCCGTACGAACGCGCCGCAACGCGCTCCCCTCGCCGCAGGTGTTGGAGCGGTGCCAAGTAGGTCACGCCGCAGCTGCGCGTTGACGTCACGCTCCCCTCGCAGTGCCCGCTGACGTCACTCTCTAGGCGCTGCGCCGTGCTCCCGACCAGGCTGCAGAAATTAGGCGCCTTTTCCTTCTTCGAACCACAACCACCACCACGTCACTCTCTCCCTCGCCTGCCGCGCGCTCGGTTCGAGCGCTGTCTCGAGGAGACGCTGACTGATTGCGGCGAGGCGTGTCGACGCGCGCCTCTTATAGTCGCGGGAGACTTCAACGTTGACGTCAGCGGATGAGGAGGAGAATGGCTCGTCGATTACATGCGTGACGTGCACTCGCTGAAGTGCGTGTCGGCGGAACGGAAACTACCCACCACGATAAGGGGAACGTGCATCGATCTAGTCTTTGCCAACATTCGACGTCGAATGTCTGCAGGAACCTCTCAGCGTGCACTTCACCGATCACAAGGCCGTGGTAGTCAAGGCGAAACGTGCACCAGCTCCGGTCCAGCGCCCGTGTCCACTCTGAAGAAACGACAAGACCTACGCCAGCCATCGCTTCAAACGAATCTTCCAGCGCTCACCGCAGCACCCGCGTTAGCGCCGTTCAACCCGTGACGCCACCCGTGCGCAACGCTGCTGCTTCGCATCCCATCAGGGTTCCCTTTGGGAAGATGGTGTAAATTTTTTTTATTAGTGGACCCGGATTGGGGTTCGTTTATTTTAATAAAGTTGTCCTCTCTCTCTCATCTTCCGCACGGATGTACAGTAAATAAGAGATTTTTCTATTCATTACCTTATCTCGATTCACAACTACGCGTTCAAGACAACTTGACCTCCCTTCAAACAGCAAAGCGCTTCCCCTATCATAAAATGTATCCTTGCTTATTTGGTCTTTAGCCTTACCTTAGTAACTCAGATGATTTTCTGTCCAACGCTGCCATCCCTACTTTACCCTACAGACCACGCGCACGTGTGGCATGCAGGTTTTAGAAGTTGCATATGCTGCAACTCCTCAGTCGGGTTTAGCAAGAATGCGTGGCGAATACTGATCGTTGTTTTCTTTTCCGTACTAACTGACCGTGCCTTTAACTGTGCCTTAACTTTTGTAAGTGATCCAGAGGCAACGTGGAAGTAACACTTTTGCCTGTCTTACTGCGAAGTACTTATCATTCATCATGTCTGCTGGAATACAAGAGATATACAAAAATTACGACATACAATTTTCCTCAAGTATACATTGAGGAAAATAATCTGTTACTTTCCTCATTTTCGAAATATATGAATACATATGTTAGACTTCACTGTTCCATCGACTTGGCGCCTACTGTCGGCGCTTACAAATGCGCCCACGTCAGAAATGAACTTGTGTTTTGTAGAGTAAGCGACCCTCAATGTAACACTATGTCGCAATACTTTTATTAAGTCCTGAGCACTTTAGGGCCCCGGGCTGTTGTATGCTGTCGTCACTTGGCGTAAAGCAGGCAAAACCACCTAAAAAAGTAGAAAAAAAGCAGGAAACAAGTGAAATAGAAAGAACGAGAAAACAAAAAAATAGGAAGAACACTAGAACGAGCAAGGAAGAGAAAGAAACAATAAATAGGGAGGAAGAAATAATAGAGCTAAAGAGAGAGAAAAAAAAGACAGAAAAAACAGAAAAAGAGAAAAAGTAAGAAAGAGAAGAGGAAAGAAAAAGAAAACCGAAGAGAAACAAAGAAGGCTACCAAGCTCCGCCCTTCCTTCAGGCTTGGTACCCCTAGTGCGAAGCTGTCTTACATTTTTTTACTATTTCTAACTTGTACCACACTTTTTTTTCCTTTGGAGCTACAGAAGCACAGTTTTGTTTGGTCTACATTTGCAGGTGAGCCTTCGCTTGCAGCAGCTCGTGCCACCCGCCAGGATAGCGTTAACAGCAATAGAAGGGCTGCAGGTAACGAAGACACGGTATAACATTTTGCGTTGATGCTGATTAGAGCGTTACGTTTCAGGCCAAAAAAGACTATTTACATCTACATGATGATGGACGGGTCATGGTAGATCAAACGTTGACTGCATTGGGGAACCTTGCACGCACTAGTGAAGCACACAAGAAATCTGACATCCTCTATATGGCAGTCAGGTAATTATAAACAAGGTTTGTTACATAAGCTAAAACACTGCTTCAGTAATGTATGGAAAACACCATTCCTCCAAGAGTCCGTATTGAACTTTAGAAGCTGCATTAAAGACATCAAGAGCACGTGGTGCTGCTTCAGTGGCCTTTACCGTAGAACAACGAATTCTTGCTGTTACCGCTTCATCGCTGGAATGGCATGCATGTTGCAAAGGCAAAAGTACTTAATGATGCGGATTTTATAGTGAAACAGACATTACTGATCGGAGAGAGCAGGCGACGAGAATAGAGTGCAAGGACACCGGTAATTAGCTGGAATTTTCCGATTATATATATATATTTATAGACGAAATCGATTTGACCTTTGAGTTCATATTCAATAAATGGGACCTTCTTTGCTACTATGGTTATGCTTTCAGAGAATCTCTGTCTGTACACATTCCCCAAATAACATATTAGAATATAAACTCACACTTACCCAGTCAGCTAATGCAAACTTCATGGTTGTCTTGGATTTCGCCGAAAGGATGACTTTAACAATATTCACTGCGGACAACTGTCTTTAGGCGTGTCGACTGCTTTGACAAAAGCAGCAGAGGCATAATCTCTGTGCTCTCTGGGAGCGCCGTTGAAAAATGGCCATGTTCTGCAATTACAGGCACTTTGACCGTTTCCGTCCGTATGTTAATCTATGCGTCCATAGACCCACACACCCACCCACGTCTGGGCGCTCTCATGGTAGCCTCCTTTAGGCTACTTTGTCGCGTACGACATGAAACCCTTTCCTTCAGTCACGTGTGGTACATACCCGTATACGAAGGCCTATGGAATGCGGGAATAAGCCAGAGGTGACTCACAGTTTGCATCAAACCAGGAACGGTGATGACAAACTTCCGAAAATCGTTACGCGATCGCGTTATGGAGCTTGTGTCGCAGAAAATGCGGAGCAGGCATCGGCAGCGTTGTCGCTGAGAGATATCAGATGGAACGGAAAAATGGAAATTCGTGGTTGCAACTGGAATTAAAAGCAGGCATTTCGCATGGAACTCATGTATTCTACAGCATACCTACGCCGGTACTTGAATGAGCTTACGAGAAAGACCCTATAATGGCGTCATATCACAACAACGGGAACAATGGTTGCAGTGTTCGCTGTTGGCATTGATTCATAAAAATTACTTATTAACTCATCTGTCACCAAGCTATGGTCAATTACTCAACTCGGAGGAAGGCGGTGAAACCGCTTCTGATGAGCACATCATCGCACCGTAGCGTGTAGTCCATTTCGCTAAAACGGACGCCTGGGAGTACCGTCGGACGCCATGTGAGTACCGTCGTTACGTCGGGCCATATGATGTTGTTTGGACGTAAGCTAGGACCCCCTTTCCCATATTTTTGCTTCTTCAAATGGATACTTTCTTCAAAACAGCTGCTTTCTCAAATAGTCAAGGCTTTCAACAAGTGTGCCACGCCCCCCCCCCCCCCCCCCCCTCCCCTCAAAAAAAAAAAGTTCAACCACTCTGCCTCGCGGATATCGATGAAACAGCGAAACTGGGGGCATTCCCTTCTTTAGGCTAATTCATTTCTATGTTTTTCAAGTCTTTCAGTTATGTTGTATCGCGGCTCTTCATTACACATTCTATGTTAAGCTTTGATGTGGTAGTATATTGCGTCTTGACTATACCACTCCTATGCACAGATTTACCAAGAAGCCTTCACTTAAGATGCTCCGATATGTTTTATCACTGCTCTTTATTAAACACTCTATGCTAAGCTTTAGGTGGTAGTATTGCGACGACCTTTTATAACAACATAGTATCACGTGACAGTGGTGTGATTATGCTAGCGCGCACGCCACTTGTTGGGATAACTGTTGCGTTCTTCCTTTTTAATGCAAGTTGTGTGTAGTGGGATTTGCCCAATTTCTGTGGCACATATACGTTTCTGATGATGATAGTTATATCAAAGGCCGCACAGGTTTCAGTGGCACACACCAGTTTGTTGGGCTAACTGTTGCCATCATTTTTAGCATTTTTAGTGGACAAGTGATGAGCAGTGGGATTTACCTATTCCTGTGGCGCATACCCGTTTATGATGCCTACAAGCGTTACCACGGATCCCGGACATAAAAGGCTCGACTAAAAACAGCTTCGCTGTTAAAAAGAAAACAAAAACATTCTTCGCTTGGGACCTGCCCACGGTATACCGATAACTACTCAAAATACACAAAGAAGTCGATTGAACACAATAAGCTTGACTCAACGCAATAGAGATCACTACTCGCCTACTGCTTCGCATGACATCGACTTCCAGAATGAGTGAGGTCTGCCGAATTTTTCCTCAGCGTTTGTTAGAGTGAGGGCTGGTTCGCCATTTCTAGGGAACGGAAACTCAAATAATTACTGCATCTAGCCAATGACCACAAGGCCATTGCTATCAGTCAAACGACGAATACGGAGCGCTCCCCTGTCTTTTGCTTTACGTTGTAGTCGTACAGCATCAACGGAAAAAGATTAGCCCAAGTGACCGTTCCGGCCAACGGTCGCGTGAGCTAATCTTTTTCCGATGATACCGTACGTATCATCTATGGGAAGCGTCTATCGTCTGCGACAAATACATATTATTGTGTACATACATCAAGATACGTGAAATCAATTGGTTTGATAAGTCATGTATAACGTGCTTCTTTCTTTTTTTTTCTCAGTGCAGGTCTGGTTAAAATTAGAGGTGGGAAAAACTTGGGTGGTACTTTAGGTAAGTGACGCAATAGGACAACACAACGTCTCGCGGATCATGCATTCGCCAGATAAGGTTATTTCGATAAAGTGTACAGTGGTCCACTCTCAGAACGGACGGAGTGTCGTGCTCGGAACCGCACAAGTGACATCTGCAGTGGTAAATACGCCATCTCTGAGCCTTAGTGGCTCCAACGACGCGCCTCTCTTGCATTTTTAATCCTTGTTTCTCACCGCGGATGCAACAGCCACTTTGGCCGTCGAAAACACTCTGAACGGTCTAGCGCAAGAACAAGAAACAAGCAAAGAAAAAAAAAACGAAGCGAGCCGTTCACGGTATATGATCCCACGAACCGAGAAGTTCACAGTATAAAATGCGCCGATCCGGGCAATTGCACTCTTTGTTTTTGTTTTTTTTTTTTTTGGGGGGGGGGGGGCACTATACACTTGACAGCGCCTCTAACGGCCGAAGGAGTAATCTCGGCCGCGGCGATAAAGAAGGACGGAAACTACAAGGCAGGCACATGATTGTCACGCGCATGCTCAGTTGTGACCCGTTTCGAACTGCAGATGTCGCTCGTGCTGTTCAGAGCGCGACGCTCCGTCGTTCTAGACATCTGTTTTGACCACTGTACAGGGCCTGCCACTAAGTTTTCTTTCCAGCTCAGAGAGTGTTGTTTCTCTGCTCATGTTTTCATAACCTCTTTTTTCAGAAGCTTATTCTTTTTCTTCTCCTTCTGCAATACCCCAAAGCTAAACGTAGACAGCAAACTGCCCTACAACGAGAGTAGGATAAGTGTGTAATGAAGTAACACATCTCATTGTTGCGATTTCTCCTTTCTGTGTTTTCCAATGCTTAACCGACAGAGATTACTCATTTCATGAAAAGGGTTCCTTCGTCTCGTTAGCGCGCCATATTACTAAAGCAAAATGTTAAAAAAAGAAAACTTTTTTCTAGCTACAAATTTTCCATCATGTCATTTCTGTTTAAACCACTTGAGTTTTAACCCGCACCGTTTTAACCCGCAGGAATGGCAAATAAGGGAAAGGCGTGCAGGAATGGCAAAGCTGCCATAGGTTTGGACCGGCCTGTTACCTTTTCCGGTGTGCAGACGTCGGCTCATGAAATCGCTCATTTGTAAGTGCGTTGACGTGCTCAAAAACGCTTGCGACTTATCATATTGTGTCTTAACTTAATCTTTACCAGACGCTCGAATGAATGTCGACATAGTAGCCCTTCAAACTTCACTGAATAATTGAAGAGTAACGTTCCCGCAGCAAACAAAATACATGAAGGTAATTAGCATTACAATGAGCAAACTACTCGATTTTGTTGAGAGATGAAAATGGCTCTCCTGAGCAAGAGACACCCCACTATGACATGCAGCAGTCGTGAAGTTTTGCCCAAAATGCCACATAATAAACCATTTTATTCCTGCTGTACCGCTTGTAATCATTGTCTCCCTCACAATCTCTACTCGTGTTTTCATCGCGGTTTTCAGGTTGCACGAGCTCTGGAGAATCGCTACCTTTTTAAGGTGTTATAGAAGTAGTGGAGAAAACCCAAAGCCAAGGCGCAGAATAAGCGCAGACGATAGATCAGCTTAATTCGGCTGTCTGGTCTACTAGCATAATCGCACAGTGAAAAGAGCATTTATTTGATATATCACATAGTATTCCCTTTTTTTATTTATTTATTTGTTCTTTATCATTCAACATATAGTTCAAATTATGTCCTAAATTTAAAACTACCAAATCTTGGCCAATCCGAAGAGTGGGTATGTGCGATATTCTTTGAAGGCTCGCACAAACAAACAAACAAATGAACAAACAAACAAACAAACAAACAAACAAACAAAGAGACAGACAGACGAACAAACAAACAAACAAACAAACAAAGGCACGAAACAGTTACCGCGATTTCACAGATATGGAATTAGGCATAAGTGAACAAGAAACGCGATTGAAGGCTAAGGGGATATCGAGCACAATCCTTGCAAGGTTGATAACTGCATATCGGGCGGAATAAAGACAATGTAAAAATAGAGATATTACATGTGAAGTACCAGCGGGGAGCACGTCGGCAGCCTGCACTTTGTAAATTACGTATTGAGGTAATCGGGAGTTTGAGAGAAACCAGCGGAACTGGGAGGACAAATATTAAAAAAAGTAGAAAAGTCTGAGATATAAAGGGTGCTTCAAGAAATGCGTCCAATATTTAAAAAAAATCAGGAAAATGCGGTATTTGCTCGCTGTCTTCACAATTCCTTTTTCTTTAGCGGCAGGCATCTTAAGATGATTGAAGACCTGATTTGGGACAGTAATTAAGAAAGTTACCTGAATTAACTTTTTAACAAGTGGAGTTGGGCGGTTAAGTCTAAAGGGAGAATTGAAGTCCTTCATGTGAAGAACCCATTTCAGCTTTGAGATTTCGAAAAAGCGGCCTCTAGGAATGATTGCGAAGTAAAGAAATTCTCCCAAATTCAGCGGCAAAACCGAAATGCGGAAGAGCACAACTGCCATATTTTTCTGAGACGTCCAGAAGTAGGGAACGTCATTATATCAACCGTCAACCGACTTCGTTGTGTGCGTGTGTGGGGTATGTAACGAACGGGGAAGAACTGCACCTCTGTAAACGTTGTCTTGAACAGTGACGTCACTTTAGTCCTCTGCTTCTTGCGCTGATCGGTGCTTGGGTTTCGGTTTCGCCGTTAAATTTACCTGAATTTCATTACGCCACAATAATTAATAGAGGCCGCCTTTTCTAAATCTCAAAGCTGCGATGGGTTTTCGCATGAAGAATTTCAATTCTCCCATTTGACACAACCGCATAACTCCACTAATAAAAAACAGATAATCGATTGAATTATCTTAATTACTGTCTCAAATGACTTCTTCAACCGTCTTAAGATGGAAGTTGCTACAGAAGAAGCAGTTGTGAAAAACAGCGAAAATATCGCAATTTTGCTGATCTTTTTAGGATATCGGACACATTTCTTGAAACTCCCTGTATATGCGTGGACATCAATATATATATATATATATATATATATATATATATATATATATATATATATATATATATATATATATATATATATATATATATATATATATATATATATATATATATATATATATATATATATATATATGTATGTATGTATTCGTAGTTCCTTCTCCAAACTAAGTGTTGTTTTAGGTTCAGGATGACGCTCTTAACGCACTAAACCTGTTAAGACTTTCTGATATACTAAACAACTGCATGGTTGATTTTTCCTTCTGTCATACTTCTCATCGTTCGTGGCATCGCTCCGGCAAAAGGTGCCTGCTTACCATTGCCGGGCCAAATAATTAAGAATCTTTTGCGTAGGGCAATCCAAGTAAGTGAACGAAAATCTATTCAACTCTGGAATCAAAGTTGTACCTTTGGGACTCATTCGCGAAAGTGCCCGTTGTTTAAGCAGAATTCAAGTCCTGCGGAAATTTTATAATTGGCTCTCAATTTTAGCAACACGGCATTGTTGCATAACACGTTTCCTGAAAAGAAAGCTCTCATAATTCTGCTCTCCAACAGTGTACCGCGAGCATTTGTTCCACCAGGCTCTATTGCAAGCCACTGTAGTTATGCATGTTTTCGTATAGTTTCTCAAAATAAATCTTGCCACATATTTCGAGTGCGAAAGCTTCACGTACGAACGTTTACGTTAACACTACTAGATCCTTTCAGTTGCGTCACGAAAGGAAGTCATTTAGAAATCATACATTTATTACCACAGATGTAAAACACAACAGAAAGTAATGCACGAAAATTAAACCTAGCTACACTGTACTGCATATTTGTACGTTCCTATTCTTCCTCGGCTATTCGGAGCTCCATATCGGCCAGTAGAATCAACTACAAACGTTATACTTTCCCTAGTTCCATAACACGCTAATAGAGTAAACTCTGTTCAAAACGGTGATGCAATCAAGCGTACATCGTATGCGCGCATTTTTCTTACGTGCTATGCTTCTAATTGTTGGAACAACCTCGCCCTCGAAATATGCGTGCTGAATATTGCAGAAACAAATAATGAACAGTAGCTTTACCGCCAGCAGACTTACATTTGTGAGCTGATTCGTAGACAAAGGGATCAAGTTTACCGTCTTTTAGTGCGCAATGCAGCTCGAGACTACGAAATTTTGTGTACCCACCAGACTGTTTTCTCCGCCTTTGCACCCCACCTATATAACCCTAATAATATATTGTTAAACCTTTGTATTAGATATTGCTACTAATAAGATTTATTTTCGAGAACACTAAGTAAGCCTGATCTCGGATTGCGGTGACTAATAGCACGTGGTGCATAGAAAGTTAGGATGAACTCTCATTAAGAAAGATGATCTCCTGTTTTCTTGACCGCAAGCCAGTGCCTAGAACATGGAGCGAAGTGTAAAATTTCCGTTGGAATACGGGATCCTACGTAATGCTACTTAATGAGTTTCTAATATACTTCTTCGCTTCCAGAGTTGCATAGAGAAGGATTCAGACGCGTGATGTGATATTCTCTTTTTACGCAAGATATTTTACCACCGCTTGTCCCAAAAAGTTGCGCTAGCGAGTCACGAGAGCACATACGCGATAGAGACCATAGGTCGGCGAACTCACTCATGAGTTGACTCACTCAGACTCAGATCGAGCCGTGAATCTGAGTCTGAGTGAGTCCGGGTGAGTAATTATTTGGTGAGTTTGAGGCCGAGTGAGTAGGGCGGAGGAAGTCGGGCTTAGGAGGCTTCGGGCAGGGGTGGCCCTTACACCGGCTCTTATCTCAACGTGGAACTGGTCGCATTTACTAGTGGGTGATACATGCCCGTACTGTTCTCTTATCCGGTGATGCAAGCAGATGCATACCATCTAATATGGACGTGCCAAGGGTTACAGTCGGGAACGCTCCCGTCATCTCCTGCAAGCCGGCGTTCGCTACAGTGACACAAACAGTTATGACCGATGGATACATGACAACACATTCCACAAGACACTGCTTCACTTCATACACAACACCGGCCTAACGGCGCACATTTAATACAGATATACATAACAAATATTATGCCTTAAGGGCAAGTCTATGTCGCAATTAAAAAAAAAAGTCTGGTTGAAGAAAATTTTCGTGAGTGTTAGTCCGAGTGAGTCCGGCTCAAGAAAATTTTGGTGAGTCCGAGTCCGAGTGAGCCCAAAGCGCCAGATTTATTAAATGCGAAGCATTTCTTTGCGTACTGCAGGCACTTTTAGCGTTTCTATCTATCTATCTATCTATCTATCTATCTATCTATCTATCTATCTATCTATCTATCTATCTATCTATCTATCTATCTATCTATCTATCTATCTATCTATCTATCTATCTATCTATCTATCTATCTATCTATCTATCTATCTATCTATCTATCTATCTATCTATCTATCTATCTATCTATCTATCTATCTATCTATCTATCCAGCCGCCTACGTCTGGGTGATCTCGTGATTACCCCTTTAACTTGGGGTAGAACAAAATTAGTATGTGAGAATAAGATGGTCTGACGAATATGACTCGCTGGTCGTGACATGAATAATGACAATCCCGTCGCGTACGTCGTCAAACTCTTTCGGGCAAACCCTGTGGCACATACCCCGGGGCGGGTATGTGCCACAGGTATGCGGGTATGTGCCACAGGTATGCGGGTATGTGCCACAGGTGATTGACAGTTTAGACTACCCAGGAACGGCGAGACAAACATTGGTACTTTTAACGCCAGAACGTTAAAAAGCTGACGTCATCAGCAGCGTTGATCGGGCGAATGCAAATAATAAATGTCAGGGTCCCAACAGGAATCGAACCCAAGCATTCTGCGTGGCAATCAAGCATTCTACCACAGAGCCACGCCAGGTCTCGGAACTGCTTTTCGAATAGACCCTAATGTTCGTGAAACGTCAATTGTCGTTGCAGTGCTGGCTATCCAATTTTATAAACATTACATATGTACTCCGATGATACAGCCGTCACGCCGGGTTAACATCAATTATAGTAAAGCGCCATCCACTGATGTTGATATATGTTGCAGTGTCCAGGGCTACCATCCTCGCTAGCACAAGCGCTACATATCAGTTTACCGCTTCTGGTGTTGCTACTGCCCGTGTTGCTGTTGGCATCGTTACGCAACTGTAAACAACTTGTTATGCAAAAAATATGCGACTGTGGAACATATGTCTGTGCGTACAACATTTGTACATATCTTTAGCGTAATTTCGTAACGTTTCTCTCAATAAAACATTACAACACAGTCACCTTCCCTCCGCATGCTTCGCATAACATCGATTCCCAAGGTACGTGGAATCTGCCGAATTTTTTCTTGAGTGAGTCCGAGTGAGTTCCACTTTGGTTTGCCAACCTATGATAGAGACAGATGGGGCTATATAGAATACATATGAAATACAGACGTCTGTTGATTATCTTCAGCTCGCATTTGTAAAAGACTAGCAAGAATAGCAGACTCGCTAAACTTGAAAAGCGCTAGCCACCGTTGTGGTGCAGTAGTTAAGGCGCTCGAATGCTGACGCGAACGCTGTGGGGTCGATCCTGGCTGGGGCGGTCGCATTCAAATGGAGGCGAAATGGCAGAGGTCCGCGTAAGTGCATGGGCTTTGATTTAAGTGCACGTGAAGGAACCTCAGGTGGTCACAAGTTGAGGGGCACCTCATAATCACATTGCGGTTTTGGCGCGTAAAACTCCAAAAATGGTGTCAGTGCAGTAAAGCCTCGATAATTTGAATTTCACAGGATTAGGAAAAACGTCCAAATTATCCGAATTTTAGATTAAGGAAAGAACCCAAAAAACAATAACTGTACGTCTAGTACATTAACACAACTAAATTTTCTTGATGAATTCGTGGATTCTGTACTTAATTTTCTCCTCTGAAATCTTTTAGTCCCCTTCCCCATTCCTATACAGAGTAGCATGTCAGCGCTATATAGACGCCGGCAAAAATCTGTTTTTGAAATAAAGTCTCTCTCTCTCTTGTGTAAGAACAGCGTAAAAGCCGGAATTTTCGTCATCCTGCGACATTTTTCACGAGGCCACCGCGCAGCAATACCCCCCATGGCTTAATTATCCCGAAACGTGCTCTGCATCCCCATTTTATTACGTACCAAAAAATTACACCATCTCCCGCTAAAGGGAACCATGTGTAGATGTGAAGCAGCGGGCGCTAACGCTTACACTGGCGGCGGCGTTGACGCTGGCGCTCATCGCAGCGTTGCGCAGGAGAGAAAACTGGGGAGGCGCAAAGCAGGCAGTGATGGAGCAGTGTTTCCTACTGGAACACGCCAATCGCTGCTAATGGGCAATGAGAGACAGAAGACTCCGACTGGACACAGAGACCCGCACTCCGCTTTTAGTTAACGCGCACGCTGCGAATTTTCATTGTTCAACAACGCACAGGAGAAATCTCCCACCGGCACCACCTTGGAGGTCAAGATCGATTGCCATATATACGGGGTGGCCAGTGAACGGTTGTGCAGCGCGAGCAGTCGGTTTTTTCAACCAAGAAACTCGCTAGCAGACGTTGCCTGCGTCGGCGTCGCGAGGCGAGAGAGGGGGGAGCGTAGGAGAGGAGAGAGAGGGGGGTGACATGCATGCGCAGTGGGAATGTGAACGCCGGGGGGCAGGGATGGGTAGAGGAGAGAGGGGAAGCGTAGGAGAGGAGAGAGAGGGGGGGGACGCGCATGCGCAGTGGGAGTGTGTACGCCACGGGCAGGGATGCCTAGAGGAGAGAGGGGGGGAGCGTAGGAGGGGGAGAGAGGAGGGGAGGCGCACGCGCAGTGAGGGTGTGGTTGCCGCGGGGAGGGATGCCTAGAGGAGAGAGAGGGAGAGAGGAGGTTTTTTATTTTTATTTTTTTTAAAGGGTTTGCGCATGCGCAGTAAGGGTGGGCACGCGGCACACCACCACCACCGGATTAAGCTTCGCCATAAGATGCTTCACATCTAAAAGAAGAGTTGGGCTAGTTCGTTTGGGTATTGCGTACCGCCACCACCAACGCCAGCTTGCGCACGGGACGGTACTTGTTTTTCGCTGGTAAATGAAAAAAAAAAGTTGCTGGAGCCGCTGTAGCCCTGCTGGTAACGAACAATGCGATTGTGGAGGGCGACCACGCCTTTTTAAACGCCCGCGGCCAACGAGATATCACACGCGCTGGTAAACGCAAATAGGCATGAAGCGTTCTGGCCTTTCTGCCGTTGTTGTGTGGTTCGCGATGATGAATGTGGCAATGTAATTTCACCGCTCTGTTTCGCTTGGCCCTGAACGTCGTTTTCATTTCTGTGCGCTGCTCATTTGTGGCGTTTCGATATCTGCGCGCTCCCGTAATTGTCGGAATTAACCGTGTTGCTGCTAAATATGACCCGAATGTTTGACGTAATTAAACTATGTATATACCTGGCGGAGACCAAAAAACCCATCCGAATCATTCGATTTTCCGAATTAACGACGGACGAATTAACGACCTTTTACAGTAGTAGTATTGCGAAGCGCCGAGATAGGTGAGCCAGAAATGACAGCGCAACAGAGTGACTAGAGGAGAACAGCTGCATTTGGCATGAGGCGACCGATGGAATATATCGTTTAATCTGCAATGAGGGGTGATCGAAAAGCCTGCTTCCCGCATATAGGATAAAAAGGTAGAATTAAAATAGTTTAGACTACACCATGGAGTAATTAGCGCTGAGTTAGAAGCGACGTCATTTAAACAGTGAAGAGGTAGATCTATAGGCGTAGTCCACAGACGAAAGCTTGTGTGCTATTTCCACCTGAATAATTCAACGAACATTGCTGAGGTAAACAATGTCATTTTTTTTACAGGTTGAACGCTGACCATGACGGTCACGGAGCAGCAAAAAATTGCTCAGGTGATGAGGGTTATATAATGAGCAGCCCTCGAAGAAACGGAAATAACAGCTGTGCATTTTCCAACTGTAGCAAGAAAGACATTGCCGACTTTTTGACGTAAGCTTCCTGACAATACCCACAATAAATCTTTTTTTGTTGTTGTTAAAGTTGGGAACTGTACATGCGACTGGGCATTCAGTGCTATGTCTCGCATTTTATTGTGACTCAAGATAATGGAGACGAACTGAACCATTTTAGCGGATAAGCAAGTAGCATTTGTACTTTTTGTTACGTTGGCAGAGTAGAAACAACACCGCAATGTTCCGTGACGTGACGAGAGACCTAACTATGGTGAGTGAAGGTCGGCT
This sequence comes from Rhipicephalus appendiculatus, assembly GCA_030522465.1. Lineage (NCBI taxonomy): Eukaryota > Metazoa > Arthropoda > Arachnida > Ixodida > Ixodidae > Rhipicephalus > Rhipicephalus appendiculatus. The sequence continues at coordinate 392,191 of JALIZH010012893.1, read as the reverse complement.
GTATGAGGTACGGGTTAAATCAGTTTTTCCAGGCCAGGCTGGTTATCAGTCATCAAAACTGTTTAAGTGCGAAGCACTTTAAGGGGACAGGCTGTTGTATGCTGTCGTCGTGGCTCGGCGTAACGCAGGCAAAACCCCATATAGTATAGCCAGCTGTAGCATATTGAGCGCACGCTCGCGCCATAGAAAAGTCTTCTTCCTCTTGTTCTTCGAATGCCTTGATGATGATATAAAGTGCGGACATTACTACTATGGCTAGGGAAACACGACAACACAAACAATGTATAAAAATTGAAAGAGGAAGCAAGCGAGAAATAGAAAGGGAAAGAAAGAAAGGAACAAAAAGGAAGAAAAATAGAAATAAATAGAGATAAGGAGAAAAAAAGCACTGAAAAAACTGGGAAATGGAACAACAAAGAAAAAGAGGAGGAAAGAAAGATAAAACCGAAGAGAAACAAAGAAGGCTGCCCAGCTCCGCACTACCCTGAGGCTTGCCACCACTAGGGCGAAGCTGCGCTTTTTTTGTTACAACAGTACATGAAATATAGTTTCTACCATCTGTTTATTGCACTTGTACTCCTGTCCACATGTTAAATCTTTATTTTGTTCTAACAAAGGGAGTAATAAGTAAGCTTACTACACTCTGTTTATATGTCTATTCGGCGCAAAGAACTTCAAGCGCCCTTTTGCTCTTACTATTGCTGCGTGCTAATTTCCAAACTTTGATAACAATCAACAGATATACATTGACAGTCTGATTGCTTTGACGCACACAAAAAGAAATAGTCCCTTAGCATAGGTCGGCAAAACTTGTGGAGCTCACTCAGACACACTCATGAAATATATTTTGCTCTCAGGGCTCACTCGGGCTCAGACTCACCAAAATTTTCCTGAGCCGGACTCACTCGGACTCACACTCACCAAAATTTTTTCTTCAGCCGGACTCACTCGGACTCAAACTCACCACAACATAACTCACCCGGAATCACTCAGACTCAGACTCACGGCTCGATCTGAGTCTGAGTGAGTCCAAGTGAGTCGATTCATGAGTCCGTTAGCCTAGAATTAGCTTTTTCGACCATGGTGTCAAGTGCTCTTTAACACCAATATCTCACGTAATCGGAGCTCTTCTTGACGCCTTTTGATATGTACCTTCGATGCGAGTTATGAGTGCTCGCAAACCAGTAAGGTCATTTTTCTTGAAAGGGATGACAACATAAGATATATTTATTTAGAACTTCCATGGAAAAGTTAACGTGGGGGGGGGGGGGGTCAAGGCAACCCCCCCCCCACGTAATTCGCGCCTTTGATCGATAAACATTAAAATTATTTATGAACGACACTGATTTAGAATATCTGTGAGTAGATGTGACTAAAACCGTGAATCCTGGCAAGGCCGATAGTAATGCTGAGGATGAGTAGATATAACCATAGGTCGGCAAAAGAAGGTGTATTTCACTCAGGCTCACTCAAGAAATATATCTTGCGCTTTGGACTCACTCGGACTCACACTCACCTAAATGTTCCTGAGCCGAACTCACTCGGACTCACACTCACGAATATTTTCAGCCACCGGACTCACTCGGACTCAAACTCACCAAAATCTTACTCACCTGGACTCACTCAGACTCAGACTCACGGCTCGATCTGAGTCTGAGTGAGTCCGAGTGAGTCGACTCATGAGTGAGTTCGCCGACCTATGGTCCCTTAGTAACGTAGATGAGTCTACAACAAATCGACAGATGGGTCTCTTCACCACATTATGAGCTTGCCTCAGAGCACACATGACGATACATAATAATAACAATAATTGTTGGAATTTTACTTCCCAAAACCGGAATGTGATTATGAGGGATGCCGTAGTTGCGGGCTCCAGCAAGTTTTACCATCTGGTGCTCTTCTTTGAGGAGGGCGGGACCGTTAGTGCATGCGTACCTCAGCTCAGTATGTTCGCTGGGAAGACCTGATGTTCTTTGAGCTGCACCTGAACCAAAATGGACGGGCCTCTTGCATTTCGCCTCCATCGAAATGCGGCCACCGTAGCCACCTGATGACAGAGAAGCTCACGCTTGCGAATTTGTGTTTATTATGGAGTCACTGGTCACATTTCCATCCGCGGTCGCAACATTGCAAGCATTGCTATACGCGGAAAGGCAAATTACTAGGGGGCTTAGTATAGTAATTATCAGTCAGTGATTGAAATCACTCGAGAGAACATCGATTCATTCGTTTTACAACTAGATGTTAGGACCAATCGAACTTCGACACAGAGATACTGTAGGCACACACAGACATTTTTTTGTGAAGAATACCCAAATGTTTCATCTAAAACTGCATTCATAGTGTACACTTCAGTACTGCCATCTATCGTTGCGTCGTAAGGACAAACACTATACGCTTCAATATTTGTCGCATCATGAGTCTGAGGTATTGTCAGGCCGAAACTATCCTGTTGCGACGATGGAAGTTTGGCCGTGAATGAAACAGCGAAAAAAAAAACGTTCAGCCGTTTGTAACCTTTCCCGTTGCCTTCTTTAGCAGGATATACGTATATGAGGTGTGTTCAAAAAGAAACCGAACTATTGCTATAACACCTTCACTACTTGTGGTACAACATTTTTAGCATTGCCCCCCGCTCAAACTACTCCCCTCTACTGGCAATAAACTGTTGCCATCGTTTCTTCCATTTTTTTCGAAAGCCTCCTAGAACGCACTTTCCAGAATGGCCCGCAGGTCTCTTCTCGTATTGCCCTGGATCTCCAGTATAGTTTGGAAACGGCATCTTTTCAACGTAGCTTTATGTTCGGGATACAGAAAATAGAAAGAAATTTCATGGCACTAACCTACGCTAATACCCACTTCGTCAGCAACTTCTCGAACAGACTAACGAATATTTCCTCGAATCACAGCGCGAACTCTCGACGTGGTCATCATCTGTTGATCTGGAAGGTCGTCCAGGCTTGGGATCGTCAGCGACCAACATTCTGCCGTGTTCAAAACGCTTGAGCCACTCGTAGCATTGCGTGGGACTCATATAGTTCTCCCCGTATGCTTTGCTAAGCAACTGAAATCTCTGTGCGAAAGTTTTACCAAGTTTTAGCAGAACTTCACACACACACGTCGTTCTTCCAGCTCATTCATTGTCACTTTGGCACTAATCGAAAGAACAGCTTGTCCATGTGCTCACTTTAGCGGCTGTAACTCGCGAGCTAACGGTCAGAGGGAAACGCGGCCAATGACAGGTTCTTGTTTGAACCTGCCGCTACGTGCAGTTAGTAGCTGCAGCCCGCTCCCTCTGGTGGTTGGCGTGTTATTGGAAAAGTTCGGCTTCTTTTTGAACATACTCGTATATATCTATCGTTCTGCAGGTGGCCATATTCAAAATGCCTATTCCGAGAAGACGCATGCCGCGTCATTTCTCTGCCAAACAAGGCGGCAGACCTTCCAGGGGATGTAATGGATGGGCAAACGTTCTGTAATGAATACTACAGGCCACCCAGATACTCGAATTCCACTTATATAAAGGTAAGACGAGCATCTTCTATATTCTTCGCACATGATTGACAATTGGATGAATGACGTTATTATCGGTGCGTAGTTCCGAACTTATCATTGAAAGTTGTAAAAAAACAACTTCAATCGGTTCGGTTCTTCCTTAAGAAGACCCACGTGAAAGTAGAAAAAATAACGACCAACTTCGTTTCGCGCTGTCACCGTCTTTACAAGCTCCATCAAGTCCACTTGTAGACTATGAGCCGTCCTAGTGGTATGTAGAGAAGAGACACCGGCCCTACATTGAACAATGCATGCGTAATGTGAAACACCACGTAATTTCTGCCACACCCCTATGCGCTGTACTCCCCATCCCCAGCCCATTAAGTCTATCTTGTTTTTCTCTCGCTGTAATGTACCAGTGTAAGCTCGCTACGAGCAAAAAAAAAAAAACAAAACTGAAAACAAAAAAGAGAAACGGAAGTCTTGTGCACGCTTTACTCTTTCACAGCTGAAACTCATTTAAAAATGTGATGACTACGCTTGAATTGTTTGGTTGGTATAGAAGAACAGAATTTTTCCGTTATTCTACATCTAAAATGGTGACGCACGACTCCTAAGAGCTAATGCGACATTGTTTTTGCCACCAACCCACGCCGGCGCGTCTGAAGAGTCTGCGAAGACAGCTCGAGGGCGGCCCAGATATGGCGCCTGCTATGTCGCCCGAACATGGGGGGGAGGGGTCTCCATGTAAGTGCAATGCAGGCCAGGTAGGCTGTCACGTGGGACAGGCTGTTGACATGCCGAAACCCGGAGAATGAATGGATTAATTGTGCAGCAGGACGAGCGACAATGTTGCGAGCAGACGATCAGTGCTTCCTGTCGCATGAAGCATGATATAATGACATCAAAGCAATTACCGCCGCCCGTAGCGCAATCCAGAACATCAGAGAGCAGCCGACTGCCGTGTTCGTTGTTCAGTGCACGGGCGTGGCCCATATGTTTTAACGTGGTAGCGTTATAGCGCACGAATTATTTTCGGTGCGTGCGCACATATGGTATGCAGCGCATATTTTCAGTGAAAATTAGAAGAAAATCATCGCTTTGTTGCGCAGTTATTTCAGCAAAGCTTTCTTTTTTTTTTTGATAGGGTGTGGTACCAAGTTAGTTTTGAAAACCGGTTTGATGACAACATTGGCGCCTATGGGTACCTGCGTTGGAATGAAAATTTTCTCATTCGGTCTGGAACTTCGTAAAATCGGGTTTCGTTAGATCGAGTTCTATCTGCATTATGAAGTAGAACGTAAGAAATCGAGGCTATACAACGTGTGAGAAGTTCCATATTCGTTGTTTTTTTCTTTGCAGCTTGAATCCGACCTAAAGCAGTGCGTATTTCGCTGTTTGGTACACGATACTCGCAGCCCTAGTAAGCTGCAGAACCGCACGTCCTTTGCAATAGATGGCACACCCTGCTCTGAATCTGAGCCGGCAAAGGTGAGAAATATTGTTACGTTCCTAGGGCGAATGGAAATCGAGACTTCTCACCGAATTTACGGTTCATGGGGTAAGCCTTCAAAAACTCATACTTAAAAAAAATGACTTTCCATGGTCGGCAAAACATTTCACCTAGTCGAGATGTCGTATACGTTTCACATGGTCTGCTTAGTTATTTTTAAACAAATTTTGAACAAAAATACCCTAATGTATCTGAAAGGATGACAGTACATAACCTTGCAACATCTGAATGTTTTCTGAATTGAAAATTTTTAAAATGCGTTTAAATGCGCAGTGTGGCATTTGCTATGGTTGGGAAGTCAAAGTTTACAAGTTTTTGAACAAGCCTCTGTACACTTGTCTGCATGCGTAGAACTCCCCTGAAGGAAAATATAGCTGCAAAGCTTCCTACTAAATCTAGTCTTGATTTAATCACTTGCTTTGTAACCACAGTAATATGTCATAAACAAAACCAAATGAAGCTCCACTACAGTGAAACCTGAGGAAATGCGTAGCGTGGTCACGTAGCGATTCCCGTTCGTGTAGTTCCCACTGCTCCGTTTATCAAACCATCGATGACATTAATGCTTCAGGTAAGCATAGGGTCTCCCGGCACAAGTAGAATCGTGTTAGGGAGATTCGCAAACTCGGTGTGCCACATGCGCAATACTTTTCGATGCGTTTTCTCGACTTCCTGCTTGTTACGGCAGTTGAGATACTTGTCGTCTGCAGCGAGTTCCTGTCAGGTTGTTTCCACCTTCAGATGTAGCGACGAAGCGCCGGCGAAGTGCAGGCGGGAGGACGGATCGAGCACTCTGCGATGGGGTGGCGCCCTCTCTTGCATGACGCAAGAGTCAAATGCATGTGTCCGAAGAATTTTTTTAGGAATTTTAAAGTTAGTTATTGCAGTTACCTGTTCGGTTATTGCTGTTAATGATATTATTTTAGACCTTGTTGGCATACTTTAAACCGGTTTTGAGCATCGCTAGTCCATGTTTTAGGCCTGTATTGAACGCTTGGTTGTCAGCATTTCAAGTGCTACGCACCTAAAATGTTTACGGCTTATTTTTGACTGAAAGGTTTTGACGTCCCAGTACATCTTTACTTTACTAAAGATGTAGTGGCACGTTGTCTGTCTGCATGAAATGTGGCCTGAACCTAAGGCATGCTACAATACAGGGTCGACCCGCAGTGGAAGTAAGGCAGCCAATAGCATGCTAACCCGTCTGACCGGTATTGAGTAGGGGTGTGCGGATAGTGAAATTTCATCTCTAATCGAATTCGAATCGAATAGTGCCGAATAGTGGCCGAAAATGTTGAATATAGAATCGAATATCGAATACCAAAGATTTTGGTTGAAAATTGAAAGAACGAACAAAGAAATGCAATCTGCTCATGTCCTCGAGCACATAACGCGGTGAGTGACTGCTACCGAAAGACTACAAATTGTCATGCGGAAACACAAGCTGTTCCCACATGACCTTGCTTCAAACTTTCTCGCCGTGATGTTACGGTGTTTCCTGCAGTTAAAAACATGCGCTCACTGGGCACCTCAGTAGCAGGATGAGAAGGTATCGCAAAGCAGTTTGGCCACCCCACCCTAACCAAGTTGCGCCATTGGCCTTTGTCGCGCTTTAGATATTCGTCCAGTCGAATTATTTGGAACTTCGAATACTAGCTATTCGGAAGTCGAATGAAATTATTCGATTAAGCATTATTCGATTTGGAATTTGAAACTCGAATATTCGCACACCCCTAATATTGAGCCCTTTGCCGACACAGGATGCGCAGCTTAAGCTTATAGAATGCGCTTTTAACAGCGATCTACAGGTGTGGCGCAGCAAATGCGCATAACTACGTGTCACACTCTATCAACAATAGTATTGAATGTGCTAGGATTAAACACGTAAAGTCGTGAGGAGGTTTACAGTGAACAAGGGAGCACATGCCGCAAGGGGCTATTAGTGACACGTATACCTTCAACAACTCGAGGCTCGGCGCAAGCGCCATGCGTTAGCGGCGAGACTGCTTTGCCAGTGTGTATCCCGTAATCTCAGATTACGTGACGCGAAAGGAGTGCCCCTGCCGGCCTCTATTTATTCAAACGAGTATCACTGGAATGAACTGTAACGAAATGGCAAGGCTAATAATCGAAGCGCAATTCATCGCCAAGTTCGCTAACACATACATCAGTTAACCTTCTATCTCATTATCAGCTAAAATACAGAATTGTAAGGAAGAAGACGGAAACGAAGACACAAGAGGTCAGTTCTACGAGGTGGAGGAAGAGAAAGAACTGAAATAAACAGTAATGGCGACCGTGTTGGCTTTGTGATTCTCGGTGTCGTTACAAACTTGGCGCAGCCGACGACAGGATCCTGTGCTACGCCCCTGACCGGCTCCAACTTCCTGAGGACAATGTGCGTCTACATCGCTGCGGGCCGTGAGGATGACGGTGACAGTCAAGACGGTGAGCGTTGTATGCCATGTCTATGGTGGAAGTACGACGTGTTCGCGCGAGCTTTGAGTGTTCGGTGCACATCGCCGAAAATGAGTGACCACGAGCTTGAAGCGGCAACCGCGCTTACTCCAGGGCGGCGTAGTGAGGACAGGCCACAGGATGCAGAACCTACGAAAGCGAATACAGCTTTCACCGACACAAACAGCGTTTTAAGAAGCAATGATATTTTTCAAGCTGTAAACAAGCTGCAGGAAGAAAACAGCAAGCGGCAACAACATTTGTTGGAGCTTATAATGCGAACAGGTCTTGACCGATATCCGAAAACGCCAAGAGAATTAATTAAGCCAGAGGTCTACGATGAATCATCATCAATGAGTGCTCAGGCCTGGCTTGACTTCTATGAGTATGCGTGCGATCGAAATCTTTGGCAAGACGATCGTGATAAAGTCATGAACATGTCATTGTACTTGGGAGGCGTCGCGAAGATGTGGTATGAGGTACGAGCAACAGGAAAAGCAGGACACACTTGGGCGGAATGGAGGCAGAACTTTCTCTCAACGTTCTCTGAAAACAGGTTTCAAAGTTGGGACCGTGCATTAGCCTTAAAGTACCTTTCTGGTTCGGTTATGAACTACTTTTTTGAGAAGTGGAGGCTTTTGCATGCCGCAGATTCTGCTCTCTCCGACGCATCACTTGTGTGTCTGATCATATTGGGACTTCCCACATGTATACAGCGCCATGTCCAGCTTGGAAGACCACAAACGCCCGAGGAGCTACTACAGATCATGAAGCTGTTGGTTCAACAGCCACAGTCTGCGGCGACAGCAGTGAACACGCCTGAAACGCTCAGCAAACCGGATTCATCCGCAGAATACAATCCAAGGCAGAAAAAGAAGCATAAAATGATCAAAGGAATGTCTGACGATCTCTTGTCTCAAATACAAGAAACGATTTTTTCTCACTGACCGCTCCAAGTTGGTGTACGTGCCTACGCAAGTTAATGGAAAGAACGTGAAAGCGCTCGTTGATAGCGGAGCGTCTATTACTGTAATCAACAAGAGCGTGATTCCCGAGTTGAATGTAAGAAAGGATTCTCCCTGTCATCGTACACGGGTACGATGGAAAGAAACAAGTGCATGATGAATGGGCAGACATCCTTATTGAGTGTCAAGGCAAGAGTACCATTGTAAAAGCACTGGTCCTTCACGGGGTCAGATATGAGTTTCTCATGTCCCGTCCAGTTATGCAAGAACTACGTTTGAATCTATACTGGGATGGGCAAGTTACCACGCAAGATGACCGTCAGCTGGCCACCTTCACAGCCGTCGGCGATCATCCCCGTAAGCCCACTACCGCAGAAGACGTCATTCGCATGTATCCTGAATTGCTTTGCATAGGCGGATACCCAAAAGCGACCTCAAAGTTCCAAGTTCCATTTGAGCTGCGAGATACCACAGTGGTGAAGCGAAAGGCCTATAACATGTCGAGAGAAAAGAAGGTTTGGCTGAAGGGAGAGCTACAGAAAATGCTTGACGCCGGCGTCATACGGCCTTCCACGTCTCCCCTTTGCTTCGCCAATAACCATCGCACCTAAAGAGGACGGCACATTTCGTCTCTGCACCGACTATAGACAGATAAACAAACAAACTGACCTTTTCTCTTTTCCGATGCCGCATATTGACGAAATCATTAATGAAACCGGAGGCTGCAAAGTTTTCTATCGTCTCGACCTTTGCAAAGGCTTCTGGAAAGTGCCTCTGCAAGAAGAAACAAAGAGGTTCTCCGCGTTCATTACACCGTTCGACGTGTATGAATATAACCGACTTCCATTCGGCTGGAAAAATTCTCCCGCCTGGTTTCAGAAAATGATGAACAGTGTTTTGAAGCCACACTTGGGAATCTTCTGTAACGTGTACATTGATGACATTCTCGTGTACTCGCGGTCAGAAGAGGAGCACTCTGAACACCTTGGAAAAGTGCTACAAGCTCTTAGTGACGCGGACCTGAAGATAAATTAGAAGAAGAGTGAATTCTTCAAGTCAAAAAGTCGTTTTCCTTGGAAGAGTGTTCGACGGAACTACCAAGAGTACTAAACAGGAGTCCGTCCAAAGGATCACGACGCTTACGAAGCCACATGATATCCACTCACTCAGAGTTTTTCTAGGACTCGCAGGCCACTTCAGGGGTTTTATTAAAGATTTCTCGAAGATGACAAAGTGCTTGACGGAGCTCATGAAGAAAGACGTGCGCTTTGTCTGGACCAAGGAATGCGAAAGGGCTTATCAAGAACTTGTACAACGCATTTCGTCAGACCCTGTACTTACCTTACCAGACTACAGCTTACCTTTTGAGATGAACACAGATGCTTCAAATTACGGCACAGGGGCTGTTCTCTACCAAAGAGACGTCAGTTCACCTCCAGCTCAGCAGCTGAGGGTTATAGGATACTACTCCTACACCTTCAACCGAACTCAGCAAAATTATTCAACAACTGAGAAGGAGGCTCTTGCAGTTTTAATGGCGGTCCGCTACTTCCGATCATATATCGACGGAAGAAAGTTTGCATTGTACACTGACCATCAAGCGCTAATGCACCTTTTGAATATGTCAGAGCCTAGAGGGAAATTGGCCAGATGGGTCAATGAACTTCAGCAGTATGACTTTGACGTCTTCCATCGTGCAGGTAGTGATCTCACAGACGCAGATGCCTTGTCTCGATTAGCAATCGAGGTCCCACATGGAACTGTAAACTTAACGAGGTTATGGGAAGGTTATGAAAGTCTTCACTTCAAGGACGGCAAGTTCACTGTTCCAGAGACCCTGATTCCAAAAGTCCTTCACTTGCACCACGACAGCCCAGAATCAGGTGGTCATGATGGCTTCTGGCGAACCTATAACAAAATTTTGAGACGCTTCACATGGAAAAATATGAAAAAAGACATCGAAGACTACGTTAAGTCGTGCCACTTGTGTCAGTTGAACAAAGCCAAATACCGACCTCGACCCGATGAGCTCGTTTTGCCAAACCACTCGGACAAACCATTTGAAGTCGTGCACGTGGACTTTGCGGAATTGAAGAAGAAGAGTGCAGGAGTTCGCAAGACACAGTCTTTCCTGATTGCCATAGATCAGTGCACCAGAATGGTGGCGGCGCGCCCCGGCCGAGAAGATGCAAACAGCGTCATGGCTTTGCTTGACCGAGCGATATTCTCAGAGCTCAAAGTGGTGATCTCTGACAATGGACCGGCATTCTTGAGCAAGAAGCTGCAGCAGAGGGCAGACAGCCGTGGTGTTACACTACGCCGTTGTGCTCCATTTCACCCGCAGGCAAATGGAATGGCTGAAAGAGTCATCCGTGACATCAAGACATTCACGTCCATGTATCCAACGTTTAAAGGCGGGTGGAAATGCTGTCTAGAAGCTGCGGTGGCCCATCACAACAGGACACACACTACGAGCCTTGGCTGCAGCCCACATTTTGCTGCTTACGGCGAAGTTCCAATATTGCCAGCCGACAAAAAACTTGGAATCGATGAGAAACTCCAACTGTTTGAACACCGCAAAACCAACCAGGAACAAAGCAGGTACCGAAACGCGATGAAGCTTCATTTCGACAAGCGACACCAAGGACACAGGCCGGAGATTGCTCTGAACGATCTCGTTCTTGTGCGGAAGGGTCTGCCGGGTATGGACACAAGAATTCTTGGACCTTTTAGAGTCGTCAAAATATCGGTACAGCAAGGTGTGCTAAAGACCATTGGCTACCTCAATGACGGACAGCTAGAATTCGCAGCCACAAGCAACATTCTTCGGTTTCACCCCAGGAGGGGTGAAGAAAAAAAACGGGGGGAGTGTAAGGAAGAAGACGGAAACGAAGACACAAGAGGTCAGTTCTACGAGGTGGAGGAAGAGAAAGAACTGAAATAAACAGTAATGGCGACCGTGTTGGCTTTGTGATTCTCGGTGTCGTTACAAGAATATTCCAGGGTGACGTGAAGATCTGCACTAGATGTATGACTGTTTCTTCTGAGCAAGTGTCGTATTACGCACCTGATGTAAGGTATATGTAATGTTCATTATCTGAATAAGCTGTAACGTTAAAAGTTAGCACTGTGTATGCGTTTTATGTGTCTTTGTGTTATGTGTGCGTGCCCCTTCCGTCCCTGTCTTCTTGCGCTGTTGCCAAACCAACTAGCCCACCGACAAGCATTAACAAAATGTGTCTTTCGCTTTGTCCTGTCATAGATGCGCTATACCTTTGGATGCTTGGTGCAAAAAGCCTGAATCAGGTGCGGCGAATGTGTAAATACGTTATCGTAATGGAGGTGCGAAGTTTTCGTTGCCCACACAAATTCGGTCGTTTGCGCCGCACAGCATCGCGAAAAACTGAATATTCTGGTGCAATGCTTACCCCTATCTCGTTTGCGAGTTTTCGGAGTGGGAGGAGACGAAACGGTAACACGAAAGTCCGTGCTTGCTCAATGACATTCTCATTTCGCCTTGATGAGAGCCTGCTTGAACACAGTTCGTGACCCAGTCATGTACGGCCATGTTTGACGTGGTTGCATCACTCTTTTATTTTAGAGGTGCTCATGGCATCGTCACCGAAAGCCCGTTGTATCTTGCCACTGGTTTCCTCTTGGTTATCGACAAGCTTTTGGCAAAAATTGATGCAATATCGCCACTCATGTTGTTTCGTAATTTTACAACTTACTGGAATCCCACAGCTGCTCACTACACATCCTTACTGCTGAGCCGAATGCCAGCAACTGACGTTTTCTATGTGCGCACAAAAGATCGCGCATGCACGTGAATCTCCGCTCCATATTTCGACCGAAGGATGTCTTCCTACACTCTATTGGTTTATACAGGAAAGAGAAAGGTCCAGTACTTTTAAAGCACACCTCGTTTACCGAACGACACAGGGCTCGAAGCACGCCGATTCTGGTATAAAGTACAAGTGTGACAGCTTTACTGCAGATGAGTGCTTTACGCGAAAAGAATCAAATAGCAATGCGCTGCGTGCACGGGAGTAGGACCTTGATATGACAGGGAAGAACAAGAAAATTCATTTCCGGCCAGGCTGTGCAGTCTACGGCACGCAGGTGGTGCACCACTTGGTGGAGCCGACAGGCACTTCAGCACGCCCTCGTGTGGTCGGTAAACTTTTGCGGTTGACGTTGTACCATCGTCCAAAGCTCTCACCAATTGTGTGATTCACGAGACAGTAGAATAACCACACCGCGGCCGCAATGAGAATGGGCTGAATTTCTCGTTGTTGAAGCTAGGCGTCACCGATGTATCACCGTGTGGCAAGCGGTCCCTTGTTCACGCATCGTGCTCACGACTGTACAAGAAGAAACGCGAGGAAGGAGCTGCAAGGCGTAAAAAAGTCAGTTTCACCGTAAAGGGTGAAGCAATGAAGGCGATAGCAACCAATTGTAATGTTATACGAAGTGAGGCTGGCAGCTAACTCTTTTGGATCCGATCTCACGCAACTCTACAAAACGCTCGTTTAAGAGAATACGACTGCTCCACGGACACTCTTAGTGTTGAGAGCGCAGCACGTAGAAGTGTACACGAGCCGCCCGCTGACGGCTGCCAACATAGCGAGATAACGCGCGCGCCGGCGACGACCGCGCTCGTAAAATCAAAGCTCGCTGCTGCTCGAGGGACCCCCCCCCCCCATTTTCCCCCTCGCGTCTTTCCACGCTCATTAAAGACGGGCGGGCTGTTTCCTCTCTGCTTGAGCATTCGACACCCTGCATAACAAGGCGGGGGGGGATCTTACCGCATGCGCCTCGGAGAGACGGAGATGGGCCGGCTCGTTTGATCTCTGCTTCAGTCGCGTTCATCGCCTCCGCTCACGTGCTATTACCCGCGGGTAGAACGTACGATGCGCTGGGGGCTCTTGTCAGTTTGGACTTTATACGCGACATGACGGCGACGGCAAAACCCGTCGAGATTGTTCATATAATTGCTATCGCAATAAAAGAGGGAAAGATAAGAGTGTGCGTGCTTGGGAGGGCTGCGGAATACAAGACTACGTAGTGCGCATATATTTTCATTAGTACCAGACGCGTACGCAGACATCCCTTTTCCCACAGCACGTGTCGCGACAGCAGCAAGAGGAAGGTGAACTAAAATCATGGTTTACATATCTTGCATGATCCTCATTATAGAAGGTTGCCCAACGCATGTGCCTGTGCGCAAGACCCAGGAGTTTTCGCCAAAGGAACAGAGCGCAGGCATAATGCCAGTCAAGTACCTGTCACGCACGAAGTTGTCACCCGAAATTTCGTGAAGCCGCAGCAATACTGCATTTTTTTTCGGTTCGCTTCTGGGGCCATGTACCATAAATGGCCGTAGTAAAACTAGTTTGCATTGTTGATTCTTCAGCTTGTGTTAGTACCGTACGTGTGTTAAGCTAAGAAGAGCAAATCAACAGTTCCTGCATAAAAAGTATATGCTACAGCGACAGATGTTCAACGATGAGCTAACGTTTCGTTACACTGACGAAAACTGCGTAGCAGAAATGTTCCTGCAGTTCCTTCAAACATGCGCAATGAAGGCGTAAATATATAAAAAACAACAGATACATGTTAGCATATGGTTCATAATTGTGCGAAACTCAATTTGTGGTAGTATGGCGATAGTAGCTCTGAAAACAGTATATTGATCATGCATGCACGGGCTTCAGTCCTTTATAAAGGGACAATGCCGAACATCGCTTGATATAATTTCGGAGCAGGAAAATAAGCCATTTTCTTATTGATGTCTTCTTTCACAGATATGCCACAACATGGCCTGTGTTGACCCCTAGTGAAACAATGCGACGTTGCTGAAAGAACAAACCTACAGTTGGCACTCTACCACGTTGATTGCCGCCCTCTCTTCAGAATAAAGTTGTTCTTTTTATGGAATAGATGCCGTTGAATTAAGCTTATTTCTCGCGCACGCATATTGGTGAACTATTTGCTCGTATCATGATTTTCTCTTGTGCAGTCGCAGATCATAAATTGTTCTCCCGCACTGAAATGAGCGCAAAAAGTAGGCAATAGTTTCCAGAACTAAAGTTCTTTGGACTCGGTAATGAGATTGTGACCTTTATTGAAACAAAAGGACGACTCTTGGGCGCTGTTGGGGATGAAGTAAGACAGGGGTAGGAGGATTAAAGCATGGTGAGCAACTTCATGTTACGCTTTCGCACGAGTCAGTCGACCTCTCCTGCACCACTCGAAACAGGACACCTTGACTACCGTATATTGCGAGAGGTTTTGGTGCTTCATGGTCAGAGTGTATTCAATTCCGTAGAGCTGTCATGTTGGTGAGCACCAAATGTCCAATGTCCCGCCTACATTTATAGAAGGCCGCGGATCACCAAACGAAATGTGCTAAATCTGCTCGGCACGGACGGCTGACAGTGTGTGCATCGCGTAGAAGTATTTTCACCTGAAGGTTGGGTAGCTCGCTGCCATTTGTCTAGTATGTGTGGTTTGTATGCGGAGTTTGCCATAACTTAGTTTTAAAAAATTCTTGGTGACGAGTAAACCCACCCTTGTCATTTAGCGTGCGCGTTAGTGTAGCTGCCAACAGTCCGTTTTCGTTGCCTGCTTTCATTTCGGTGCGAATGTAATGCATCAGCGCTCTTCTAGGAGAGCCTGCTGCCCAGACCTTAACAAAGGGATTTTGGTCATCCAGGTGTGGCGAGGAACGGGAGAGTGGAGAATTGTAGATGTGGCCAAACCAGCCCGTTTGATCAGCGACCGTGTGAGCGGCGGAGTTTCCCCCGTCAGGATGGTGAAATTGTCGGGACGCCGGGAAATTAGAAAATTAGGCCCGAGTAGCAGTTTTCATATTACCAAAGTTTGTTGATATTCAAGAATGACATCTGTATGATTGTTGTGTTTTGGGTGTATTAGATATTCAGGAGTAGGCGCCCCTGTTACAGTCCTATATTGATATACGGACTTTTCCGCGTATTGTACGGGCAGTTGAACAATCGTGAACTTTAAAGCGAAGCTTGTTACTGCCGAGTTAAGGAACCACCCTGTCGTCGTCTCATGTCTCGCTTTGGCGTCACGCTGGTCCTACGTTTGATACACATAAGCCAAGCAGGTTGCACGTTTGGAACGTCACTGCGCGGTTGCACGTGGACGCCAGCGTCCTCGAAGGACTACTTCGTCTGTCCGAGCCATCTATGTGACTATGAAACGCCAGCGTCGGGATCGAGACCAAACGCACCGCGCTCGGAGCAGCAAACAGCAGAAAAACAGTACAAAGGAGACCGTAGAACATAAAACAGATAATCGCAGAAGAAATCAGATAACGCACTTGCAAAGAACACAAAATGATATAAATTATTACATAATCACACGAAAAGAACAGAAAAGATCAGATAAACACAAGAAAAGTACACAGACCAACACAAAAGAGCTTAAGAATACAATGGGCGCGTTAAGTTAGCGTGCTCCGAACTTCCAAAGCACGCTCGAATGCTCTCGAGTGCGATGCATTCGGGGCTTAGCTTAATCGGTGATTTCCGCCGAATGCTTTAGGGAGCACGAAAGCGTTACATGGGTGAAAGTTACGCTGCTTCCGCGGTAAATGGAAGAATGGGGAAGGAGAAGGCACTTCATCGGAGGAGAGAGTCGGAAACACGTTATGTTTTCGGAAGCCGTAGCCGGCGCGAGCTCTCGTGCACCATCTCAGGGTTGGAGCACGCAGAGCACGCTCCGTAATCACGCACCGGAAGTCGCTTTTTAGGAGCGAAGCTTCTTAGGCTCGCACCCCGCCGTCGCCGTCACCACCGTTGCCGCTGTCGAAGCTCCCGGCAACATAGATGCGGCGCCGGCGCAAAAAGACAATGAAACGCCGAGTGGCTTGGTGCTGGAGCACCGGAAATTCGAGGTTGAAATAAAAGAAATAACCTCTGTGCACAACTGGTCATAATGGTCTGCACATTCACGACCTTTATCGTGGATTCTGAAATGACAACCATGATTCTAGCGCACTATGGGCGCTTTGTCGAAGGTAGTAGCAGACGCTCTCCCCACACGGCGCCGGCGCAAGAAGACAATGAAACGCAGCGCACCGAACGCCGCGCGCGGCATTCCGTCGTTGCCTTCGAAGCTCCCCGCGCATCACCGCTCGCACCCCTCTCCCACCCGTTTTCCTCTCCCTGCACTGCGCGAGCCGCACACTCACTCGCTCAGTCGTTCCCGCCACCTCGCGCAGCAGACGCTCTCCCCACCCTACCGCCTTCATGAAAGCCAGCAGCGAGAAAGCCAGCAGCGCACAGTCGTTTGCGTCCCGTTTCTAAGGAGCTTCGCTCATCGGTTGTATTCGTACACGGAACAACTGCTGGTTTTAACCGTTAAGCTTACAAGAGCGCACTCCGCTGACTGGAGCGCGCTCGAGCTCCTTAACATAACGCGCCCGATATGAACACGACGACAACAGTAGCGAATCAATGCTGCGCAGTTGATACAGCTGTCACCTTGGGTGGAACTGTCTGATTTTTTTTTAGTTGCAGTTTTCGGTGGCGGCGGTGGCAGAGTTCGCGAAAAACCTGGCACCGGTGAGTGCACTGAAATGCGGATGTACAAGCCCGTGAAGGTGCGCCGGTCACATGCATATTTCTATGTGGCGTTTTCTAATAATTGATGCTCTCTCGATCGTGGACTTGTCGGCCATCAAACGCTTCTGATACAGCAGTCAGACCTGTCATCGAAGTCACTTGTCATTTCATGTTGCCACATTCCATTTTTGCCTGGACATGAACGCATGACCGTCGTTGTTGACTGTACCAATTGAAATTTCGTGCTGCTAAGCAGGTGGATGAAGGCCGAATTCCCGGCATGGAGTAAGGGAAAAAGTTAGGAGCGAGCATTGCGCAATGTGTTAGCAAGAAAGAAAGAAAGAAAGAAAGAAAAGTTGTAGGTCAGGTACGGACACACCAAGCTTAGCTTGACCCCTTTTTTCGTGGTAAGGAAAGTGCTCCAGAACCTTTTTATTATTATTCCTTTTCTTCCTTCATTCTTTCCCTGCTTTTCTCCTACAATTTTGTGGGTGGGGGGAAAACGAGCAAGGCGTAAGATATATAGACACGCACAGCTCGGGAACGCAGTTGCTGTTTTGAAGAATACAAGACCACTTATCAAAACCTTGTCTGTAGCGACACACCCTGTACATTATGGTTTTTTTTTTGTAATGATAAAGTGGGGAAGCGGGAAAACGCCGTGAAACCATTTCTATGAATTTTTTTTATTTTGCATCACAGGCCAACACATTTTGCGAACAGCGGTAGGTTAGCACGACAGGGTTTTCGTGTTCGTGCGCTGCGATAGACTGCGCCTGCGTGCATGCTAAGCGCATGTGGAGAGGGTCTAAATGTGCAGCGAACCCAGCGTCGCTTCCCAGCATCAAGTTACCTTTATTTTCTAATAAGCATTGAGTAACGGGGAGATGCAATAATGCCACGTCGTCGTGACGGCGTACCTGATGGCAGTCGGTCTATTAAAGACAAAACTCTTTATTTGGGTGAACCTGTGCCCGGGAAACCAAAAGTCAAACTACAAGCAATATAAACTGTATACTGAGAACAGTGCGAGGCCGTCAATAATCTGATCGGTATTTATGCATGGGGCGTCGAACAATCGAGACCTATCGCCGGTGACCACGCTATTTGTAGAATGAACTTAACTGATCGCGTTTGCGCGCTCAAACCTATCACAAGATGCTGAAATAATCTGGAAGGTCCCCAGATATTCGGGCGCCGTTTGCGCAAAGCAGTGCTAATACGCGTAACGGACCAGTTACATAAAAAAAATAGCAAAAGAAACGCGCGTAGCACTACTTCCCCTCTGAAAAAGGCATCGGTCCGATGCTTGTAACAGAACATGGAGGGTGAAAAGAGTGCATGCGCAAATAAAGTACAATAAAAAAAGCAAAAGGTAGAGTCCTCAGATTCTCTAACGCGTATAAAACGGCTTAAGGCGCACGACGTGGACGACATCAGGTCGTGTACGGCGCTGCTAAGAGTTCGAAAATCCGTCCGGGATGACCTCGTTGTCTAGAGCGCCAAGACGTCGAAGCACCTTGTATGGCCCGAAGTATCGCTGAAGAAGTGTTTCACCCAGTCCACGCTGGCGTATGGGTGTCCATACCCAACACGGTCACCGGGCTGGTATTCTACTTGGCGTCGTGGAAGGTTGTAATGACGGCTGTCGGTCTTTTGGTGGCTCTTCATGCGCGGACGGGCGAATTGTCTGGCTTCTTCGGCACGCTGAAGGTAGACAGTGACGTCGAGGTTTAATTCGTAGGTGGCGTTGGACGGCGCCGACGAGGAACGCCAATGGTCAATTTTCGGGTTTGATGGGGTGAATCTAAAGCTTTCCCCTAAATAAATTTCGCTTGAAAAACCGACGTAAACTCAGGTGACCGAAGTGAAGAAGAATTGTGCTATTCCCGGGCCTCCCTTCTCTTCACAAATGGAAAGCATTTGTCGCTGTCACACTGTTTTATTTCTAGCTTTGCGAAATGGTCTTCCAAAGTACCGTTTGAACATCAATAGGGCAGATTGTTTGCGTTATGTGGAAGTATATCATCAGATTCTATCTGCTTGTACAGCACTTCTTAATATCCGTTCGTCTCAGAGGGCTGCACTTGTAATGAGTCAAATGCCCGTGTGTAAATTGAATTGCGGGTTACGTAATTCAGGCCACTGATGGTTAAAAAGTGATCTCGGGTGATGAACGTCATCCACCTCTATGGCGATCCTTGGACTTTTAGGAAAGTTCGTACCTGTTAGAACGTGAAACGTTTTAAGAACAGAAGGCAGGCGCGATTCTATATCTGAAATGTTGTTTGCGAGCAGTTTAGGAGCCGAATACATAAACTTGATTCATGTTCTAACCAATGGTTGAAATTTGTAGTCAGGGGCGCCAGAAAACAAAAATCGCAGCTGGACTTTTAATATCAGGCGAATATATGCAATAAATCATGAGAGCACATCTCGGCGTAAACCGAAGTGTTTATTAGGGAGCCTCATGACATTTTCATGTCAGGGCTAAAAGGAAAAGAACATGAAAGACCACAGGGCAGGTTATCCTGTCCTTTTATTGCTGAAAAGGAAGATGTCGTCAAGTATACACCAACTAGCCCAGCAACAAGTTCTCATTAAGCATATCTTCCTAGCACGCCTACAGCGCGTGCTCCCTTAGATGAGACATATCTTTAATACCGAGATTCCGATTAAGCTTTTTCTGGTATAAGTGACCCCTAAAAGCCTACTTGATTCCACCTGCGGGAGAATGTCGTGTTGGTAGAACAACGACATTTGCAGAGGTGCACCTGCAGAAAGAATTATGACTGCGCTTTCATTAATATTCAGGAGTAAGTTAATGCCCTCCAGTGACGTATCGAGTCCATTAATATAGACGTTTCGCTGAGTTATGGTTTGTCAGAAGGAAGCTAACACTTCACAATGATAGGTTAGAAATTCCTAGAAGAAGGGCCTTAAAGAGAAGTAAAGCACTTAAAAAAAGTAACTTTGGAGCGCATAAGGACAGTTTGGTCCCTGCTGAATTCGAAAAGCGATGTGAGAGTTCCCAAAGTGAACGCAGATAGCACCTTTTGGCCAAAAAACAGGGGCTATGGCTGCAGGGCTTCTTGACGTGCTGAGCGAACACGGTGACGTCGTCCTCGGTATGCCTCGTTATCAGCAAATGAAGCAGTGCTGAAGCGTGGCCTCCTCAATTAGCAATGACGTGCCGTCAACGGCACGTCACGGGTTAGTCACGGAGCCATGGTTGATGGGCGGTTGCTACGTAGACGCTTGCTGTAATGGACGGTTGCTCACGTAGCACCCGGCTGTTTGTCGTTATTCCAGATATCTTCATCCACCTGCAGAATTTTCATCTTCGCTATACTTACTTGAGCCTTCGCTACAGAAACAGCGCTGTCGGGGATCAGTGAGCGGCGAGAACCTTCCGTCGGAGTGCCGCACGGCTCCGCCAAAGGAGCCGAAGATGGTGTAGATTTCCATGCCCACACTTTCGGCGCGCTCGCGTGCAAGGGGCAAGACAAACTTCTCTTTCTCGTATCCTAAAGCTCCTACTGCAACGACCCCTGAAAAAATTACGACATCGTCGACAATAATGTCGGTCCTTGCTAACACGAAGTCTTATCGAATTCTAAAACCTCTTCAGCTTCCCTTCAGCTTTCATTGGTGTTCTTTGAGTATGTTTGTGTGTACGGATGTGTACGGATTGATGTGCACGAATCAATATGCACGAATCCATATGCACGGATGTGTACGTTGAGTACGGATGGATTCAAGAGCCCCGTTTGAAACGCTTATACATTCTGGCTGACCTGTATTAAACTTGTGTATAAGGTATGACTCCGTATATTTTCTGCCTCACGGGGACCAGAAGTTTGATTGAAGTATGTAAAGTTTGAGATCGTGAAAGTTGTGACCTGCTACGTTAAAATGCTGTGCCACTGCTTTCGGTAATTTCATCACCGTGTGCGCGCGATGCCCATTTAATAAAAAAACATTAACAGGCTGCCCTGCCTCGCGAATGTACCTTTTGTAATATTATGAACATTCGATCACGTAAATAACGTTTGAATTTGCGCCGGTAAAACTATGTTTTATATCATGGAAGTAATCACTTCCGGTACTTTTAACTATGACATCGTCTTGGAGCTGTTTGCAACCCTTACATCTTGAACGAGAAGGGTATTATGTGGGGAGTAGAATGAGGGTTTACTTTTGCATGCAAAGAGCGAGAGAGAAAGAGAGAGACCTAGAATGAAACGAACACAAAAAGATATAGAGAGAGAGAAATAAAGAGACAAAGACACAGAAAAAGTAAAAAATGAAGCGTGAAATAGAGAGAGAGAGATAAAGAAAGGGAACAAATTGAAAAAAGCTAGAGAGAGAAAAAAAGTCAGAGTTTCGCCACAAGGCGAAGCAATGAATGCGATAGCAACAAATTGGAATGTCAAGCGACGAGTGGCAAGCAGGTCGAAAGGTGCAGCGTGCTGCCCACGCACACATGACGCACGAAAACAACACGCACAGGACGAGAGCGAACTAAAAACATTCACAGCTCGACACTTAACGCGCTGCTCAAACCAAAACGACGCACGAAACGTTTTCACAGGTACAGACGAGCGCGAACTAACAAGTGTCACAGTTGTTACTTCGCTGTGTTTGAAAAGCCTGCTCTTTTCGCAAACCGGGGGACTGCAGCGAGCGATGTGAACTTCGCGCGCCCGGTAACTACAACGCTATCGTTCCGGCGAAACCCCATTCTCCGCCACCGCGAGATAAGCGCGCGCGCGCACGGGCATCTACCCCCCCCCCCCTTCGGGCAAAGTGCGCGCCGCAGAGCTAGGAGCGCCTGAGAGCGCGCGTCGCGACGAACGGGGCGCCCAGCTAAGCCCCGCCGAGCGCGGCCTTTGCGCCATCTCGCTGGTAATGCTGAAAACACGCTGAAAACTCGCTGTATATAAATAGCTCGCCGTTTGAACGTTGAAGGACGTTCGCCTTCGTGGATCAGCGGTTAGCGCCGAGCGCTGCAGAGCGAGAGGTCCCTGGTTCGATGCCGCGCGTCGGAAACATTTTTCTGAATTATTTTCTTTTGAGATTGTTATAAATATATAGATAGATATACATATACGGGACATGACGGCGACGCCGACGGCGAAAACCAGCCGAGAGTGTCCATATATTTGCTATCGCAATAAAAAAAGCGACTAAAGTGAAAAAAGATGAAAAGAGAGAGAAGGAAATAGACAGAGAAAGAAATAGAAAAAAACAGAGGGAAATAGAGAATGAAAGAAAGAAACATAAAGAATAATAAATTTGCTAACGAGTACTTGAATGTACTGGGTATGTAAAGGATAAAAATGGGAAAGCCCCTCCTGTAGTAATGGCGAGCGCTAGAGAGTGAAAAAGGGAACATTTCGTGAGGAGCACGTGCCGAAGAACTACGTAAAACTTACGGCTATAGGTACGCTAGTTATATGGGAAATGTTTTAAAAGCCCCTCGAAGCTGAAGCACGGCTGTAAATTCTAATTTCGCAGCTTCTTGCAGATGTCTGCTGAGCGAGTGGTAACATCAAGGGTACAAGAATAACGACTGCTTTGGTATATATTGCTGCCACCCAATGAAGAGTTACCTTGTTCGCAAACGAAGAGCAAATTTCAAGCTCAACTCAGTACTTCATGGCGTTTCTCTTTACATGTGGTACACTGTACTCAATCAATGTTGAGGTTGCGACTACTTTGATCCTCGCTGGCAAAGAGTTTTTATTCAGGCATATAGTTGTTTTTTCGACGTCCAAAGTATTCTGAACAACTTCGATCAACGCCCGTTTTTTTTCTTGGTGTTTGCGCATGCAATGGACTCACGGTGCACCAATCAAACATAAGGGGCTCGAAGAGCGTTACGCGCTCGCTATATTGCTAATGGCACAGCTCTGTCTGTTCAGAACAGAGGTGGTGCGGTGTTTCACAGAGAGCAAGTACATATAATGTACTGCACCAAAGTGTGACTGCTGCGAATAAATTTCGCAGCTGAGAACTTTCACGCGCACGAAGCAAGCGCAACATGAAAACGTTATTACTATCAAGAAGGGTGAAAACTTATGCATTATCTAGCATGAACACCGCATTAAATGCGAAGCATTTCTTAGGAAACCAAAGGAACTTTGAGCGTTTCTATCTACGTATCTACCATCTAGCCGCCTATGTCTGGGTGCTCTCGTTATCGCCTCCTTAACTTGGTGAAACCGAAATTTGTGTGGGAGGGTAAGAGGACTTGACGAATATGACTGTCTGGTCATGACATGTAGAACGTGAAAATCCTATCGCGTGCGTCATGAAACCCTTTCAACCAGACACGTGTGGCACATACGCGTATGCCAAGGACCGTGATATGCTGGTACGCGCCACAGGTCATTGGCAGCTTATATCTAACCAGGAACGTTGAGAACAGACATTGGTAATTCAAATGTCAGAGCGTTAAGAAAAACCGACGTCAGCAGCGTTGACCCAACGAATGCAAATAATAAATATCTGGATTCCAGCAGGAATCGAACTCAAGCATTGTGCGGGGCAGTCCGTTATTCTACCACAGAGCCACCCGGTCTTGAAGTTGCTTTGGAAAGAGACCATACACAGGCTTAATGTCGGCGCAACGAATATTGTGGATCCAGTTCTGGCTATCTAATTTTATAAAAAGCAATAAGCATTGCATATGTAGAGGTAACAGAAAGACTTTCGCCTTAAATATTTCGTGCATATCAAGCTGGCAAAACGGCCACGATAGTGTCATTAGCGTGGCATGCAAGTCATGTTGCATATCACATGTCATGATTTCCATATTACCATTCGGAATTTATGTTCGTCGTACAGTCACGTCAACCAATACCAAATTTGGTGTATATCAAGCTAGCGAAACGGCCGTCAGCGCGCCATGAGCGTGGCATGTAAATCATGTTGTAAATGACATGCAGGTCATGATTTTCAATATTACCACCTGTCATTCATTTTGGTCATGCGGAAATGTCTCATCGTACCAATTTTTGGATATATCAAATTAAGAAAACGGCCTCAGGAGCACTATGACCATGGCGTGTAAATCATACTTTTCATGACAAGTTAGTCATGATTTTCATGATATGACCAGTCATTCAAGTTTGCATACAGTCATGTTATGGCATGCCAATTTTGGTATTATTTCGATTAAGGATATGGCCAGGAGAGCACAAAATCGTAGGTGGCTAGATAGATAGATAGATACGCTCAAAGTCGCCGAAGTTCGCCAAGAAATGCTTCGCATTTAATAAATAAATCACCTGGAACCTGCAGCAGCTGGTGTCCTTTCATGTAGGGCAGAGACCCTTACATTCAGCTGAAGTGCAATTCAGACCGTTCGTTGGAACGGCAGTCTCTGGCTTATTATTTCTTTTCACATTCTATCTCGACGGGTATTTGGAATTATTTCCGGGTGTCGTTCTTTTTATATGCGCACGCACAGAATTGAACTACCTGTACTTTCACAAGTTTTGGGGCAGACGACGTTTCTTTTCTCACTTGCACCTTTTGCTGCTCCAAATGTCGCATCATAAGAACAAAAGATTGACCTTAGCACACTACTCTAGCTGCTAAATGCCCCTAGCTGACCTGAAAGCGGGAAGCCACTGCAAGAACACCAGAGCAAGGCCTTGTCATTACACTAAAGTGGTCTGAGATATACGGGAAGACTTTTACACACTCGCGGAACTGAGGACAATGATTTTAGAAAAAGAAATGAAAGACTGTGAAAAAAAATCTTCATTTGTAGATGTTTCCCCGAGTTGTCAAGTAGTGTCGAGTACACTCTGAAATAGACATCTTAATGTTTTGCAGCTACGTGTTAATTTTAGCCCTCGGTAAGTACCTATACGAATAGTACATTTCATTCACCGCTTTTTTTTGTGTGCTCTCCCACGTTGGCGTTAATTGTACAAAGTTCTACGTGGAACAGTCAAAGTGAATATTTCCTTTACCTTGGTTAACAAACCCCAATGATTTATTTTTGAAGCATTTATGCCTCACCACAGCCCTACGATCATAGCATTTAAATCTTTATGACAACTTCAAGACCAGCATTCAGCTGGCGAGACAATAATAATTGTTGGGGTTTTACGTCCGAAAACCCCGATATCATTACGAGGGATGGCCTAATTGAGGGCTCCAGAAATTTCAGTCGCCTGATACTCTTCAAGATGCACCTAAATCTAAGCACACGAGCATCTAGCATTTCACCTCTACCGAAATGCGGCCGCCACGGACGGGATTCAATCCCGCTACCTGAGAGTCAGCAGTCAAGCACCATAACCACCACACCACTCACAATTATGTTTGCGACGGCTGACGTACCTGGTGTGACTCACAACTAAATTGCCACTGGATATATGATATGCTTCGCTGCAGATGTCCGTTGAGCATTGCGGTACTGTTCTTTGTACGTTGATAAGTTTCTAGGTGCAAACGGCACACACAACCATGCAAAATAGCCGTCAGGTAAATAGCTGATGTCCGGAGATTTCCTTGATACCCATGGCTCCTCCTCCTCCTACTTCTACAACTGCTACTACTACTAAAAATAATACTAATTATGTTAATGATAATAACTTGTTTATTTTTATCAACGATGGAGGAAACTGGCGGCAAAAGTAGCTTGGGAAACAAGCAGCTTGACAGAAGCTCGCAGCCACCTCTGCTATGTAGGCAACTTCTAATGCTATACTGAAATGTAACATGAAGTTCGGTTATTATACCACATGGTATTTTTCATTTATAGTACTTGAATACGATTACTGTTATGAGTTAGCGCGCTGAGCATGTTTTTTATATGTTAATATTGAGAAGCTGTTATGTGTTCTCCTCGTTGCATAATCATACTCCCAACCACTGTTATTTCGGAACGACATTGCTAGTAGCGAGAGCACATCGTCATTATCATCATCACTATCATCATCAACGAGAGTACATAGCTAGCATTAATAATTGATTACGTGATATACTTTGCAGCAGGAATTTCAAGAAAGCCCTTCTTGGTGGAGCCCTCTATGGCCTACCCATTCACAAGCAAGCAAAATATTTATGATCAAGAAAGTATCACAGTTTACCCTGAAGTGTACGAAAGCCGGCAGGAGAACTCGGAAAAAATATTGGTCATCGGTGGATACTCTCTTAATCTACAGAAAGCTTCAGTTCTTGCCGACACAGTCCTCCTTCTAGAGGTAACAGAAAACGGTACTATTGAAGAATATGTGAGTATAAATTAAATTTTCAAGTGTTTTATTACCGCGTTCGTTAAGCCATAACATTGAAACTGCGTGGCAAGAGTGGTGGCCTCGATAAAATTCGTGGTCCAAGGCACGCATGAAGCACAGCTATTAGAGTTTCGAAACTGAACCCTAACCCGAACCTAATACTATACCTGAAACAAAATTCTACAACCGAACCCGAACCCAATCCGATATCCTCAGAGCATGCTTGATCCCGAACGAAAAGAAAAACATTTATATCGGTCACTCATTCGGAACAAAGTTATTGACGGTATAAGCGACAATATCTGCAGTCTGCATGGGGAGGCTGATTCAAAGGGAGACTCATCCTGAACAAACACATGAGTCAGATCGCGTTTTCCAATTACACTTACTTCCCGTTGATTAGCCATGTCTGGCCTTCATGCATCCTTTTAAAATAAAAGCCTTATAAGTTTCATGTGAAGCTGGCAGTGAAGAGATCACGACGTGAACAAGGAGCGGTACAAACAAAAAATTACACCATCTCCCACTAAAGGGAACCATGAGGGGATGCGAAGCAGCATTGGGGGTGCACACCAAGTTTCCGTTTACGTTCACTCAGCCGTCGAAGCCAAGCGTCGGCGTCGAGCTACCGCTTCCACTACAGAGAGACAACACGAGTCTGCGGCGAGGGTAGCGAGGCTTTCGAGACAACTGCAGCGTCCGGGAACCGACGGAGCGACCGCACGATTCAAGCGAGACTTCCTCGAGCGAGCGCCCGCGCTTATATGAAACGTGGGAGGGAGAGGGAAAGAGTGGGTTTACAGGTTGCAGCGCGGGGGGAGGAGAGGAGAGAAGGTGACCGAACGCCCGCGTAAAGCAGGAAAGTGCGGCAGCGCGGGGGAGGAGGAGAGAAGGCGACCGAACACCTGCGTAAAGGAGAAGAGTGGGAGAGAGAGTAGGCGCATGCGCAGTAAGGGGGGGTCAGGACACACACCACCACCGGATTGAGCTCGGCTCTAAGATGCTTCGCACCTAATATGACCGCACCCCACAAGCGTTGCTCGAGGCATGCGAGCTCTGCGTTCAATAGGTGTTGGAGACTGAGAAAAAAATATTTCCCCGTCTCCCGCTAAAGGGAACCGTGTGTGGATGCGAAGCAGCGGGGAGATTGCTGGCTTGAGCGGGAGAAACGTCGCCGCTCCCGTCACCGCATCTGCTGGTTCATGATGATGATGGTCTTTGCAGACATTGCGCACACGAAAGTTCTTACGGGCAGCTTAAACGGCTTCGCTGGTAAAACAAAGAGCGCCGTTCGTGTGACTCGGCCTACTGACAGCTATGGAGTAAGGACGAAAGGGTGTGCGATGGAAGAATCTGATTCAGGGCCCTCCACTATGGTGTGCCTCATAATCATATCGCGGTTTTGGGATGTAAATGGAGCCCCAGATATTAACGCGATAGCGTTAAAGAGCTCGTTTCGCAGAAATTCCGGCATCGGCGTCGGCGTCGGCGTCGTTGGTTGTGAGCGAAAAATCATCATCTCGTCCGTGACCGAAAAATCATCATCTTGTCCGTGACCGAAAAATCGAGAAAAATGCAAATAAAATAAATAATAAAAATTTTCGGGTCCGAGTGAGGATCGAACCCGGGTCGTCTGCGTGGCAAGCAGGTGTTCTACCACACAGCCATGCCTCTTTTTTTTTTTCTTTCATGGTATTTATTAAATGTGTGCTACAATGGCACTAATAGTATGAAGCAAGTACAATCACATAGCGACAATAAGCGCTCTGGCGTTACTGAGGAAACATTCGACTTCTAACAACGTGCAGTAGAGCAGCGAGAGTTCATCAAATCATGTCACACACAAAAGATGGTGAGGCCAAGCACCTCACCAAGATGGGGTACCAGTCCGGTTCAAAGTCTATTTCGTCATAAATGTCCTTTAAGTGAACAGCCATTCTAAGAAAATGTGTTCTCGAAGAAATGGTGGGTTCTGCGTTGCGGTCTTGCATACGTGTCTTCCATAGGCTGTGCATACCCATGAGGAAAAACATATCGAAGGGCACTTCATCCAGTGATGTTGGCAGAAGATAACGTATAGTGTAAGAATTGATTTCAAAACGTTTCTTCAGAGCCCGTTGAAGGACATCCCAGAACAGGATAGCGTCTTTGCAGCTAACAAAGCAGTGTTCTATTGTCTCCGGCACATCACATAGGCGGCAGTTAACAGAAGAAACAAAAATACCTTTTCTTTTTAACCATGTGTTTACCGGCAATGTTTCAGAGTGGAGCTTATAGAAGAATGTTTTTGAATTCGGCGGGATATACATTTTGCGCACTCGTTTCAACACATCATGGCCAGGAAGATCGGAGTACAATGAACGGTACAACGGAGGCGGGAAAAGCATGGTTAAAAGATCCTTATACAGTACCTTGCGCGATACTGTGTACAGGTATTCTATGGAAAAGCGAGCTTTAAGGAACCGAATTGCGAGGTAGACTTCCTGCATGAATCCCCACAAACACGGGCGATCGAAGAAGCTTGATGAAACAATTAAGTCTGGTAAACAATCAACAAGTGTAACCTGTAAGAATGAACGGATTACGGGATGTGAATTGTCTCGAAAAAGAAGAATCGTGAAACTGTTTGCCATAGATAAAGATGTTTTAATCCCAACCCGCCCTCACTAACTGGCCTGAATATGTTGTCACGCCGCATGGGCTCAACAGTCGAAGACCATATGAAGGTAGCAAAAATTCGATGAAAGCGTTGTACATAAAATCTTGCGCAATGGATAAGTTGCAATACGTAGTAGAGCTTTGTTGCTAAGAAAGTGTTGCAGGCTTCAGCTCTCCCAAATGGCTCAAGCTTAGGGACGCGCTCCTTCCAGTAATGCGCACTGAATCTATACGCGTCTAGCGGCACACCGAGGTACTTTGGTGGTGTTCGTGTCCAATTAATCCCTGCGAACTGATTTGGCGTGCTACCCCACAATCCAAACCATAGTCCTAAACTCTTAGATGCATTCAAACGAGCTCCTGATACAACGCCAAAATTTTCAATTGTCGATACCACATTTTCTACGCTTGGTTTATCCGTGCAAAAGAAAGCGACATCGTCTGCATAAGCTAATACTTTAACTTCACTGCCTAATATACTGAAGCCGTGAATACAACTGGACTGTATTATGCTTAAGCACAGCGGTTCGAGATAAAGCGCAAACATAAGTGGTGACATTGGGCATCCCTGTTTTACAGAAGAGCAAATAGAAACAGGTTTCGAGAGCTGACCATTAACAATTAGACGTGTTGAACATTCATTATAACAAAGTTTAACGCCTTTAAGCACAACTGTGCCAACATTGGCATACTCAAGAAGAGAAAAAAGGAACGAATGACTAACACGATCAATGGCTTTTGCAAGGTCTACCTGCAGCATTGCAAGCTGTTTTTGATAACCATAGCAGTACTGAAGAACTGTACGAGCGACATGTATATTGTTTTGTATAGATCGACCCCCTAATTCCGCATGTCTGATGAGGCTGTATTTGCAATGTCGATCCTCATACAGCCATGCCTCTGCTTGGATATATTGTGAAAATAACTTCCTCTGCTTGGAAATGCAGTGAAAATAACTTCCATGCTTCGCAAACGCAAGCGTCCTTTATATAGGCGTCGCAATATAACATGTAATATCCCAGGAATATTGCGTGGTAGAAGCGCAAATTGCCATCGGGCGTCAGAATATGTGACTATCATAACGATTCCATAGTTTAAAGCCAGCCACCCATTACAAACGGCACACACCTTACTGCGCATATTCCCTTAACACCACGTAGTGGGTGCATAGCAAGTTCGAAAACATTTCCACACATTTTCCGTGCATAATTTCTCCTGGTTTAAACCATACTACCCATTACATAGTATGCACGAAGTGATTGAAGCACGCAGTAGGGACGGGATATCGCTATCGCGTTCAACTCTTAAAGGCGAAGCTTAAGGGTCCCCCAATTTTTATTATAGAAAGTGCTACTTCTGGTGAACGCACTATTGTGGTTGGTTGAAAAGTGGTGTCAGGTTTGTTTTAGCCTAACACATTTAATTCAATAACAATGTGCAACTTGTCGAAGATAAAGTTCACTGTGCTGAACCAATGGTTGACAGGATCATTGAAGCGAACAGGTTGGCGAAGTGTTTTAGATGTGTATTTCTACTAACCACAACTAAACCCAAGACAAAGTGAAGCATGTTGAACCCTAAATTAATAATAATAATATATGGGGTTTAACGTCCCAAAACCACTATATGATAATGAGAGACGCCGTAGTGGAGGGCTCCTGAAATTTCGACCATCTGGGGTTCTTTAACCTGCACCTAAATCTAAGTACACGGGCCTCAGACATTTTCGCCTCCATCGAAAATGCAGCCGCCGCGGCCGGGATTCGATCGAACCCTAAATTGAACGGAACATGTATTTTTTCATTTAGGTTCGACACCCTCAATTAGGCCTCACTATAAAGGAGATAAATTTATTGGATCAATAGGCATCCCTCATTTGCTAGAGGCATTTCTCTAAGTAGCCTAATTAGGATAAGAACGAATACGAATCACCCCCTCCCCTCTCTTTGGCATTGCGGTCATGTGACAATTTCATTGAGTGATAGTACCTTTTATCCCACGATGCAGCATGTAGGCGTTCAGTCCGTCGTACAGAGCACTTCGTCGCAGCATATGCTGGTCCCGTTGGTTTCGCAACGATTTACTTCTCTTGCAAAGCGGATCAATCGCCCAAAGTTTTTTTTACTGCTTTCGCAGCTTATAGAGAAGGATCAATCGCGTCAAGTCATTTTACTGCTTTCGCAGCTTACATTGGAACAGTACATATTAGACAAAAATGCATGACAATTAGGTTAAAAAAAACGCGGCATCGAAATGTGTTAATGAAACAAACATCAAGTCAATATTTCTGTGTTACTTTATTAGGCTAATCAATATTAATTTGTCACTTCAAGCGTTTTTTTTTAAACCAATGATGTTTTCACAGCAAATATCAGATTCAACTTAGGCCAGCGTACCATGTTCAATGACCCTTTCGTCAATTTTTTTCGAAAATATCATTTTTTTAAAAACTGCTTAGTATAAAAGAAAGGACGTCGACACAGAGAAGTTCACCTTTCATGCCGCTTGCCGCTACGCTTTACGCTATATCCTGCAGACTCCCTGTCCGTAACTGTGCCCAGTGACACCCCCCCCTCCCCCCCCCTTTTTTTTTTAAAGGAATAGTGCACAAGTGGTTTGACGTCAGAGCTTCAGGGTGGTGCCAAGGGACGATGCCCTCAGTGCAACATTAAATATATACACGCTTGGCTTTTCGTTCGTTCAACGTGTTTGCTTTTACGCTGGCGTGATGATGCCCTAGCATGTGACACAATTGGTCGCCTCAAAAGAACCAGATTCTCTAAACACAGAGATGGGTTCGAATTACGTAGTTATCTCTAATAATTTTGCTCCTCAGTAATTTTCCTTAAAGGGACCCTGAAACGGTCTTGACGATTTTTTACAAACACAATGGGCCGGTAGACCTAGCCCTAAGGGTCATTTACAGACTGGCTGCGAATCGCTGCAGATCACTGCTGCTCAGGCAAACGCGTTTTCAACCATCCATTCATAGTACGACATGCAGTGGTCGCACGATGTCACCGTATCTGCTGTTCTGATTGTATGTGGTGCGCGCGTAGGAAAAGATCGGCTGGTAGGGTGGCGGCTCCTGTCAGAGCAGATATCAACTCCGCGATGTCTCTGTTGCCAGACGGCGTGCATGCTGCCAGGCGCACTGGGCTATGGTCTCCGAGATTGTGCGCAACCTGTCGGCGTGCAATCTCGGAGGTCATGACTGGGCGAAGCTCTAATCGTCGAGTGTGCTCACGAGAGCTCTGTGATCGCCAGCGATGCCAGCGTGTCTCATGAGTTGAGGAGGCAAGGCAGGGGTGAGAAGGAGGTTATGATATAATAGTCCATGGCCGCCTTGGTACACGGCGTGTCGCTAAATTTGTGGTGCCAATGGTTTGATGATGCTCTAGCCTAAACGCTGACAAAGCTTCAAATAACCGTTTCAGGGTCCCTTTAACGGAGTCTCTGAATAGAGATATTTTTTAGTAATGTGGGGATATCCGTTTGGTGGTCCAGCGCGTAATCGTTTTGCGGTGGAAGCAGACGACAGGTTACCACGAATGAGGCCCATTGGAGGATTGGTGAAACCTTCCACAATTCCTTATAATGTCGCTTTTGGCCAGGGTGCGTACTTACATTGCAACAAATTCAGAAAGCGATATTATACGTCTACGAACAGCTAAAGGTGATGTAGTAGTCGCGACCTACATGTAAAAAATGCAAAATAAAGGTGAAACCCCTTTGAAAAAAAAGAAACAATTAACAAGCATGATATTCCTAGGAGCACGACGAAGATCCATCATATTTTTCTCATGCTCCTGCACGCAACCTGTCGTTGCATGCAGGAGTGTATATGCTTAAATGGAAAGGCTTTGTAGAACTACAATGCTGACCAGAGATCATTTTTCGCCTGAAGGCTTGCAAATAATCGTTGCCAACGAATGCTCGTCTAATGTTTTACGTTAGATGAGCATTAGACTGCAGCTAGCTGCGAATACAATAGGGAACATGTGACCGTTCTTGATGTCATGTATCCATAACAATCCACGCACTTACCGCACACATAGGTCGGCAAAACTTGTCGAGCTCACTCAGACTCACTCATGAAATATATTTTGCGCTTAGGACTCACTCGGACTCAGACTCACTAAAATTTTCCTGAGCCGGACTCACTCAGACTCATACTCACAAAAATTTTCTTCAACCGGACTCACTCAGACTCAAACTCACCAAAGCATTACTCACCCGGGCTCACTCAGACTCAGACTCACGACTCGATCTGAGTCTGAGTGAGTCCGAGTGGAGTCGACTCATGAGTCCGTTAGCCTAGAATTAACTTCTTCGTCCTTGGTGTCAATGCGCTTTAATACAAATATTTCACGTAATCGGTGCTCTGCTTGGCGCCTTTTGATATACCGTAGTACGTTCGAATGCGAGTTATGAGTGCTCGCAAACCAGTAAGGTCATTTTTATTGAAAGAGATGACAACATAAGATATATATTTATCAAGAACGTCCCTGGAAGAGCTGGTGGGGGTGAGGTCAAGGCACTCCCCTACGTAATTCACGCCTTTGATCAATAAATATTGAAATGGTGTATGAACGATACTGCTTTGGAATATGTGTGAGTAGACGCGAGTACAAACGTAAATCCAGATAAGGCTGATAGTGAGGCTGAAGATGAGGGGATATGAGTCCCCACATATCAGTCTAATAGCTAGCGTTTTTTTTTTTCTTTAGCACTGAGCTCTACATTTGTATCACCTACTTTTGCTTAGCGTGCCTTGTCGCGAAGCTACTGTTATGCCACGGCGGAATGTGTCGCCAAGAGCCCTATCTTAATTGGAAATACGACGTTCAAGCACGTGCGAGAGAGTCAAATGTCTGTCATTTATTTGAAAAAGCCTTCAGGAAATGTTCATCAAAGTTATGCGCAGGTTCAAGGATCCCACTACGAGAGACACTTGTTCGAAGATACGGACAAAATGGCATCCCTAATTCTTAATCCCGTAGGGAAAGGAGATTATCACATCGTGAGTAAACAGTTTTCTCAAGTAAAACGGGGTTATCACACGTCACAATTTGCGTAGCCATTGGGTGAAAAGGGGGGGGGGGGGTGGAAGGCGGTTAAAACCGCCTGAAGTCCTTAGTTTTTGTGGATATATGTAGACCCCACATAAGACAGCATCCCCCCTCCCTTACCCCCGTCCTCCTAGCCAGCTGTCCTTGAGCATCTCTTTCTACAACTCTAGTTTTAACGAAGCATGCTTGTTCATTTTTCGCTATGACGTATTTTGGTGACTGCTATTTTTAATTTGAACTCAACAAAGGGAGCAGCTTCGCCAAGAGAACAGTGTGATCAAAGTCATGGAAAAATGTATCACTTCTGATATCAATACGCTCTTTTTTTTTATTCAGACAGGAATGGTGAATTACACACACAGAATTGAGCCCTGCGAGAATTGGGAACGTTCGTCACAGGAAAGATTGGCGCACCGATTATCTCTAATTGACACCACACCCGGGACCTATGACGTTGCAGATGAAGTCGGTAAGTGGTTAGTGGTTTGTAGTTTTCACCTATGTTTCACGCGTCCCTAATTCCCAAGAATATATTACTGTCCTATGACGCTTAACTAAATGCATAGTGCTACGCGTGTTGTTAGTTTATCTAAGTGGTAGTCAGTCTAATCACACGGAAATACATCCCGGGGGTCTTTCTATGAAGCCACAGAGTAAGCGTTTTCCCGATTATCGATAAACACTTGGACGTGTACTCGGTATTTGAATCACACAATTACGCACGAATTATAAGCATGAGAACAATTAAGTATATATCTTACTTCGGCGCGAAGTAAGTATAATGGCGAAAAGTATCTGAAAAAACGCAGACGTTGTTAGGTGTTCAAAGAGGCCTGCACGTTATAGAAAGCATGCGCCAAGTTTGAATGTTTCATACTGAGTATCTTCATATTATAATCTTTTAGCATATTTCAATGTCATTCACAAAGTAGCTCTATATACATTTCTATGCAGCATGATCAACACTCCCATTCATTAGGCGACACGCAGTTATAAATGATCGCTAATTTTCTTTCGATTGCTCTTATTCTAGTGAGCTAGCAACAGAGAGCATTGTAGCACGAAACGACACAAGGTCAGACAGGTACATAGGACTGGAGCTATCTTCCAACTGTTTCAAACAGTGTACAACAGTGTACATTTCAGCAGACCCGTCTACCAGTCTGTCCTTGCGTCGTTTTGCGCTATGATTCTTTTTTCAAAAGTCATGAACCAACCAGCCCAAGAAAACGTTTTGCTAAAACAGAGGACAGCACAATTCACCAAAAGCAATACAAAAATGTGGGGGGCCGGTCAGTTATCAGGTGCAGTGCAATTTTTTTTAAGAATGGGAAAGTTTTCATCGGTCTGCCTAAAGCCTGTCTTCTACTCCAGTGTTCACCCAAGTCCTGGCAGTGGAAGGGTTGTCATAATCTTGCAAGAAATATGACCACGTGAAATACGGTGAATTCCATTTACCAGGACAATAATTGAAGCTAGTTGGTTGTGAATACGTGAAATACGCACTTCTCCTTTCCGGAGAGAAAACACCACGATAAAAACGCAGTGCGATCTACGCACAGTGAGAATACCTGTTATCCTCCTTCTGTTATCTTCCGTTTTTCAGAAACCGATCTTGGAAATGAGCCCCCGTAACCCAGAAATCGGTACGTCTCCTGATTAATATCACATTGTCACGAAGAGGGCAACAAGCTAAACTGTCCTGACTGCTGCTTGCTTCTTTACAGAAAGTCGGACACTTCCATCGTCCTATACCGTGGAGACGCACTTCATCCCCGGCATCAATCACACTGCCTACTTCGGCAATGAAACGGAAGACCGCGTCGCCTATGCAATGCTTTTTATGCACTCGGTAAGGGCATGCAGGAAGCCTCAGGATCTCTTTCATTAGTAGTCTGCTACGCTTTTAAATTATCTATCTATCTATCTATCTATCTATCTATCTATCTATCTATCTATCTATCTATCTATCTATCTATCTATCTATCTATCTATCTATCTATCTATCTATCTATCTATCTATCTATCTATCTATTACGTCTGGTCTGGGCTTCCTCGTGGTCGCCTCCTTAATTTGGTGCATACCAAAATTGGCGTAGCTGGGAAGTAGTGTATGAAAGACATGACAGGCAAGTGATCGCATGAAAATTCGGCAGATGCCACGTACTTTAGGAATCGATATTATGCGAAGCACGCGGAGAAAACGTGACTGAGGTGTAATTTTTTAATTGAGCGAAACGTTACGAAATGATGCCAAAGATATGTACAAATGTACGCACAGAACAGTCGCTTGTGTTTTATATAACCAGTTGTTTACAGTTGCGTAACGATGCCAACAGCAGCATGGGTACAACCAACACCAGAAGCGGTGAGCTGATCTGTAGCTCTTGTGCTTGCGAGGATGGTAGCCCTGGCTAGTGCTACCTAGCTCAACTTCCGTCGATGGCGCTTTAGTATACATTTGACATTAACACGACGTGACGCCTGTGTCATAGGAGTACATATGTAATGTTTACCAAATTAGATAGCCAGGACCGCAGCCACAACGGACGATTCACCAACATTACGCCTGCATAGGGTCTTTCTCCAAAGCAGTTTCGAGACCTGGCGTGGCTCTGTGGTAGAATACCAAACTGCCACCCAGAATGCTTGGGTTCGATTCCTGCTGGCACCCCAATATTTATTATTTTTATTCGTCGGGTCAACGCAGCCGATTTCAGTTTCTCTTAACGCTCTTGCATTTAAATTACCAATGTTTGTGCTCACCTTTCCTGGGTAGATATAAACTGTCAATCACCTGTGGTGCATACCCGCATACAGCGGCTCGTGGTTCACGGGTATGTGTCACACGTGCCTGGGGAAAAGGATTTGACGACGTACGAGAAGGGATTTTTGCGTTATTCATGCCTTGAACAGCCAGACATATTCGTCAAATCCTGTTATCCTCCCATAATAATTTTGTTGTACCCCAAGTTAAGGAGGCAGTCCCGAGAGTACCGAAGGCGGCTAGATATATATAGATAGATAGGTAGACAGAAACGCTCAAAGTGTCTGCAGTTCGCTAAGAAATGCTTCGCATTTAATAAATGATTCACCGCCTACATCAGCGCAAGACACTGAAAGTAGGCGCTCAAAATTTCGTAAGAAACTTAGCGCGGATTAAACAAGAGAAGGACGTACCATTTGTTATACTTTAGGATTTTAACGGAGTGCACAAATGCTTACATATGTACTCCTATTAACCAAGAAGCTGTAGTCTAGCGCTGTTCGTCTCCGTAGGAATACACCAACGAACACTTCTCACATTTTGCTTTCTCATAAGTTCGTGGTTACGTAATATAATGAGATACCCTTTGGACGTCAGTTTAAACGCACCTGGTTAGCCAACGATATGCGTAAAAATACTTAAATAACGCAAGGAGGTCGACTATCATCGTAAGCAGCTACTCACTGTCTACTTCAGATGAAACGGATTCTCGCAATGCGTGGGATCTCCCGTGACTTTTTTCAGTCGCACTGATGTAGTTTTTACATGAAGGAAAATAGCGGACATTTTAGACGTTCCATATGGTGCGCTGTTTAGGTCGTGTTTGCAAGAAAGCATTCAAAGAGAGCAAGATTTACGTTGTTTTTATTGCGATAGCAATTATATGGATACTCTCGACTGATTTTGCCGTCGCCGTCATGTCCACGATATGTATATGTAAGTATATATATAAAAAAGGCAGAAAGAAAAATAAATTTAGAGAAAATTCCAATGCACCTGACCGGGGATTCGAACCAGCGGCCCCTCGCTCCGCAGCCTGCTGCGCTAGACAGCACAGCCAGGCGTCATGCTTGTGCCGGCTTTATGACGGCGAGCTATTTATATGAACCATTTACCGCTCGTGGTAGGCAGATCTCGGAGAAGCTTGACCGTGTTTTCTATCACGCAACGCTTCTACATTTTCTTTCAATTTGAAAACTGCCCTTGAGACGCTTCCGAAAGAGTGGCCTCTTCCTGTACCCGCTCGGGATGTGTGTGTGTGTGTGTATATATATATATATATATATATATATATATATATATATATATATATATGAACTTAAGGGCTCGTTTGCTTTGTTAAACACAATATTAATGAGAACCAATAGACAATGATGCCAAGGAAAGTATAGGGGACGTTATTGGAAGTAATTGTAGTGTAAATGTGAAGAAAGAAAAGTGGACGAAAAGATAACTTGCCACCGGCAGGAATCCGAACCTGCGACCTTCGAATAACGCGTCCGATGCCCTACCACTGAGCTACGGTGGCGGTCATCCCTCCGTCCACTTTTTTAGAGTATATATATATATATATATATATATATATATATATATATATATATATATATATATATATATATATATATAAAGAAAACACCGGGCACAGTTTGCGTCAGGCGCCACCGCATGGCAGGAGACGCAGAGGTAATTCCACGTGCCTCAGTTAAAAAAAAAAAGAAATATCAACCGGCGTCGGCTTCTGCACTCTGGACACTTGCAGCGCGTTGTTCAAACACAAAGGCGTAACCACTGTGACAGTTAGTAGTTCCCGCTTGCTGCTATGCATCCGTTCACGCTTGCTCCTATACCTATGCGTCATTTTCGAGCGTCCTTCTTTGTGCTGCAGCGGAGCGCTGCAAGTATCGAGCTGCCTGTCGTTCTTCGTGTGACATTCTAATTTCTTGCTATCACATTCATTGCTTCGACCTAGAGGCGAAACTGTGACTTTTTTTTCTATTCCAGCAGTCCTCCTTGGATGTATAATAATATTTCTGAAGGATACTTAGCTAATGTAAAATTAGCATTCCTGTGTGTATTATCTCTATGTAGTTCTTTTAATTCAACGCGTATAAAGGGTAAGGATAGATATGCGGAATGGAGAAACAATTTTGAAGGAAATTATTTGTTGCATTGATTAGTTCAGGACAATACGAACACGTAGATATGCCTTAATGGTACCATTGACTGAAGTGATATTGTCAGTTTACAGACATTACACACATGCAGCTTACAGACATGTGGTCAGTTTACACACACGTCAACGCCGTAAGCAGTCAACTTGTGTCTTTGTGGAGCAAGCTTGTAACATGGTCGTCGCCGTACATTTATTTTACCAAGTTCATTCCCTCACAAAAGCTTAGTTTTTTGCCACAAACTGAACGCCCGGTTTATTTTTATTCGACGTTCGCAGGTGAGCCTTCGTTTGCAGCAGCTCGAGCCACCCGCCCGGATAGGGTTAACTGCTATTGAAGGATTGAAGGTAACGAAAACACCGTGTGATTTTCGGGTTTGTGTCGGTAATAGTGTCACATTTGCAGGTCACACAACCCTACTTAAATATACATACAGATGGCCAAGTCATGGCAGATCAAACCTTGAACGCATTAGGGAGTTATGCGCACAGAAGTGAAGTACACAAGAAGTCTGATGTCGTCTATATGGCAGTAAGGTAATTACGAACTACTTTTGCTATGTATAAGCTAGAGCACTGTTTCCGTAATGTATATAGTACACGCAATCCTTTGCAGAGTTCGCATTGGATCATATGAGTTCTTGAAAGTGCATTCCAAATAGTATTACACGCACGCAGAATGGCGCGCATGCTGCATATTAAGATGTTTTAATGGTATGGATTGTACAGTTAAATGGACGTGTATTATAAGATTGAGCGGAAGACGGAAAGCGAGGAGAACTACGGCAATTAAGAGGAATTTATGATAATATGTGTTGCTACACCAGACCAACCTGACCCGCGAATCCGTGTTCTTTGGATCATGACCCTGCTTGTTCCTATCACTATTTGAGAAGTGGAATAATAAGTTACATTTTAAACTGACAGTTAAATAGAAAGAGGGAGGGTATGAAACTTCATTAGTGTTTCCTCCAGGTATTCTATGGCCTTCACTGTTGAGCGGGCCCTGTGCAGCAACTGGAGCAGAATGGTACAGCTTGCAATTGTGTTGGGTAATGTTCATGGGACGGGAAAGATTGCAATGTTTCATTGATATGCCCGTGTACTGTGGCACAAATTAACACTAAATGGGCATTCTTTTGCGCGTTGTCCGGTGCCGCAGCGGCGTCGATTAGTGTTGACTTGCCGCTGCTTTTCTGGCAACAGCATCCTCTCGTTTGAGTGTTGCTGCCATGTGGCTGTTGTCTGGCCTCAGGGGGAGCCTGATAATGGTAGGTAGTAGTAAGTTCGTGCTATTCAGAACAATAGCGATAAAGGTAGTCAACAATTTTTCACGAGAGCCAACGGCAAAAGAGGTAGTTGTTTAGGGACCCCGTGATGGAGGGAATGTCATGAAAGAGGATATTAACATCAGTCGCTGAATTTGCGGGCGAAGCTCGTGTGATAATATGCCACATGGCGTAGAGGTCGCAACAATGACTTAGAGGTAGCAACAACGAACAACCTGTTCCTTAAGGTGGACATAGGGAATAGGCCGAGATCGTGGTAGAACGACTCCGTAGGTATGTCGATGGGCTGAAGAAGGCTTGCAGGCAATACAGAGGGCTGCTTACGTCGCTGGCAGAAATCACAAGTAGCAATGTATCGCCGCACAGATTGGTACAAACCAGGCCTGGAAAAGCGGCGCCGCACGCGGTACTATGTGCGGGATAGTCCATGGTGGCTAGTGGTTGGTGCGCCATAAGGTTCTAGGGGAGGACAAACACAAGCTTTGAGACCCAGGCAATGGTACTGCGATGGTTAAGAATATCATTGGGGAAGTCAAGCAGACGAATCAAGCGGTCGATAATAGATTGGAACATGGCGGCACTTTTCTCTCGGACAAGATCATCAATAGCCATGACGAAGACGTCGATATCTCATTAGCTATAGTGCCAAAAGGTCCGGCTAGATAGCTTGCTAAGCTGTCAGCACCTTGGTGCATTCGGCTTGACCTTTAAAGGACGGCAAAGATGCGCTCATTGAGCCGTGATGCCCGGTGACAAAGGTGGCCTGCAGGATCTCTCAGCGATGACAGCCAGCAGAAGGTGTGGCGGCCCGTGATCACAGAAAGCGAGCACCGCTAAATGGGTGGGCGGAAATTTACTTCAGAACAAACTAAACAGAAGCATTATTGCTGAGTTGTGCAAAAATTGCGCTCCGATGAAGAGAATTGGCAGATGGCGTGGCCAACGGCAAGTTACCGGCCGAGCTGACGCTGGTCAAGGGCGGCACGTGTACCGTGTCCTCTAGCGTCGCTGCGAATGTTTGTAAAACTGATGACTGGAAATGCGCAAGGGTATTCTGTGATGCAAGAAGATGGACCGTGATGGTGATTGCAGTAGTTTCCGCGTGACTACAAGCAAAAGTGGTTGCCTCCTGAAGTAGGTCCGAATGGGGTTTGGCAATGTCGGCAAAATTTCTTAGTAAGCGCAGCAAAAAGTAATCGAAGCTGACAGAGCTGCGTCCGTGTCTAACTGAACTAGGGGTAAGAAAATCTCTCATAGTACGCGCTTTGTCGAGAATGTAACACTTTATCTGCAGGCGCTTTGTGGCTAGCACTAACACGGTGCCTGAGTAGGTTGATGAGTTCCCAAGCGAAACGACACTTTAAGAACTTAAAATGCCGAAATGTACCCCGAAACACATTATGTATGGCACGAAGGTGGGTCACATTATTCTCAACAGTAGGTGAAAAGACAATCCATTCGTTTGTATACCGCACAGATTGACCACTTACAGCGCTAAAGAGACAATTCATCATGCTTGGATGTGAGCCTTGTCGATTGCTGTGACAATAACAGCAAGGGCATGTGTCCACTCTGGGCTCGCCATTCAGTCGATGGCCATGTTATGCGACTACCACCTAGACGGCAGACTCTCCTCAGTTAGTTTTCGTGTTAATCGTCACTGTTTGTTCGAATGAGAGCTAGTTGACCATTTCCAGTGATCAAAGCGGCGCGTACTTTGCCGCTGTACAAATGCGAAAGATAGATCTAGAACACTCAAGGAAGTTACTAATTGTAGACGGTGACCGTAAGACATTGTATATCAGGCAAACGACGCACAAAGAGCGCTCCCCTGTGTTTTACTTAGCTTTGTCATTGTAGCTGGTATCTATGAAAAGCGTCTTATTGACGCCCGATCCAGATACACCTTATTGCGTACTTAAGGTGCATGAGGTCATTTGGTCTGATCTAATCGTGTATACCATGCCTACTTATTTTCTTTCTTCTCAGTGTAGGTCTCGTTAAAATTAGAAACGGGGAAAAACGCCGGAGCTACTTATGGTAAGTATCACCGCAACATGACACACCATTTCTCGCATCACGTATTCGCCGCATCAAGTTATTTGATAGAATGAGGTATCGAGTTCAGGAGACTTGTCACTAAGTTTTTTTATCAGCGCATCAGAAAAACATCATGCGTCTGTTTGTCATTCCTTTTTTTTTTTTTGGGGGGGGGGGGGGCTCATTTTTTTTTTCTGTTTGCAATTCTGCAAAGTTAAACGTAGGCAGCACGCCAATGTTCGGCCTCAACCGCAGTGTAATCCGACGCAACACTTTCGACAGAGTCGATTTCGCTTGCCTGTGCTTCACGAATGATTATTGCACACCGATAATAATAATGGGTGAGGGGTGTGCTTTACGTAATGATTTTTTGAGGACATAAAGTTTACGCATTGCTGCTCTTTCATGGCAACGCCTAAGTGTGGGGCCATCGGACAGCGTTTTCGAAAAGAAAAAACAAGAAATACTGAAGCCACCTCTGAGGACTATTGAACTGAATCACCGCCGGTAACCAATCACCGTGTGACATTGCTTCGTGTGCCTATTAGCGTGAAACGAGAGCGTTACTGCCAGCAGAGTCCTTCAATTCTGCCAGTAAACAGGGGAGGTCTGGCGCAGATTTGCCATATTATAGAGATGTTCGGAAGTGCGAATGGAACTTTTTCTATGAAAAGCGCCCATATTGCAAAAGGCAGTCGGAAAACAAAAGCTGCGTGCTCGCACTGTCCACTATACGTGTGACACTTCCAGCACCGTCGTGCTAGGGGGTGCTGATCATCTGTGAAATTTCAGGAGTCCCACAAGCGATAGAGAGAAAAATACCGCAATTTCATGACAAGATATGGTGAGATAAAGGGATATGGTAATTATTAGTAACGAATCAGCGCTCGCATTGTCGCTAGGGTGGGGTGGTCAACATAGTCTCAAGGCCCCTTAACCTCTACTACCTAACTCCAACTCTCCGCCTTTGGCACCTTTCGCACACAAAAACTCACTTGCAAGGGCAGGGGCAACTTAGTTCAAAAGAATCATGAATATTATCTTGCGTGTTTTACTGTAGTTACAGCGCTATACACATGAACTCAATAACAAGCATTTTTGAATTGCTTGTACATTGAGCAGCCGCATTTCGATGGCATGATATGCGAGAACACCCATGCACTTCAATTTATATGCACGGTAAGAACACCAGGTGCTCAAAATTAACCCGGAGTTCTCCACTACTGCGTGCCACATAATCATGTTGTGGTTCCAGCACGCGAAACGTTAGAAATTCCTAGCATTGCTGGTGCCTTATTCTGTTACGCACACAGTAAGCGGTGCCAGGGCTCTCCCAAGTATATTGCACAGAGATGTGACTTTTCCAAGTGCTGCTTGCAAATGCATGAACGTTGCAAGAGCAGATTTGCTCAATGGGATCCCTTACAAAAAAATCTTATTGATAAATAATTGAAACGCCATTGCTCAATGTTGACATGTTGTACTGAATAGTCGTTGTCGGTCCATTGAAAAGTCATTGAGTTTATTGTTGACACGTATAGAATATTGGCCACCGATCTTTTACCAAAATTTTATTGACATAAAAGTAGTTGAATGGTTGTCGACTTGTTATTGAAAGTACATGGCGCATTGATTTCATTCATTGACAACTCTAATGAATAATTATTGACTTACAATTGAAGCAGCATTGAAATTCGATTATGTATTTATTGAAAGTACACGTACTGTACGTTTTAATAGTTGCTGAGTTTTTGTACATATACAAGTGCAATATGCTACCGCAATACGAACAATGCGTACTGAGGCACATGCACTGAGGCACAGGCCTCAGTAGGCATTGTCCAAAAAGGTCTTTCACAGAACTTGAATAAGAGCTCCTGGGTGCGCTTACGTGGGTTTTATATGAGCGCAAAGCTGTCTGTACATGCGCACTGTGATGTACAACGTATGCTTGCATAAAGAGCTACAGTAGGTCTGCACAGTTCGCGTGTTATAGCAGAAACTTTATCGCCAGCTATCACGCTTCAATTCTGCCAAAACACGTGAAAACCTGGAAACACAGTAATCTTAGCGAAAACTAAAATAAGGACACGGGCACAAAAGCAAACTGAATTACTCATACACAGTCACTCGGAGAAGTCAACTTTTTCATAAGTTCTGTGACCTTTCGTTTTCTTTCAAGAGGCCCAACAAAAGAAAAACGCAAATGTGCGAACATGTACCTTTATTAAAGCGAAAAACTGGAAACACCACATCATCAGAGAAGAAAACCATAACTTAATTGGTGTAGCGTTTGTTTTAACATGTAAAAGGTGAGTCCCTCCTGCAAAAAAAACAAAAAAAAAAACAAAAAAAACGGAAATTGTGACAAACTACTACCAAGAAGTCGGTGTGAAAAGGCGAAAACTCCATCACATCATACGGCTGCAGAAGGGCGAACATGCTACAAATGACCACGCTGAAGCGACACGCGAGTATACGTTTTTTTTTTTTACTGCCCCTCTCGAGAGATGCAAGCTTTACAGAACGCG
The DNA here is from genome assembly GCA_030522465.1 of Rhipicephalus appendiculatus. Lineage (NCBI taxonomy): Eukaryota > Metazoa > Arthropoda > Arachnida > Ixodida > Ixodidae > Rhipicephalus > Rhipicephalus appendiculatus. The sequence continues at coordinate 347,377 of JALIZH010012893.1, read as the reverse complement.
GATATTAACATAGAAGGGAAACGCTAAGCCACAGCCTTGAAGGCGCGCGTCGACACACACTAGGCAAAGTAACATCATAGCACATAAAAAAGACGCATAACTCCTCGCCCCGGAACACGATTCAACATTCGCCCTCACATATTCAAAACATTACTAGACTAGCGCATCCAGCTATCGGAAATAGCACTGTGCAGAAAGACACAACTCTGCCGGTACAAAAATTTTCTTACCCGCAAACTTGCTGGAGACAAAACAAAGAACACGACACTTGTCGTAATAGCGTGTGCCTAATTACGAGGCACAAGCAGTTTTGAAGACGCAAAAAAGTAGTGCATGCGCTCGAATGTAAGCGTTAATGCATACCTTGAAACAAGCTCAAATAAGCGCGCCAATAAGTCAGCATGTTTGAAACTGAACAGAAATGAAACGCTACATTTATATTAGGACAGTTCAATCATGATGGCACAACACTAACGCAGTCAAGTACTTCTGAAACATGTCGCGCATGCAGCCGAAGTAGCAACAAAACACGCGTTTTTATTCTTCATGGTTTTCGAATAAAAGGGTGTACAGGTAAAGAAAACGAACTCACCTTCAACGATGGAGCCCGTAGCTTCTTAATCCGCATATTCCAGGAGTGGTAAAAGCACATCAAGGTGATCGCGTCCATTCCTGCAGCTAAGCAGAAATGAAACTGCGAGAGTCGCGCACGCAAGCTGAGACGTCCATTTCTCCGTCGGAACGATTACGGAACTAAGCATCACAGTCCGCGCAGCCGCCACTCGCAGACAAACGTACTTGCATGGAGGTCCACAACTGCTGAACATTCCACGCAGTAGCTTCTTCACAAGTGCGTTCATACCTTCCATGAATCACGGTATTTACACTGCACGAAATAAAGCGAGAGGAGGCGAGCGCGCCACACGCGACCGTCACGTCGGAATTCAATGCGCTCAACTGACACAGACGGCAGGGCGGATATCCATCCGCGCTGTCGTTGTCAACGCCGCTGCGAAGCCCGTTAGGTAGTTAGGCTGTTATCGCTGTTATTAGTTCCGTAAAGCTTACTGGTTAAAGACCTTTGAACACTTCATGATTATGACTGCTGACGCAATTCAACACCTCACAAATTTATCCTCTTGCGCGCTCCTTTCTTCGTCGCAATATGACATGGCGCGCAGGCTAGCAAGTAGCAACATGTTGCGGCGTTGTCGCGGTTTCTACAAGGAGCGCATGGCGCTGGTGGCGTTCGTTCGCCAACAGCAGGAGTTGTAATAAAACAAAATGTAAAGGGAAGATAGTCGCCGGTACATCACGTTCATCTGATATCTCGTTGCGGTGAGGTTTGCGATACACGGTCTTATCTGCGCCGAGGCCCCCGCGATCCGTTGGGAGATACCTTTATGTCATCTCATCGTGTTGTGCGCGTTCGCGGCGGTACATGAATGATGCCTACCTTAAAAAACTGCATATGAACGTTATATTCTTAAACCACTATTCCTTTGGGGCCACCGTAGTCGAGCAGTGCTTGCAGTTCTGGGCTGTTGCCGAATATCAATCGCGGGTTCCATCCCGGCCGCGGCAGTAGCATTTTAACGGGAGTTCGTTAAAGAGATCGTTATGCAGAAATCCCGGTGTCGATGGCGGCGTCGACTTCAATGTTGAGCGAAAGACCAGCGTTGGCCCTGAGCGAAAATTTGACGTAGATGCAAATAAAGAGAAGAGCCGTGGGTCGTTTGCAATTTGGCTTTGCGGCACTGAGAGTCTCCACCGAGAAGCGAGAACAGGCTAGCGATTGTGAAAGCGATATGGCGCGTGCGCGCTTTTGAGTGTGTGTGTGTGTGTGTGGGGGGGGGGGGGGGGGGGGGAGAACGCATAAGGGGGTCCCCCATTTTTTTTTTAAAGTAGGCAGAAATGCTGGAGGCTGATTTCCTTCGATTCAGGTGCATGTTAAAAAAGCCCCAGGTGTTTGAACTTTCCGGAACCCTCCACAGCGGAGTGCCTCACAATGATATTGTAGTTTTGGCGCATACAACCCCAGCAATTAATTAATCAAGCTTTCTTTGTTATTCAGCGGCAGTGCAGTTGCTGCCCACGGCTGTGTACATGGACGTTACACTTTTACTCCGTTGTTTGCGTTACTGCAGCAAGAAGTCAGCTATAGTATCGTTGCCGCCTGAATAGTCATGTGGTGAGTCGTTCGGTTAGAGCTAATTAAACGGACAGGCTGGAGAAATCACGTTGCCAAACGTATATAGCTAGTACGCAAGCGATAGAAGACCGCATATGCACAGGACGTTTGTAATATGCGCTGTATTGGGGTATGTGCTGCTTACTTGGGGTGGTTTCATCCATAAAAATGTTTCGATACTTTACAGCAGGGGGTATCAAACTCACCTCTGCCAGCGGGCCGCATTCACGCAATTCAGTCCATCAAGGGCCGGAGCAGTGAAGAAGGTAAGCGCGGGGAGCGTGGGGGGGGGGGGGGGGGAGTTTGTACAGTATGCCAGAAAACGCTGCCATTTAAAAGAAACTTTCCCATACCTCATATATAGGAGATGTGGTGCCAGGATTCCAGCAACATGTCGCTACCGATGTCCCAATGACTCAATTCTGGGCGCCGCTGGTGAAATATAAATTTTTGTTTCATGTTTTAAAACAAGGCGAACGCATGGGATGCCTCACGGAGACAATGCCTTAAAGCAGTCAGGCCTGTGTAGCTCACGAACATACTTAGTAAGAAAAAAAATGTGGGACGAAGAGAGTCATGTGCGGGCCGCGGGCCGCAACCAAGAGAGCCTCGCGGGCCGCATGCGGCCCGCGGGCCGCGTGTTTGAGACCCCCTGCTTTACAGGCTTGGCAATGCGCGCTCATACATACACTGCAACTCAATAAAGGCGCAACGATAAGTCAACATTTTTTGTCAATGACTTTTTCGTTTATGTAATCAACAGAAAAAACACCATTGAGTATATATTGACCAACGTCAAGACATCTTGCCAAGTCGTTGAAAGTCGGTTGATTCAATGAATAGTGACCGGAATGTCAACAACAACTCAATAGTCATTTTTATAAGGGATGGGCCACGGCCTCTCTGCTTATTCACCCCATTCCCTTCCCCCCCTCCCCACACCTCCCTCCTGAACACGGGCCTGTGATCAATCCTTTCGCGAAAACATATAATTGTCCCAACTGTTTCTTTTCTATTTAAATCAATGAGCAATTTTTTCAACCCCCAGGGATGGCGAAGGGATAGGAAAGGCCTGCAGGAATGGCAGAGCTGGCATAGGTTTGGACCGGCCCGTTACCTTCTCAGGCGTGCAGACTGCTGCCCATGAAATCGCTCATTTGTAAGTCTATTGACATGCTCAAAAGCTTTTGACTTAACATACGTACTGTACCCGCAAGCTCTGCCACAGGCTTGAAAAGTCACGAGGTCTCCTACGTATTCGCCTAATACGACTCGAAGGCGAAAGGCATCCCGTGTGACTATTTTACCGTGTCCTTGATATCACGCGCACTGCGCTTGGCTTTATTTTATTGTTGTAGTCGGCCGCATACTTGGCGTGAACGGGCAGGTCGTACGGTCACGTCATACTTGTGCTTTCTTCTATTTTTGTTGTCACGCGAACGCTGTCACGCGAACGCTTGCGTCAGTTTTGTCGCTATACATGTGCCTGCGACGAAATTGTGGTTATAAAAGTGGCGTTCTTCCCGGAAACAAAAAAATTGTTGGAAGCTAGCGCCCGTGTGTGTCTCTGTTCTCCTGAGTATTTGTTTCGCTTGCGCTACGTAATAACCCTGCGTTGTATTACACAAACCAACCCAAATTTCTACGCTGCTGGACCAATAGGGACAGCCTTCCCTACAATTTTCCTACTACTCCACTTTATGAACACTGCTAAGGCGAAAACTCACAGGGTCCCTTACGCGTAAGCCTAAGACGACTTGAAGGCGAAACCCATTATTTTCTTTTTCTTCGCAGTCGTTGTATTGATCCTTCGCCGCCACCCTCCGAAAACTTTATGCACTAAACGTGGTTCCGCACGTCCGGAACGAAGGCATTGCAACCTTCTGCGCTTGCTTATTTTTGCACTGCCTCCGTGATCCGGCTCATCTTTGACCAAGCTGACGATGCAGTGTGATGACGTCATCAGGTAACGGAAGTCATCTGACGTCCTGACGACGTCAGAAATGTTGATGTCATATGACGTAATCACGTGATTATGATCGTTCGTAACACGTCTTGACGCCGCTGAGGCGGGGCACGGACGCCGCCGACGGTTGATTTCCGCGTTTGGTGGGGCATGTCACGCATTCGCCTTAATAGGGTCTTTTAGCAAGTTACGGAAATACGGTACGCATATACGGTACATTATTGCCGTAGCGCTCCTCCTTTCCCGGTCGTCGACCTTTTGCCGGCGAAGGCGCCCCAACACAACAAAAGCTTTTTCAAAAGTTACTGTGGGGCTGTCAAGCCTCATTTTTGCCTGTCAGTCTACGCATTGTTAACGAGACACATGTCGTTCGGGAGACGGACTGTCACTGGAACGGGGAGCGGCAAAAGTACAACGAGCGGGGAAGGAAGAATGCTACCGTACTGCCTTACCGTATTTGCGTACCGTATTTCCGTAAGTTGCTAAAAGACCCTAATAACGGTTACCTTTTGCAGGTTGAACGCCCCTCACGACGGAACCGAAGGTGCGGTGGATTGCCCAGGCAGTGACGGATACATAATGAGTAGTCCACGAAGAAACGGAAATAACAGCTGCGCGTTTTCCAGCTGCAGCAAGAAAATTATCGCCTACTTCATAAAGTAAGCTCCTTCACTAAGTACCCATAATACTTTTATTAGCTAGAAAAATGGACGTGAGAGTGAATATATATGGTCTAAAAAATGTTGGATATCATCGCGAATGAAGCTGGAGATGAACACTGGAGAAAAAGACGATAGTCTTGTGCCGGCCGTACTACTATGTTTTGCCTTGGCTGAGACAGCCTAAAAAACACTAGGGTCTTTAGAATTGCGTACCTATGTATTTTCTAATAAAGAACACACGTCCTGACGCTTACATATTAATGTTGTGCCTCACGAATGCGTAGTATTTGCTTTTTGATCGAATATGTTCACAAATATGAACGCGAACACCAGTTCAAGATGGCTGGGCGTTCAGAAAGAAGTTAAACTTTGTCCGAGAAGCTGAATCGGGTTACCGACAGACAAACAGACAGGACAGACATACAGACCAAAATTTTTGCGTTTAAGTATCCCAAGAAGGACTATCGTCTTTAATAACTGCACCATTGTTTGAATATAGGAGCAGAGTTTAAGTTACCTTGGCATGGTAAAAAGTATACAGTAATGTCCAGTGACCTCCGCATTTTTATGGGGGATTTAATGTTGAACACCCGTGCATTTCGATATCCATGCATGTTAAAAACCCCTGGGGGTCAGATTAACCATAATCTTAACGTGCTTTCGGTACATAATACCTCACAAATTATTATTATGACTATGATTTTCCCTTATGTGACTTTGGAGTAAACCACGCTGACTGACCGTCAGCCTTTCGATACACAGATAGCCTTGTTTTCCTGGGCGAAGTTGCTAGCCAGCGACCGAAAGTACTTTTTAGCGACTATAGTTCAGACTTAGTTCTTGTGCATTTTATTGCGATAGCAATTATGTGGACACTATCGACGGGTCAAAGTCGATAACATAAACAGCTAGCTAATTGAAGTTTATTAACCCTTTCGCGACCGAAAGAAAAGTACAAAACTTGCCAAAATGACAGAAAAAGCTTTTTTGCTCACTTGTAGAGCTTCTTTTTCTGAATAAAACGGTACCATTATGTCAATGAAATGACATTTCTTTATTTTTAAGGCGATACACAGGAGGAGGTGGAAGAATAAACTTAATTGAAAATACATGGACAACTGGGGCCCTCCCGCATCGAAAAACACAACTACAGCGGATATAGTAGTCATTGGTTCCGCGTGCGACCAATTTTTGTTGATGACGAGTATAGTTGTCATCGGTTTTACTGTTGGAAAATCTCATGACTATTATACTCGTCAGCGTTCATGAGAGGGTTAATAAATTAGTGATTAGTAATGAAAACAATACAGGTCCTAAGAATACACGATTACCCCCCATCTACAGCAGGTGTAACTTTTCTAGAGCCCATTGTTTTCTTTTAAAGTCAGGTCCGGGTTAGCTCGGACACCCGGTATATAACCCACAAACAGAAAATTAGTTCAGAAGAAATTTTTTTCGGAAGCCCGCTAGCGGGGATTCGAACCTGCGACCGCAGCGCGACCACTAAATGACTCAGCCACAAAGGCATACCTTTCCCAGTTTTCTAACGGCGAGCTATTTATATACAGGGTGTCTGAAATCAAGCATTTATTTTTCTTCAAATTCAGCGCTTGGAGGCATGCGAAAACCACTTTTACGGATAACTTATGTATCGAGGGGGGACACAAAGTCAGACAATAACTATCGCTGACAGCTACCAAAATAACTAAGATTGAATTATTAACTTTTCAGCGAGGGCAGCAAGCGGGCATGTTTGTATTGAAAAGTTGGAGGCAGTCGAGCTTCTACACAGTTACACTTGGAAGAATTCTTCTAGCATGCCTGTGCTCCGAGTTATCCCACTACAAAGTTTAATCGCTGTTTGCATGATTACGGATGCAAGACATTGAGCACTGGCGCAAAGCTTCTCCCTGATGTGCCGCGGCAGTTACGTGCGGCGTTTAATCTGACAACGGGTTGAAGGCATAGGCAAATATGATAACGGTTACCCTTTTGCTACCGGATGGCGATAGCAAGCGATGACTGCTCGTCACATCAAGGAGGAGCATTGCGCCGATCAGCTCCGCTTTGCATGCGTAATCATGCAAACCGTGATTAAACTTTGCAGTGGGATATCTCGGGGCACAGACATGCTTGAAGAATTCTGCCAAGTGTAACTGTAGAAACACGACTGCCTCCAACTTTTCAATACAAATATGCCCGCTTGCTGCCCTCACTGAAAAGTTAATCCTTCAATCTTAGTTCATTTGGTAGCTGTCAGCGATAGTTACTCTCTGACTTTGTGTCCCGCTGGATGCATAACTTATCCGTAAAGGTGGTTTCCGCGTGCCTCCAAGCGCTGAATTTTAAGAAACCCATAAAGCTTAATTTCTAACACCCGGTACACAATTTTCCGTTGGTGGTACGCCGATCTCATAGGTGCTTCAACGTGACAGGGGCTTGTTCACTAGCACCTTCGAGATGGCGCAAATGGCTGCAGCGTTGCCCCGCTCGTTTTTCGCCGGAAATCGAGGTGCGCGCTTTCGGTCCCATATTTTGACCTACAGGACCTGATCGCTTGTGCTCACGCTCATATCTCTTGAGAGGGTGTTGGTTCAAGTTTCGACACACTGCTTCTTACTTTGTGCGCGTTGTGCTTTTGATCGCCAAGTTTGCGTTGAAGCCATAGTTCGCGTGAAGGTGAATTCGCTCGCTGCAGCAGCCGTGCTTGCTAAAGAATTGAGCTGCTAGCCTGCATGCGTATGATATTTCATTTTGTTGCTACTGCATTCATTACTTCGCCCTTGCGGTGAAACTGTAACTTCATTGTCGCGTCATTTGAGCCTCAGGTGCTGTAGAGAGCAAAATGATGTTGTCGTCACCATATATGGTGCCGCCTTAAATGAAAAGGCTTGCAGATTGTATGAAAGGTTGCTGCCATTTGCCGTACAGGTATTTCCCACTACCTCCTTTGACAGAATACATGCTCGCTGTTCTGCAGGTGGCCTTACTCAAAGTGTCTATGGAGAAACGACGCATGCGATATTATTTCACTGCCAAACAAGGCAGCGAATCTTCCAGGGGATGTGATGGATGGGTCAACGTTCTGCAAAGAATACTACAGGCCGCCGAGATACGTGAAATCTATTCATCTAAAGGTAGGAAGGCACTAAATCAAATGCATAACATATGCTTCGCGCATGTTAGATGACTTGATCAACGGCGTTGTTACTAGTACGTAGTACCGAACTCAAAACCTGAAAGAAAAAAATTCGGGCAGTTCGCACACTCTAAGCCGCAAAGGACGGAAATGGGAGTAACTGCTGCATTTCGTCCCCGCGACGAACAGTTAGTCCGCGGGAGGATTAACTGCAAGACGAGGGTGCCGTGTGCAAAATGAGGGAGGAACTGTTAGGCCAGAGGGAGCAACGTTTACTCCCATGGAACTTTCCCGGGCAACGGCGGCCTCGAACGAATGGTCAGCGTGAGCGTAAGGAAATAGTCCGCTGAAGAAATCAACTGTTAACAGTTTGTTTTAGTGTACAGGGCCATGACAACTACGGCAACTACGGCAGGGAGTAAGGTAATATCGTTTATATGGCATAATAATAAGCAAACGTAAGAAAGCTCCCGCACAAAAAAAAAAAAAATATGTGCACGCGCCTAAGCTGTATCCATGCGCGGCGTGGTGTTCTCGTCATAGCGCGGCAAGCTAACCCTCGATGGTGCAGCGGTGTGTTGTGGATGTGTTCTCGTTTCGTGGTTGTGATTGCTGGCACTTATGGTGCACTGAATGTTCTTCGCGCTGTGGTAAACGTGGTCCGCTACTGAAATGAAGTGCTACGCCATCGTAATGCTACGCGCCGACTGGATATCGCCTAAAAGGTGAGTGTAAACAAGGCTGCGATCACTCGGCGTGATTTTAGCTGTGTACTGTTGATATGTAACGCTGACCGCTTATTTAACATTCACGTTCTTCGCGAACCAAACACTCATAGTTGATGACGTGAGTGCTGTTCCGCTTGCTATAGAACTACAAACATGATGGCTGGGCCATCGAAACATGGTAACCTCGGAGAGGGACATTAGCTGCAGCAAGTACAGCTTTTCAATTTTTTTTTCGGCGCTGCACAAATAAGCGTTGTTTATAAGAAGTTTTTGTGGCTTTCTGAAAGAACATTCACGTAAACTCCGCTCAATGTCTTCTATTGCAAGGTAAACAAGTCATTTGGGAAGATTGGCTGATAAAATTGCAAGTCTAGCTAAAGGATTAGCACCACTAACACAGGCAGTCGGTGACCGCATCGGCAACTTTGCTCATTTGTAGCGACGCTAAGAATCGTAGTTTTTCTATCTCTCAAATGAAGCTCAATCTTAATTGATAAATAAGTGGGCCCACAAGCTTGTCCCTGTGAAAGCTTGAAACGTTAAAATCCAGAACGGGTTTCTTGAGCTTCACAACGCATTTTGAACTGTTCGATTGCATTATGACAGGTTTAGTGAAAGAGCAGTTTTCGTCTAACTTTTAGGCATGCGGTATTTCTAACAGACGCCGTGTGACGTAGCTACAAGTGGGCGCAAACTTCTGCCGGAAATAATGAATGCTTCTGCATTTACTTTTTCAGGGAATCGATAAATGAGAGCGTTACGCCTCCTGAGAAACGTCTTCAACATCTTGCAGCTACGAAGCCGCTCTCAACAGCTGTCGATGGTGCTGTTGCCCTTCCTGAAGTCGGCTGGACAGCATCCATTCGAATAAAACATTGCACTTTTCATTGCCTCTCCTAGGATGCAGGGAAGCCATCCTATCTTCTGTATTCAACAAAGTTGTTTAATTTATGTGTACGATGCTGCAGAATTGACACGAGTCGTTCAATAAACTTCGTTGTTTAGTTAGACGTTTTCGTTTTTCTGACACTAAACAGACATTTTCGCTGAACGATATAACCAACAGCGTTCTGTACACTAAGCAGCAAGCAAGCTTGACACAGCGACAGGAACATATGTGGGAACGTTTATATATACAAACATTCACCAAGCGCGCAAATTCACTCGAAGCACGCTCGCAGAAAAACCAATCCAGCGCATTTTAACGGCAAAACCGAATGGTTGCTTGCGAAACACTGAAGGCTGAAGCCTAATATAAGGAATCTTGCCACTTTGACGAACATGTGAGAATGTGCACTGTCCAAACGGTGCCTACATATATAACCCCGGTAATTTTCACTCTGCTGTGTACGGGGGCATGGTGTAGTGGTTAGCGTACGTGGCTGCTGATTCAATGGTCGCGAGTTCGAATCCTGTGTATTGGGTGTGAATTTTCTGTAGTTTACTTCTGAATTTACTTGTGTGTATTGATTGTATATGTCATGAAATGCATATGTCAACCTCCAAATTCTCGGTAATTCAACCAGAAACTGTAATAAATTGATTTTTTTTATCGAGAAGGAGCAACTGTTAGTCCCATCAGGGGTAACAGTTCGTCCCTACGCAGTTACCAGGCAAAAAGAGGAAGAAATCAGTTACTCCCACAAAGGGGTAACTTTACACCCAAACATTTCGTCCCTCAAAACTACCGAGGACTAACAGCTCGTCCCCTCACAGTTACTCCCTAAAGGACGAATCGTTCATCCTTTGGGGAGCAATGGTTGTGGCAACGCAGTTACCCCCCAAAAGGACGAACCACAGACCCCTTTTCGCCCTTTGCGGCTTATGGGCCCGTCGCCGCTCGTACTCCTCGTCGATTGATGCGTCTAGCTTCAAGGCGCGCGGCTTACTCCTCGGGAGTACTAACTTTCTTAGGACGCCCCCATGACTCTCTGAACCAGATCGGGCGCAGCCAGGCTATGCACTATAGAGCGGAGGTTGCGCGCGATGTCTACTGCGCAAGCGCGTCTTGGCCAGGTGGTGGGGTATCGGATCGCTAGACGACGCCATGCTTCCTTTCTTTTTTTTTCTATCTTTTTTCTCTCTATTTTCTTTCTTTCTTTCGTTGATGTTCACTCTGCGTCTCTCTCTTTCTTTCTGCATTCCTCTCTGTTTATCTTTCTCATTCTTTCTGTGCTACGTTGACTCTCTCCCCTCCTCCTTTCTCTTCCCTCACCATCACATATCTCCTCCTCACGCTCACTTCCCTTTCCTACCCCCTTGCCACACTATACTATACCAGGGTATGATATGCTCTGCTAGCGTGCCTCGACAAGTCAAGGCAGTATACCTTATGACCTGTTCTTTCTCTTCGGCCTTTATAGCATCTGAAGAAACCACACGGGTGTATTGAACTGTGATATAAATCGGACACCCGTCAACTCTTGCTTTACTGAGTCTATGAGCGAACAACGGGAAGTGTTTCGGAAATTGGAATATGGCGAAGAAGTGTAGGTACTGATGGATGCTTTTGTCAAAATGAAAGTTTTGTGATCTCAACCGCATGCCGAATGCGCTGCGGTGAGAGTGTGTCCCATGTCTGGAAATGAAAAAGAAGTGCTTGAATATCCGAGTGGTTAGCACTAGCAGTTCTTGTCACAGAAATACTCTTGAAATCATTTTACGTGCAGAGCAAGGGTTGAGTACTCTAACAGCGAAGCTGTTTAGCAAAACGTTCTTTGTATCTCGTATCACGAAACTATCCTTATAGACGGTTGTGTGCCATAAAAATTTCCCAAATCACAGTACTCACCAGTGGTCCACTAAAAATGAAAGAGGCAACAGTTAGGCCAATAAATGGCTGTGAAGCAGCTCGCACCTAACCATACGCAGCCATGGGTCACCCGAAGACCAATCGAACTTCATAGGAAGTAGCCGCGAACCGAGGAGCGAGCCTTGCCACTATGCGCTAACGTCAACGGCAGCGCCGAGAAGATCCGGAGCATATGGCCCGGCAATCGAAACACAAGAGACTGCGGTGGCAACAAGACCCGAATACTGGGAGCGCAAACGTGCGGAATCTGCTCATGTGCGTTCCCTGCTGCGGCAAGGTCCAGCCTACCGAGATGCAGAGCGAGCCCAAGCCTGTACCGGCAGCACCGACGTCACTATCATCAGAGCATGGCAGTCCTTGTCAAAGTCGAGTACCGCGGGTGGCGAGCCGAGGACAATAAGGCAAAGATGGAGACCAAACTTGCTACTACCTCACTACAGCCAAGTTCATCCTCGCTGCAGTCAAGTTCTAGCCAAGTTAAACCTCGTCACAGCTAAGTTCAGGCCAAGTTCAACCACTCTACAGCCAAGTATTGCCTAGATACAGCAATGAATAAGCATGAGACCGATGAGCTTCGCTGTGTATGGAGATTAGCGTGGCTTAGTGCAAGTTTTAAGCCATATTTTTTCTAGCATATAAAATGCTTGCAGCAATTGTTAAAAAATATGTTTGTGTGGTTTGTGTGTAAACAGAATGCAGGAATAAAAGGAGCTTTTTCGCATACGAAACGCGAAAGTCGGCGTGCGTCAGATTTGGCACATTGTGCTAATCTCCAGTTGAATGCCGACGGAGTGACAGCGTGGATTCACGCACGTTTTAGGGGTTGCGAAAGCCTCGACAAAGGACCTGTGGCGCTGATGTACTCTCCGGAAGTGAAGATTTAGACCTCTCGGAGTCGGATGTTGGCTGTATAATGGGCGGGCCATTATATGTAGTTTATTTACGTATAATATATTAATTATATGTAATGTAGGAGCTAGATTATAGCAACGTTCTCAACCGTGCTTCAAGTGTAACAACCACGCTCGGATACCGTGGCGAAATGAGCGGGCGCGGTTCTAGGCACCGGCTTCACAGCGCTTCAATATTTTTTGCCGGCGGGCAAGACTTGAGGCGCTGCATTGTAGCGCATGAACACGGCCAAGTGGTTTTTTATTGCGATAGCAATTTTTTGGACAGTCTCCGCGTGTTTTGGCCGTCGCCGGCGAGTCGGCGTGATGTTCCGTATATGTATATATAAATAAAAGCCACAAATAAAAATAATTCAGACTAAATATTCTCTAAGCGCAGCACCGTGGATTTGAACCTGTGATCTCTCACTCCGCAGCGCGTCGTGTTAGACAACTCTGCCACGCAGCATACGCTCTCCAACATACTAGTGGTGACCTATTTATACACACCATTTATCGCTGGCAGTACGCAGAGCTCGGAGGTGCTTCGGCGAGTTCACCATCACCCGCGGGATGGCGTGAAAGGCGCGTTATAAAGGTCGTCGCCATGCCCGTGTTTCGCGTGTCTCTGAACTGGACTGTGCGTCTATTACTTATAGGGCGTTGTTGCCTGTGCTCGCGCGCTTATCTCGTGAGGGGAGAAGGTGCTAGATCTGCTTTCAACGCAAAGTGTGATTGAAGCTATAAAAGTCACTTCGCTCGCTGCAGCGGCCGCGTTTGTGAAAGGAATGAGCTGCTAGCTAGAAGAGCTAAAGTAGGGGCTAGTTGGTTGTGCATGGTTGACCCTTGCAGCGCGCTGCTCAAACACAAAGAAGTAACAACTCTTACAGTTGTTCGTGCTCGGCCTGTGTATATATCTATGTTCTTTTCGTGCGTCATTCGTACTTCAGCAGCGTGCTGCAAGTTTCGAGCTGCTTGCCCTTATAAGTGTTAAATTCCAATTTGTTGCTATCGCATTCACTGCATCGCCCTGAGGACAAAACTGCGATGCTTTTTTATATTTCGCGGGCTTTCTCTAAACGACAGAAACAATAACCAAGCAGCATGTACGCTGCCATGAAAAATTGGCTCGGTCATTTTGGAATGCCCCCCTACAACGTAACGAAACGCACTTGGACCTGATGTGAATATTGAAAGTATTGCATATTTGAGGTTAGTTAATTAGCTAATTGAACGCAATATAAAAAATGCAGTGATGACACGTGACAGCAGAGCATATTTCGTTGAGTTCAATGTAACAAAGAGCCGTGGGTCGCCTACGTGCAATCACATATTTACACATATCCCCTTCAGACGTTAATTATTAAAAACATAGCGAATAGGTGCTCTCCTATATGACAGAAGTTAAAGGTTCAACAATTTTATTTCAGATTGATTCCGAGCTCGAACAGTGCGTATTTCGCTGCTTGGTGGAATACAGTAAACCTAAGGGGAAGATGGAGAACCGCACGTCGTTTGCAATAAATGGTACCCTCTGCTCTGAATCTGAGCCTCTAAAGGTGAGAAATTCTCAGACGTACGTATGAAAGATGAAAGCCCTGATCACAAACCATTCTTAAGGTATGTCATGTAAGCTAAGTGTTGAGAGGACGCACATTAAAAAAAAAAAAGCATCCAATTCTTCTACATTCTGAATTCCCTAACCAAGTCAAGATGAATAGATTTTAACATGGACTGCTTTCTACCAGTTTGATTTCAAATACTTTTTGGGCAAAATGCCACACTGTATTTGAATGTACGGCACCATGCCACAAATTATCGTCCGAAACCCTTTAACCGAGGAGGTTCTAAATGAAATGAAATTAACATTACGCGTTATATGACAATAAGAGACTCGACATGGTTCGAAAACGAAATTTGATTTCACTTTTTTTGCCGTATAAATGAGCTTCCCAGAAGCAAAAAAAAAAAAAAAAAAAAAAAAAAAAAAAAAAAAAAAAAAAAAAAGCAGTCAAGAAGCTTGCACTGGGCTGCGCACGGCTTTATAACCGCGAAGCTGATAGATCCAAGTAGGAGGCTTTATCGGCTAATGCTAGATCGCTTGGCTAAAGCTAGGTTTCAAACCTGTTTTAAGCAAGGCTATTTTTGAGCTTTTTCTGGTTCTTGGATCGTCTAGCTTCAGTGTTATCAAGTCTTGCACGGCTGACTGCGAGCTTCTTATTTTTTAATTATGTAAACGGCTGCTTGGGAACTCTTTCATTTAAACTCGGCGCAGTTATTTTTGTCATTTCGGCATCTTCGACGCGGCTCCTCTGCAGCTGTTGCTATGGCACATGCGCGATTTGGCATGAGGTCACATCAGCTGTCGCGGTAACTAGGCGTGGCGAGTTGCGTTGCCGAGTGTGGATTGGCGGTGGCTTCTCCGTTGCTATTCGCCTCGAGATCTTGGAGGGGCGCCCTCTAGAGTGTGACGTCGGAGCGAGGACTCCGCTCTCAACCGCGCTGCAGCCGCCGCGGCTTCTGTACGAGTATCGTCTGCTTCAGGTGGGAACTTTGTCGAATGAACAGCCTCGCGAGGGTCAACGAACGCCTGCAACGAATGTTTTCGAGTGCAGTTATGAACTTGTCTTAGTTGAAGCCCAAACGACAAGGCCAGGAAATCCCCCGGATGGTCGACGAGTGCACCGATGCCACCGACCGCATTGCTGGTAAGAAAGTGAAACTATATGTGAGGGTTCTCGCTCGTTATCCACACTTTCCGCCGTACGATACTAATTAGTTGTTTGGGTGTTTCTTTCGATATTGCAGTAAGCGTGCCTTTCTCCAGCATCTACAAGTATGCAGATAAAGCTTGCGAAATGTCGCGGTGTCTCATCAAGGGCGAGGCCGTGTACGACGACGGCCACGTTGTTGAATGTGCGGTCGAGGCCGCCAACGGATATCGCATCACCGTCGCGGCGCTCATCCTGCAAACAAGTAGACTTGCGAACCCGCCACACAGCGTCTCCGTCGTGATCGACGGCAGTGAAGTGGCGAATGCTCGCTGTTCGTGCAAAGCAGGGTGAGGCAATATCTACGTGTAACGTAACATATAGAACGCAGCGGGGCAAAGGCAAGCTGGTTTCTGTTCACGCACGTGGCAAAACGAAAAGCTTAAAGAGCTCCGCTTTTGAAAAAGTGTCTTCACTGCCTCAGGGAAAAGCGTTAGAGAATGTGCACTAAACAGCGGCAGCATGTTTCGGTTATGAATTTATGATAAGCCGACCGCTAGGCGCGCGCTTGTCTTCATGAGTCAAATACGTATGTACAGTGCGTACACGATCCAAATGCAGCCGTTGTCTCAGACATCCTACGCCGCTCAGCTGCGCTCACGAGGCGCGCTTACCTGCGAGGAAATTCGGAGGCCGCGTCGTCGGCTCCTTGTCTAGGGGCCTTCGCGGCAGGTTTTAGAACGCACCGCACCTAGTGTAAGTCGCCTATGCCTATAGCCTGCGTGCAATAAATGGCGAAAGTACTGGCGAGGCACTCAAACACGGTTACAAGCTTACCGAAGAGTGGCGCGTACGGTGGGGAGCAGAAGTCACTGTCAGCGAAGTGCTTGCTGTACACGGTCGATGAAGGCGTGGGGCGCTCTCCCATTCTGAGATTGACTATCCACTTTTTGTTTAGCTTCGGGTCCTTAGGATAGTTGTGAAAGCGAACGCCCTTTTTCACAAGCGGACGAAGTACACTGAGGCACAAAGCAGTACTTCACCATTGCGCAGCACTCGCCGCGGAGAGAAGCGGTCGCATTTCTGACAAACAAAGAGATTTGCTTCTAAAATGAACGTCAAAAGCGGGACCCCACGGTTGTTCGAACGGCGTCGGTAGCCACCATACACAAGATAACCAACCGGACTGCTTCTTCGTTGAGTTTTACCACAACGGTGGTTTCTGCACGACGCCGGGCCTACATAGCAGACGAAAGCGCGCGAATCCCCGCTCTGACGTCATACAGGCGGGGTTCGCAGCGCCGCCATCGGTCGCACACCAGGCGAATAGCTTGGGCGCATACGGGGCTTGGCATGGCGTCTCACGAGCACCATAACCATTAGACCACCGTGGCGGGCGAAATTCCGAGCTGCTGTAACCCATCTACACTGTAAAAAAGATCGATTAAAAAGGGTGCTTTTTGTCACACAATAATCGTCATCTGGCTTGCCTTTCTTGAAAACTCGGCGCTGGCCACTTTCCTATCAAGAATGCTATGTGACGCTGATAACGCGCATGTCGTTCGTGACCTGAAATCGCCGGGCGCGCGGCGATAATGCAAGGAAAGGAACACAAGATAGATGACGATTATTGTGTGACAAAAAGTACCCTTTTACTCGATCTTTTTTTACAGTGTAGTTTCACATGGATTTTCGTCAAGCTGCAGCAAGATGGATTTATCCTTGGTTGCCTTCAGGCGTCATGTACCGTAAATGGCTGATGTGAAATTGGTTTGCTTGGTCGATTTTTTTCATTTGCGTAATTAGTGTGCATGTGTCACGCACTGACAAATAAGTCAACAATTTCTGCACAATAAATATATGCCGTAACTAACTGCACATCTTCAAGGGGCTAAGCTAACACTGTGCTACACTCATGGAAACTTCGTAGCAACAACGTCGGGCATTTACTTTACACATACGCAATGAACGCGCAAATATGGAAAAACAGTGGACATGACGTAGTGTAAAACTTCACAGTAAGTGTGAAACGCAGTTTGTGGTAGTGTGTGAACAGCTGAACTGAACGCAGTCATACAGATGGTGCATGTGCGAGATTCACTCTATTTGAATATTGGAAGAGTTTGAAGCCCATTATTGTATCAGACTATCTGGCCAACTAACAGCAACAACCAGTTTACCACCCTCGACCAGTTGTCCGCAACCACGTGATCACCGCATGGATTTGCCATTCTCCATCATTGAACTCAAGGCTGCACTGACTTTGTGTAGACAGACGTCGGCACCAGGGCCCGACGGAATCTCTTACAGAGCCCTGTGTCATCTGGGTGAGCACGCGAGAATTATCCTCCTGGAACTGTACAACGAATCTTGGAGAGATGGCACGCTCCCCGACTAACTGGAAGACCAGTCGCCTGGTCCCATTATTGAAGCCTGGCAAGTCACCATTGGAGCTCTCATCCTACCGTCCGATCGCATTGGCCAGTTGTGTAGGCAAAGTCATGGAGAGGATGATCCTCGGACGCTTGGAGTGGTACTTGGAGGGCAACAACACCTACCCAGATGCCATGGCAGGATTTCGACGTGGTCGATCATCGATTGATAACGTCGTTGACCTGGTTACCTACGTTCAACACGAGAAAGGCCGTAAGCGTCTCTGCGCTTCTTTGTTCCTCGACGTCAAAGGGGCGTACGACAACGTTACACATCAAGCCATCCTCACCGCTCTCGAAGAGGTAGGAGTAGGTGGTCGTATGTATCGCTGGATACGTAGTTATCTCTCAATGCGATCTTTTTTTGTGAGCACAGAAGACGGCCAAACCTCTCTACATTACAACTACCGTGGCGTCCCCCCAGGGCGGCGTACTCAGTCCTGTGCTGTTCAATCTTACGCTAATCGCCCTCACTGAGCAGCTGCCAAGCACAGTTAGGCTATCAATGTACGCGGATGATCTCTGCGTTTGGACGTCCTCCGTAACACGCCTGCAGTTGCGAGCGAGAATTCAAAGAGCTGCCGCTCAAACTGCCCGGTACCTCCGCAATCGAGGCTTGGAAATTTCTTCCGAGAAATGCACCCTCGTGGCTTTTACGCGCAAGCCTATGAGTAATTACGGCGTAATGATCAATGGCCAAACTGCACCCTATATTCGATCATACAAGTTCCTGGGTGTCATAATTGACAGGGACCTGTCATGGAGCCATCACGTATCGTACATCAAAAAGCGGTTGATCGGCATTTGCCATCTATTGAAGTTCTTCGCAGGGAAGACTTGGGGAATGTCACCCAGTGCTATGTTACAGCTGTACAGGGTACTTTTTCTCGGCTTCCTGCGGTACAGCTTGCCTGTATTAACCAACGCAAGCAAAACAAGCCTGCGAATATTGCAAAGCGTTCAGGCCCAAGCGCTCCGAATCTGCCTAGGCTTGCCTGTTAGCGCATCGACGGCGGCTTCTATAGCGATCGCCAGAGACCACCTCGTCAAGACACACATTGACGTTGAAACACTAAGGACGCATATAAGACATCTTGCTCGGACTCCCAGCCACCACCTAGCTTCTTTACCAGCAGACAGACCACGTACCTCCTTTTGCCAAACGGTTGCCGCGTATCGCGAGTATTTGCCAAAATGCTTTACGCCCGCCACGAGACCTTCGATCCCTCCGTGGTGCCTGGCACAGCCTAGCATCAGTCTGGCGATACCTGGCATCCGTAAAAAAGCAGACATGTCGACACCGGCTATTAAACAGCTCGCTTTACTCCTGCTATATGAGAAGTACCGAGGCTCAATGCACGTAAACACCGACGGCTCTGTTATGCCAAACAGCTCAACCGCAGCCGTCGTGATACCTATGAAAGCCACAACAATCCAATTTAAGACCTCTCATCTGACGACATCGACAGCAGCAGAGCTCGCAGCGCTTCGTGTCGCATTGAATTTCATTACTGATGAACGGACACAAAAAATGGGCAATCTTCAGTGACTCAAAGGCGGCACTTCAATCCCTTCTGTCACCTTTACGCCGCGGCCCGAACGAGCAGCTGGTATTTGAAATTGCAGAAGAGGCACACCGCTTACTTGAGAAAGGACATGAAATATCGTTTCAATGGCTCCCAAGTCACTGTGGGATTATCGGCAATGAACGGGCCGATCGAGCTGCCCGTTCAGCCCATAGAGAAAACAGACATATATCAATACCGCTCTCTAGGACTGACGCTGCATGGAAGCTCCGCGTGCTTGCGCGCCAATGCACCACGTCACAGTGGAACGAGCCGCACTTCAAGCACGCACGGCTACATTCCCTGGATCCAACACTCAGCCTCCGAATTCCTCCAGGACTACGCCGACTTGACGCTACCCTTTTATGTAGATTATGGTTGGGTGTCGCATTTACGCGCGCGTACGCGTTCCGTATAGGGATGGCCGACACCGCAGCATGTGAGCACTGCGGCAGTGATGAAACTATTCACCACGTTCTGTGTGAGTGCCCACAGTACTGTTTACAGAGACAGTCGCTTGGCAACGCACTTGATAAACTGGATGACCGAACTCTTTCGGAAGAACGAATCCTGCGCCATCGACCGGACCCAACGTCTCAGAAGAAGGCTCTGAAAGCGCTACTGCGCTTCCTGCGTTCAAGTGGCCTTTCTGAACGACTTTGATTTGAACGTCGTGCGTGTGCGTCCATGTGTGTGTGTGTGTGTGTTTTTTTTTTCGTTTTTATTTTATTTCTCTCTCTCTGTCCTCTTTACAACCCCCATTTCCCCACCCCTGCGCAGGGTAGCAAACCGGTTACTGTACCAGGTTAACCTCCCTGCTTTTCCCTTTTCATCTATTTCTCTCTCTTGAAGCCCATTTACGTATGCTTTTATCGTATTGAGGCGGGAATGTCAGTGATTTTGTTAACGATCTCTTTTTTCGCAGATATGCCGCAACATGGTTTGCGCTGAACCCTAATGAAATAGTGTGACACTGCTGAAACAACAAACCTACAGCTGGCACTTTACTACGCACATGCTGATTCACAGTTCAGAATAAAGGTGCACTGTTCACGCATGCATGTCTTTGAAACTAGCTCGTCTCTCATGAAGCAGATTTTTGTAAACACTTGTTCCTGTCGGAATTTCCTTTCATGCGTTGCTTTCGTGGGGTGACGTCATACGTGACGTCATGACGACGTGACATGATAACGTTATCAAGCCTTAATATGTGCTCATGTGTTTGACGGCAGTGAGCCTACTACCACTCTTCCAATTCACTGCATCAGGGCACACCCAGAAGGGCAACCGTTGACGTAAGGTAGCGGGCGCTCTTTTATGAGGGAGGGGAGGACGTATGGCGAGGTGCACGACACCTGGCGAGCCCTGGAGCAAGTGCACCCTACGCAAGCCCCGTCTTGTGATGCACGTGAGGCGAACGCTGTGTAACCCGGCGCACAGCTGGCGCAAAAGGAGGGAGAACCGGGAGAAAGTGTCCGACGTGGTGGATGTGACGTCAACACACCAGATGTTGGCAGCCCTTCAGCATATTTTAATTGATAACGTATATTAATGTTCATTCTATCATATAAAATTCTGAGCTTAACTCATTCAATCCCCTTTATATATTTTTCCGGTGGTCGCGTGTCGTCGTGTATTTCTTAGTTGAGCTTTGCGTTGCGCGGGCTCGCGAAGCCACGCAGAAGGAAGCCCGTGTTTGTGATCTCGTCCTTCAGGTGCCGCCACGAGCCCGATCCGACGGTTTTTCGAGATGTAATTGATGTTTAAGCTAAGTTTTAGTAATTATTTGAGTACGAGTTTCATTTATCACATAACTTAATATCCGCTGTGTCATATAGAACCCTTAGCTTAACCCATTCCATCCCTTTAATATTTTTTTTTACCTTTAAGAGGGTTTTCGGACAATTCGCACCGGTGCTTCACAGGGTGTTCTTGAAGATAGCAAAGAGAGAGAGAAAAATTACACCATCTACCGCTAAAGGGAACCATGTGTAGATGTGAAGCAGCGGGCGCTAACGCTTACACTGGCGGTGGCGTTGACGCTGGCGCTATCGCAGCGTTTCGCAGGAGAGAAAACTGAGGAGGCGCAAAGCACTCAGTGATGGAGCGGTGTTTCCTACTGGAACATGCCAATCGCTGCTAATGGGCAATGAGAGACAGAAGACTCCGACTGGACACAGAGACCCGCAGTCGGCTTTTAGTTAACGCGCACGCTGCGAATTTTTTATTGTTCAACAACGCACATGAGAAATCTCCCACCGGCACCACCTTGGAGGTCAAGATCCATTGCCATATATACGGGATGGACAGTGAACGGTTGTGCAGCGCGAGCAGTCGGTTTTTTCAACCAAGAAACTCGCTAGCAGACGCTGCCTGCGTCGGCGTCGCGAGGCGAGAGAGGGGGGTGGCGTAGGAGAGGAGAGAGAGGGGGGGGACGCGCATGCGTAGTGGGGGTGTGGACGCTGTGGGCAGGGATGCCTAGAGGAGAGAGAGAGGGGGGGGAGCGTATTAGAGGAGAGAGAGGGGGGACGCGCATGCGCAGTGGGAGCGCGGGGGAGGGATGCCCAGAGGAGAGAGAGGGGGGAGCTTAGGAGGGGAGAGAGGAGGGGAGGCGCATGCGCAGTGAGGGTGTGGTCGCCGCGTGGAGGGATGCCTAGAGGAGAGAGAGGGGGGAGAGGAGGTTTTTTTATTTTTATTTTTTGAAAGGGTTTGCGCATGCGCAGTAAGTGAGGCCTCGAGGCACACCACCACCACCACCACCACCGGATTAAGCTTCGCCATAAGATGCTTCACATCTAAAATGAAGAAGAAAGGCAGGGAGGTTAACCAAGCTTGGTTTGGTTGGCTACCCTACACGTGGGGTGGGGGGAAAGGCGGAATAATGGATAAGATAGAGGAGCAAAGAGTTCGCTGCCTACTCATGCCAACAAAAAATTACACCATCTCCCGCTAAAGGGAACCATGTGTAGATGTGAAGCAGCGGGCGCTAACGCTTACACTGGCGGCGGCGTTGACGCTGGCGCTCATCGCAGCGTTGCGCAGGAGAGAAAACTGGGGAGGCGCAAAGCAGGCAGTGATGGAGCAGTGTTTCCTACTGGAACATGCCAATCGCTGCTAATGGGCAATGAGAGACAGAAGACTCCGACTGGACACAGAGACCCGCACTCCGCTTTTAGTTAACGCGCACGCTGCGAATTTTTATTGTTCAACAACGCACAGGAGAAATCTCCCACCGGCGCCACCTTGGAGGTCAAGATCCATTGCCATATATACGGGGTGGCCAGTGAACGGTTGTGCAGCGCGAGCAGTCGGTTTTTTCAACCAAGAAACTCGTTAGCAGACGCTGCCTGTCGAAGTCGCGAGGCGAAAGAGGGGGGAGCGTAGGAGAGGAGAGAGAGGGGGTGACACGCATGCGCAGTGGGGAGTGTGAACGCCGTGGGCAGGGATGCCTAGAGGGGAGAGCGTAGGAGAGAGAGGGGGAGACGCGCATGCGCAGTGGGAGTGTGGACGCCGTGGGCAGGGATGCCTAGAGGAGAGAGGGGGAGCGTAGAAGGAGAGAGGAGGGAAGGCGCATGCGCAGTGAGGGTGTGGTTGCCGCGGGGAGGGGATGTCTAGAGGAGAGAGAGAGGGGGAGAGGAGGTTTTTATTTTTATTTTTTTGAAAGGGGCTTGCGCATGCGCAGTAAGGGTGGTCACGCCGCACACCACCACCGGATTAAGCTTCGCCATAAGATGCTTCACATCTAAAAACGTTACCTGATCTAGGCTTCCGCACAATATGAGCATTCATTTGCACAGAATAATCATATGAGTATTATCCACAATATGCAGATGCACAGTCAATGCAGAAAATTTAGTTTACGGGGAAAGAAAGTTTACGGGGAAAAGTGTATGAGCGTACAACGCGTGCCCAAATGCACGTGTTGCGACTAGACAACGCCGGAAACGAAACAAAACTCCCGTCAGTAGAAGCATCCAGAGTCGCCGAAGCCGCGCAAATTGAAACAAAACACTCTGGCAGCAAAAGGATGGTCACCGTCTTGTGGGAGTGGACGGGTTATTGTTGGGCGAATTCATGCTTGCCGATAGCACAATCAATGCGGAACGCTATACTGTAAGACGTTAGAAAACTCTCTTCGCACTATTCAAAACAAGAGGAGAAGCAGGCTCACGACGGGAGTGCGTATCCATCAGGCCGAATATCTTCTGCAGATCGGCCGTGTAAAAAACGATGTCATCAACAAGTTTGGATGAGATACTGTCACGTACCCTTCCCTACAGCCAAGATGTAGCCCCCCCCATCACGCGGGAATATTAGGCCTCTGCCTTAAAGGAGCGCTGCAACACTTTTCCAAGTAGCCATGAAATGGATTCACTAAAGGAGCTTATTGCCTCACGAATTCACAGCCGCAAAAATTTTTAGAATCCGTCCAGTACGGGTGGAGTTACAAAGATTTGTCGCACGCTGCAATTGCATTCTCTCTTTTCTCATCCCGACGAAAGCGCTGGAAGCTAAGCAGGGAGGGATGGCACGGGGGGAAGAAAATACGTCACGCGCGCCTCGTGACCTTGAGCACTTTTTCTCTTTCTTTTTCATCGAATAGGCTCCCAAAGCATCGCTCAGTGGCGCTGCGACTCTTGACAGGCAGCGCCATCTCTGGCAGAAAAGTAGAAACTGGGAATATACGTTGCGCGTTTTCCCTTCTCTCCGCCGCGCTGCAGCTCGCTTCTGTGCACGTGCAGCGCTTTCGCGCTACGCTTGCTGCGCCTCGCAAGAAACATAGAAACTGGGGGTAAACGTCGCGCATTTTCCCCTTCTCTGAGCCGCGCTGCCGCTCGCTTCTGTGCACGTGCAGCGCTTTCGCGCTACGCTTGCTGCGCCTCGCAAGAAACATAGAAACTGGGGGGTAAACGTCGCGCATTTTCCCTTCTCTGAGCCGCGCTGCCGCTCGCTTCCGTGCACGTGCAGCGCTTTCGCGCTGCCCTTGCTGCGCCTCGCAAGAAACATAGAAACTGGGGGGTAAACGTCGCGCGTTTTCCCTTCTCTCCGCCGCGCTTCCGCTCGCTTCCGTGCACGTGCAGCGCTTCGCAATGTTACGCTTGAAAAAAAATCTCCCCGCTGTAGAGGCACTTCGAAAAGCGAACGTAATCAAAGGAGAAAAGTTCGTTAATCACGTTAATCGATGTTCCACGTTGTCGACTATGAGAAACATGTGATTGTTGTTTAGATGTGCATGCTGGCAGTGGCAAACGCGTACTGTAGTGGACAAACTTTCGCGAATTGAAAAAAAAAAGAGAATTAAGAAACACAGATTACACAGCTATGGCACTAAAAAACCTGAGAAGGTTCGAGTCATGTCCTCCGTGCCGCTGGAGCATCACCCGCTGACTTAGCCACGAGGCAGCTAGCCTAGCTTAGCTTTAACCGCTGCGAAGCAAGTATAACTGCTCGCCTCGTCTGTCTGTCTATTTTTTTTTTTCGCTTCTCGCTTCGTGCTTGCACTCCCTTTTTATGAGAATATCGACTTTACAGGTGTGTAAGACTTCCTGCTCGGACGCGGCTCAGTGTGAGAAGTGTCGAATTTCAGGCGCGATGTGGTATCGGGTGCGCGACGAGAGCTCGCGCAAAGCGCACCCGTAAACGCACACTCGAAGCAATGTACGGGTGCGCGGTGCGCGTGAAAGAAAACCGCACAACCTCCGAAGGTGGCAATTACAATTCATGAATTAAGTGCCAGTTAGATTCAGCGGCTTAAATATATACCATCCTAATAAAGCGACAAAAACAGAACAAACCAGCAAAACGATGCCAAAATTGCTGAAAATGCACAGGCGCTCGTTCCGGCGCGATGATGCAGCCTTGCCGACGCGTGAATTGCAGGCGGCGAACCTTTGACAATTGCGGAGTTCATTTGAAAGCAACGAACACCGCAACGCTAACCGCGGTATGACGTATGTGAGCGTGAACATCCAACAACGACAGCTAGGTCTCACAAACACAAGGAATCAAAACACAAAGTTGCTTCAACATACAACCGTAATTGGATGTAAAAATGCGAGACTGCGAGCAATCACAACTGCAGTCGTTGCATGCACGCGCCGCGTTACGGGATTCAGGTAGCCGAAACAAACGATTTCAAGCGAAGACGGGAGTCAGCCAAATCGGAAGGCGAGACAAAGCTAGAACATTATTCCTTCAACTGTGGTGATCCACACTTGCGTACGTTCTCTCGTACGACTTGTCCGGGAAGCGTACAGTTTTACAGGTGGATCGCGTGCCTTGGTACTGTCTGCACTGCTGTGGCAAACAGCAATACTTCGGACCTCGCTTTCGCTTTCGTGAGGTCGCTTCTACCATCGCGGAAATGCAGCTTCGCAAAGCAAGCCTCTCGGTTTAGCGTGCCAAGCTCACGGCACAACGTCTAAACTCCCCGCACCGACCGAAGAACGCGTGCGAACGCGTGCCGCTGCGGTCGGCTTTCGCGGAAACAGGCTGAATCGGCCGCGCCCTCTGCCGCACTTATTCCCAATTTCACCAGCGCTTGCCTCCAGAGCCGCAGTGCGGCGCTGTCATCGCTCCGCAAACTTGAGCTTCTCAGGGCGATAGCGCGCGCGCACGCGTGGACAAGTCGCGACCTCCCGCGGCGACCCGAGTAACTACCGAGCGCGCCATGCTCAAATCAGCCAATGGCTGATACAATGGCCGTGACGAGTGATTTTTGAGTATGCAACGTCATTTGTCGAGAGAAGAGAAAGCAATTTTTAGCTGACTTTAAGAATTTATTATGAATTCCAGGCCGCGTGCTGCGCTATAATATTTGGCTCGCGTGTTCTCGGGAGCCTCGACTACCGATCGCCAGCGTTTTAAGGCGAAAGCCTTTAATGTCTCATGCTCACGTCCGTCCGGTGTCCGTCCGTCCAGTGTCCGTCCGTCCGGTGTCCGTCCGTCCGTCCACACCACCACTTTGCATGCGCCAACCCTATAAATAAATTAAAAAAAACCTCCTCTCCACCTCTCTCTCCTTTAGGCATACATCCCCGCGGAGGCCACACCCTCACTGCGCATGCGCGTCCCCTCCATCTCTCCTCTCCTACGCTCCCCCTCTCTCCTCTAGGCATCCCTGCCCGCGGCGTCCGCACCCCCTCTGCGCATGCGCGTCTTCCCCTCTCCTACGCTCCCCCCTCTCTCGCCTCGCGACGACGACGCAGGCAGCGTCTGCTAGCGAGTTTCTTGGTTGAAAAAACCGACTGCTCGCGCTGCACAGCCGTTCACTGGCCACCGCGTATATATCGCAATGGATCTTGACCTGCAAGGTGGTGCCGGTGGGAGATTTCTCCTGTGCGTTGTCGAACAATAAAAAGTTCGCAGCGTGCGCGTTAACTAAAAGCGGACTGCGGGTCTCTGTGTCCAGTCCGAGTCTTCTGTCTCTCATTGCCCATTAGCAGCGATTAGGATGTTGCAGTAGGAAACACCGGTCCATCACTGCGTGCTTTGCGCCCCCCAGGTTTCTCTCCTGTGTAACGCTGCGATGAGCGTCATCGTCAACGCCGCCGCCAGTGTAAGCGTTAGCGCCCGCTGCTTCGCATCTACACATGGTTCCCTTTAGCGGGAGAATGTGTAATCTTTGAGGCGAAAGCCTTTAATGTCTCATGCTCACGTCCGTCCGGTGTCCGTCCGTCTGTCTGTCTGTCTGTTCGTCCGTCCGTCCATCGATCCGTCTGTCCATCCGTCCGTCCATGTCCGTCCGTCCCTCGGTCCGTCCATCCGAGCTCTGGCACGGAGCCAGGTGGCCGCCGGGATGCGCAGACGGACGCCGGTCGCGTCGGACTCTATAGCGCTCGCGCTTTGCTTGCGTAGCGTCACTGTTCCCAGAGTTTGCAATCATTCTGACCGACGCCGTCTCAATGGACCCAGGCGTTCACGGAATACACTTTCCAATTTAGAAAATGGTCAGCCAATTTAAGAGCTGGAACGCGGATGGCGTTTGCACGATGCGCAAAGCGCGAGAATATACTAACGCATGCGAACGGAGGACGATGAGTCTCGCGTCTCGCTGCGATTCGTGGTAAAAAATTAAAGAAAAACACGCACCCATTCTTATCCCACTGAGAGTGTAAAAGAAAAAAGATATGACATAATCAGTGGAATGGCCACACGCTTTCGCCGAACACACTTTGGAATGTATAAAGTGTCCTTCAATTTTTTTTCTGACCATGCTCAAAAAGTGTTGCAGAGCCCCTTTAATGCATGGAATGCAGCTCGGAATGAAATTCGTTCGAGTTGTTCGAGAACGAAAAGAAAAAAAAACGTCATTACTTTGAAGGATATAGTATATGGCAGACTATAGCACAAACTGTACCCACCGCATATTCCTTCCCGTTTCCCACCTCAGATTTAACAGTAACTGTCACCATACCGCTTTCATTTTGATCACGGAAACAGAACGCAACAATAAGACGTGCAACGAAGACAGATCTCTCTGTATATTGCAAAATAACGAGCTATTATTTGACAGTATGTCAGGAGGACAATTTGTAACCATTTGAAAGTACAGCCAGTAACAGCGACCTAAATTACGCTGAAAATTAGGACAGATAGTACAACTCCATACGAAATCAACGCAGACGCTTCCTTTTCATACAATGGCGACCAGTTGCTGGGCGATTACACCGAGCCTCACGATGATGAGTTCCCAGGGCATTAGGCGCAGCGCCAGCTTCCAGGTGATTTCGCCGTTTTTCAGCATAGGGTTGCCGAGCTGTAGTGGAACTCCGACCACCGCTAGCATACGCAGTGAAGACACAACTGTTGCGTCCATGCTGGAATTGAAAGCAGCCGAAGTGGCTATAACCGGTCTCATTGATGACACATTTGAGCAAGGGAGAGAATGTAAGCGCCAGACTAGAAATCTTCTTCCTGCACTATTTGAGCAAAGCATGCCTTGTCTGCAAGCGGAATTCATACTTTAAGCACAGCAAGCAAAAAAAAAATAATAAAAAATCCCCATCTCCCGCTAAAGGGAACCATGTGTGGATGCGAAGCAGCGGGGAGATAATTAGCTTGAGCGGGGGGGACGTCCCCGCTCTCATTTCACGGCAGCGGTCCGGGCGCTCATCGTGGCGCTGCACAGGAGAGAGAATGAGGCGCGCGCGCTCCGTCATTTTCATACCGCGGAACTACCGTGGCGCCCCCAGCGGAGTATGCAGCTGTCACACCACCTGTCGTGCGCGCCGCTCCGTAGAAGATTCCTAGAGGAGAGAACGGGGGGGGACCGTAGGAGAGGAGACGCGCATGCGCTGTGGGTGTGTGGGACGCGGAAGCCGCTCCGTAGAGTAGAGGATTCCTAGAGGAAAGAAGAGAGAGGGGACGTGCATGCGCTGTGGGGATGTGGTACGCGGGCGCCGCTCCCTAGAGTAGATGATTCCTAGAGTAGAGAAAGGGGGTGAGCGTAGGCGAAAGAGGGGGAGGGGACGCGCATGCGCTGTGGTGGTGTGGGACGCGTGACGGACTAAGCCCCCTCCAAACACATGCAAGCAAGATCAAGGAATTGGGTCAACCTGGGCGACAGACACCACCTGCCTAGCCATTGCTAAGCAGCCTCTCTGTGCTCTCGGCCATGACTCTGGTGACTGTAGTAGTGGTTGACATCCTTCATATTACTACAGTGTTCTGCTTCGCATAATGGGTGCTTCCCTACTTCATGAAAGTGGCCGGACGCGGGACGCGGGACGGGGGACGCGGGACACGGGAGGGACGGACAGAGCCCTCGAGCATAAGATGCTTCGCATCTAAAAATTAAATAGGAGAGGGAGGCAGAGAACTTCCACAAATTGTCCTTAATGCAAGTGATATTGTGAACTAGAAAATCTGGCACTAATCTCTCTAAAGGAGAATATAAATGAAACTAAGCTTTAAAAAAAATTCCCCATCTCCCGCTAAAGGGAACCATGTGTGGATGCGAAGCAGCGGGGAGATAATTAGCTTGAGCGGGAGGAACGTCGCCGCTCTCATTTCACGGCAGTGGTCCGGGCGCTCATCGCGGCGCTGCACAGGAGAGAGAATGAGGCGCGCGCGCTCCGTCATTTTCATACCGCGGAACTACCGTGGCGCCCCCCAGCGGGGTGTGCAGCTTGTCACACCACCTGTCGTGCGCGCCGCTCCGTACAGGATTCGTAGAGGAAAGGACGGGGGGGGGTGGACCGTAGGAGAGGAGAGATAGGGGGGAGGGGGACGTGCATGCGCTGTGGGGGTGTGGGACGCGGGAGCCGCTCCGTAGAGTAGAGGATTCCTAGAGGAGAGAGGGGGAAAGGACGCGCATGCGCTGTGGGGATGTGGGACGCCGGAGCCGCTCCGTAGAGTAGAGGATTCCTGGAGGAGAGAAAGGGGGTGAGCGTAGGAGAGAGAGAGAGGGGGGAGGGGACGCGCATGCACTGTGGGGGTGCGGGAAGGAGGGACGGACTAAGCTCCTCCAAACACATGCAAGCAAGATCAAGGAATGGGGGTCAACCTGGGCGACACACACCACCTGCCTAGCCATTACTGAGCAGCCTCTCTGTGATCTCGGCCATGACTCTGATGATTGTAGTAGGGTTTACGGCCTTGATATTACTACAGTGTTCTGGTTCGCATAATGGGTGCTTCCCTACTTCATGAAAGTGGCCGGACGCGGGACGCGGGACACGGGACGCGGGACGGGGGACGCGGGACGGACAGAGCCCCGAGCATAAGATGCTACGCATCTAATATTTGCCATGTATACCTCTCCCTGTCTATAGCAAGGGAGATGCCCATTGCAGACATCATGACGATGCCTATGACTTCCCTCTGCCTGCATGAGTGAGGACATCTTTCTTGTAACGTCGTTATGCGTTTGGTCAGAAAAGTTATCTGAACATATTCCTGTGCACAAAATGATGATTGAATTTGAAAGCGATTCTAATTAACCGGACGCTTTATTTACTTGCTGTTTCACTAAACCCGAATAGTAGGAAAGTGCGCTAAAGGTGCGGCTGAAAGATTCTATCTATATAAACTTTCGATTTCGTGTGCCAGGAATATTGGCAGAATAAATCAAGGAAGGGAATTTAGAAGACTCGTCTCTTTTTTTTTTTTGACACACCAGCAACCAACCTACCGGCAGATAATGAAGCCAAGGTAAGTATAGGGGGGCGTTAATAGTACTTTAAGTGTATTGTGGTGACTGTGATTAGCTGTCAAGAATGTAAATATTATTTATTTATTTATAGGTACTGCGATCTGGTACCAGATCTTCGCAGGGTGGATATACATGGCTTTGTACACGCAGTTTAGCACATACAAGCAATTGCGGGCATTCTTCAAACATTTCTAACAATTCAATAAACACTGCTAACGAACAAATAAAATTACACAAACACAAATTCATAACATATTCAGATATTTTTCAAACTTTGCTAAAGACTTTTGAGTAACAATTTCGGTATTAAGATTATTCCAGTCTGTTATTGTCCTAGGAAAAAAAAAGAATATTTGAAACAGTTATTCCTTGTGTTAAAGGGAACAATGGTTAAAGCATGCCTTTGTCTGGTTTGATAACCACATGATTAAGTAAGGAAATTGGAAGTGTTAACGTTATAGTGGCCATTTACGAGCTGAAAGAGAAACTTTAATCGGCAGACACGGTTGCGCTCCGTCACCGAGGGTAGTCCACTGCGTTTAATTAGCTCACTCACAGATGTGCGACCGTAGGAATTGAAAATGAACCCAACTACCTTATGCTGTATGCGTTCTAGTTTTTTTAACAATAGTTAAATGAATGTGTCCCAAATATTCACTGCATATTCCAACAACCGACGAATGTAGGAATTGTATGTTAACAAACGAACAGTAGAAGTAGATGACTTCAATGAGCGTCTCAAGAAGAACAGTTTGCGCAAGGAATTAGAAACAACAGTATCTATGTGCTTATTCCAAGAAAGATTAGTAGTGATCCACAGGCCGAAATATTTGTATTCTGTTACCTCTAATAGTGATATACTATTTACACCATATGCATAATGAAGAGGACTTTTTTTGTTGGTAATTCGCATATAAACAGTTTTATCAAAATAATTACCATTTGCCATTTTTTCGCACCATGCAATGACCTTTGCCAGGTCATTATTTAGACGCACCTGATCATCCACTGAAGATACCTTTTCATATAAAATACACTCATCTGCAAAGAGTTTCACATGAACTGAAAGTTCTGCCACAATGTCGTTAATAAATAATAAAAATAAAACTGTAATAATAATAATAATAATAATAATAATAATGATTGTTTGGGTTTAACGTCCCAAAACCATGATATGATTGTGACAGACGCCGTAGTGGAGGGCCTCGGAAATGTCGACCACCTGGGCTGCTACTCAGTGCTTATAGTCTGATTTCGAAGTTATTTAACACGACAGACTCTATACTTCACATCTGAGTTATTGTTATTTCTGTTCCCCTTGCAGCATCTGATTGCAAGTCTTTTCCATGAAGCGAACCACCTCACTGAACGTGATGCGAAGTGCAGACGAAAACAGCAGAAATGAATAAAAGTTAATATGTGGAATCAAAAAAGTATTAACGTAACGTAAGAAAAACATGATATCAGTAATAATTAACTCTAATACACCATTGCCTGCACTTTAATAATACCTAACGAAACATACCATTTTCAACACTAATGAGTACATTATTGCCGGGTGCTTCGATGAACTCCTGCATAACTTCTATGAACGTGTGCTTCGTCTAGCTGTAAAGACGAGAAACGCCATTCAGAGTTGAAGTATGTGCAGTAACGAAGAACAAAATCTTAAAAGCAACTGAATAGCGCACAAAGACTGTGATGTCGAGCTAGGTTCCTCACCGTGCTTGACCATCATCGTCGACCTATCGGTGAGGCTAGCGAATACTGTCCTTTTGGGGACATTTGAGACGACTTCCGGTGGAGTCGGTGAAGGTGTGAACTTCGACGGCAATGACACCCGACTCGCCTGTTCCGTTTAGCTAGAACCGCGCCTGCAGAACGAGAAAACGAGAGCGTGTACCCATAGACATGCGAATAAAACAAACTCTCCAGCCACTTTTTAATATAAGTTTTTAATATTGAAATTAAAACTGGCCCTACGTTTCGACACCCATTTGGTCTCTTCATCAATAATTTTTACCCAGCCAGACAATATCTGTCAAATACGTTTACATTTAAACCAATAGACGTGCGCAGAGTTCCTGATTGGGTGGGGGGTGTGGGGCGCGTTTTTGCGTTTTGTCACCTCCCCCACCCCTCCCGGAATGGGTAACGTCCGAAAAAAGGGAACAAGCTTTGCAATGGATGCAAAACTGAAAATTATGCGATGATGTGCTAATCACAACGTCCTCTCTTTGGTCCCCAGCTTTCCGGGGGCAAAATGTGGGAAGTAAACATTTTATCGAAAGTAACATCAGGGGTCATCGGCCGCTATTACCGTCAAAAACCTACATTGCCAGAACAGGGCACTTTAAACAATGACGGGTGACGTCCTACTCCCTAAAGAAGAACGGTGCGTCGTGTGCGTCCCTCTTTGCCTTCCGTTTCTCGCTGCAACACCTTTCCTTCAGCACTTCCGTGCTTGCGCTGCAAACCCTTTGAATATCTACTCAATAAATATGCGGGGCAGACTTGGCCCTACTTTTAGATGGTTGAGGCGGGGGCGCACCCCCTTCCTCCCATTGCGCACGCCTATGCGTGTGCCTTCATTGTCTTGCTCTAGTGAAGGAACTTTTTTATCTGTCACACATAGAGACCAGGAAAAGTCATTATACATAGACTCAAAATACAGAATTGCTGTAATCGGCATGTGAATGGCTAAAGTCTGCCGCCATCGTCACGATATTGATATTGTGAGAAGTTGACAAATTACATCATGCATTTCTCAATCTGGTCTGCATTTCGAGTAGTTTGCATGAAGGGAAAGTAAAGATAACATTGCTTGACTGCTGTAGTAAGCGCAATCTATTCAATATTACCCGTAGTAGAGCTCTCGCTCAGCTTCCATAGTTGTGGACGGCGTTAATACGATTCGGGAAACGCCTTTGTCGGTGTGCGGGTATTTCATATTATACTGGCACAGAGGAAACCACAAGCTGCACTGAGTCATTGCGATCAACTTCATAGTCATGGTACCAGTGTGGGATATGATACGAATAGATGAACTAGGGCCAAGCTTGAATACCTGACGGGGTTAAATACTTGCCGGTCAGTTTGTTTATTCAGATGGTTGGGAAATACCTCATGAAAGGCTAAAGGAATCTCGAGAGCGACAGCTGACCACTGCGAAGCATCCTGCAAGATATAGTTGGGGCATGAAAGGGAATATTCGAGGTCCCCCTGTTGCCGTTTGTGTGACGCGCCAGACGGGGCATATTTATGCTCTGTATGCCATCTCATGGGCCGTTGTGCGGTATGGCAGAACCATCGCATATGCAAGGTTCTTAACCGGCGCCGACGGAGCACCGTGAGCTGGCACTAGTATGTCACGCATAGAAATACTCGTTTTGTCGCCAGCAGTAAGGTGTACGTAAGTTTTGTGAATTAACTTATGCTATACTTCTGGCAAAGGTACTGGCGTTCAGTACTGTTGTAATACTATGAATTTCTGCTGTTCAGCACCCGGCAAGGTTCTCTGATTATACGTTTAGAGATCATACCACATGAAAGATTTTCTTAATTTTCGCGGAGTTTAGTATGCCCAACACCAAACGTTTTTCGCGACTGCGTAGTGACAAACGCAAATTTGATTTTTAGATTATCTTCCTCAATCATTCATTGTGCCATCGTTGATACCGTTTCTCTCAGACGACAACCTCCAACAGCAATTATTGCTTTTGTGCGAAGCAGTGCCTCCTCTACAGCGACTAGCCCAGACGACATTGGCAGCGAACTAAAGCATTGGCGAAACATTTTGGGGCACCAGCAACAAGTGCTTTCGCGATTAAAACAAGCGTAAATAATTGTCACTCAAATTATAGGGATGTCACGTTTGCCTTATGCAGCTGATATGTGACGCTTTCAGCAAAGGCAGAAGATGACTCATTAATGAGCTGTTTTAATTTCGTTTTACTGTATGGACTTGGAATTTAGAGCAATTTCACCAGGAAAACTAATTAAGTGACATACACCCTCCTATCACTTACGATTCTCCATCGGCCTTTAATGGTTATGGAAGAAGAAGAAGAAGTGTGTGCTCTACAGGTAAACCAGGTTATTCACAAAATGTATTCATTTATTTATTTACTTTTACCGTGTCACTAAATATACGTAATTAGATTACTAGAAATGTGGATTTTCCTTCTGTCAGACCTTCATGTCTTCATGCTTACGTTTCCAATAACTGGCGGCTTTTTCGCCAATCCCTCGCAGTGGGTATGAGCCAGTATTAAGGAGTAAGCAAGTAAAGAAGTAAGCAAGTTACAGATCTTAAACGTCGCAAGCGGTCAGCTAACAGCTCACCGTTGAAGCATTTTGCTTTGTTCGAGTTGAATACAGTCTTTGTAAGACATTGTAAGACCAGGCAGGGCGCATAACCGAAAATTCGAGGCGATGCACACCGACCGCGCCCCTCTCCTGGACGAAGCTGAGCCGTGCGACGGCGAGGGCACTGAGGCTGACGTCCAGCGGGCGTCCATGCCCGCTTCACCAGAGGCGGCCCCGGTGTCCGGTGAAAGCGCAGGCGCTGATGCCGCCCAAGTCGCACCTGGCGTGGCTGATTCCGGGTGCCCGCGCGACAGTCCAGGCGCTGGAAGCAGCGCAGACTACGTTTTACTGGACACGCCGAGCCCCTCTTCTCAATCTGTGGCTAATCTCATGGAGGCAGCAGGTGGGTCGATACTGGCATTTCTGCTATCACGTTGGAAGGGGATGTTGAATACCCTTTATATTAGCGCAATATTTGCAATCGCCTAAAGATTGTTCTTTTTTCCGAGCTTGTGTCGCGTGCGCTTTCTAACTCTCCGTGGTTACTTTTGTTAAGTTCCAAGTCGCTAGGGACTGCTGGTGACGCAATAAGCATATTAACATCACTGAACTCAAGTTATTTAAGAACACCGATGCGTTGCTGCACGGCCTGACGAATACTGACCAATAATCCCGGGCTGAATTCACGATGCTTTATTACGACAGTAGTTATATAGACACTCACGGTGGGCTTTTGCCGTCGCCGTCGGCGTCGACCTCCTTTACCCCGTAAATTTCACGTCAGTAGCATAGCGCCGCGCATCGTATGTTCTATGCACGAGTGAAAGCACCCAAGCGCTGGGGACGAACGCGGCTGAAGCAGAACTGAAACGAGCCGGCCATCTCGGATGGCTGAACGGCCTATGCGATAAGATAACTCGCGTACGAGGCTTACAGTCGATGGCTGCTCATGAAGAGAGGGAAGTTTGCTCACAAGGGCGAT
Organism: Rhipicephalus appendiculatus; assembly: GCA_030522465.1. Taxonomy (NCBI): domain Eukaryota; kingdom Metazoa; phylum Arthropoda; class Arachnida; order Ixodida; family Ixodidae; genus Rhipicephalus; species Rhipicephalus appendiculatus. The sequence continues at coordinate 311,836 of JALIZH010012893.1, read as the reverse complement.
AAGGGTGCGATCGCGAGCGCTACCTCGACATACATCAGGAGGCGGCTGGTAAGCTTGCTGTGCTCTCAACGCTTACTTCACGTTTAGAGGACTGACAGAACAAAAAACACTTCGGTCCCTGGAACAGCCGTATTCCCTTAAAGTAGCGTTTTGTTGAGTAACGCCAGATCGGATACTAAATGAGTTAGCTCCTACCGTTACTTCGTATAACATTCCATCTTGTTGCTATCGCATTCATTTCTTCACCCATGTGACGAAAACCTTATTTTTTCGTTTATTATCCCATTTTTATGTTCATTGGCTACATGCCTTCACTAGTAATTTTTTCAGGTGGCTGAAAATGGCTGAGAAAACGTGTCTAGTGGCTGGCTGAAATTTTCTGGTTGGTTGGTTTATTGTGTTTAAGGTCCCAAAGCGGCTGAAGTTCTCTCACGAACATTTGTAGCACCAGTGTTTTCTTTAGAACGGACTTGCACATGCTTGCGAGCCGATTTTAAGTGTCGAACACTTTAGGAGGCAGGGCTGTGGATATGCTGTCGTACGCTCGTGCAGAGGTACAAGGCTAGTGCAACTCAGGGTTGTCAAGGTCGTAAAAAAATGCCACCGGTGGTTGTCCTCAATATCCATAGGGTGTCTCACAACCTGAAGAATGTTGCCAATCCTCATGATATGCCGGTGGTGTTTTCTGCCCCACGCAAACTAGGCTTCACTATGCCCCCCGCATCGCCTCTGCAAATAGGAGCGTGCAAGATTGCGCTAAGAGCCACGCCACTCAGTTCGTCAAGTGCTGGACGGGGGCTGTATATGAAATCCATCTGACATGCGGGAAAGTATACATCGGCCAAACGGTCCGGTGTATAAAGTGAACGACTAAGGGAACACCAGCTTTCGATAAAGAACGGACAAGGATGTAGTATGCCTCTTCACCGCAGCGCATGCCCGTCGGCTGCCAGTGGTAAACCGTGCCAGCCTTTGCTGGCGACAACGAAAATCTTGAGGCGTAGTCAGAACCAGTTAGGCACGTGAGCTTGCCGAGGCTTTCTTCATCACGAAATAAAATAGGCATTTGCGTCATTGATACCTCCATAAGATTGTATGGTAATCAAAGCAGGTTCCTCGCATGCGCGTAGATGAATTTGCGGTTTGTGTCATATAAATATGCGTTTTGTTTTCAATAAAATCCAGTCGCGAGTCTACGCCCGTCATTCACTTCCTTGTCCGTGTTTTCTACTTTGCACAGCACCTTGTTTAATGATGTGCGATCGACTCGCCCAGCAACATGCATTATTGTTATATTATGTACACGTATTCAGAGTGTGTTTCATATTTTGTGGGGTCTCGAAAGACCAGCTCTCGGAACAAACGGACACAGTTCAGGCTGTTGTACAACGAGCACGTGGACATTCATTAACATTCTGCATAAGGGCGAACTCGCCCGCCGATTCTTTTAATTAACTACAGTATAATGATAAATAGCCCTATAAAACACGCAAACACCATGACACATACAATGTACCACGAATGCGTCGTCATCCACGTTCTACTCACCGCGGGAGCCCGCAGGAACGAGCCGCATCATCGGGCCCACGGAGCTCCCTCGACAGTCAACCGTCCATGGCAGTGTCAAACCCGAAAAGGCCGTCGCTATTCCCCGCGCTACCGCATAACCTCGCCGATAGGGCGGTGCTGCCTAGTCACTAGAACGGGGAAAGTATATCGCATTAGTTTTCACTTCACCACCGCTCGCGTTCAACGATTGCGCCGCATAAATGGTCCAGCTCGTTCATCTCGATGGTGTCTCGGGGCGCTCGCGGCCGTTTAATGAAACGGATAAATACCAAAAATTGCTATGGCGAGATATATCTGTATGACGGACGTAAATGACAGCTGGTGACTTGAAAATCCCGTCATGCATTTCATGTACAGCATCATTTACATGCTACAATCATGGCGCGCTGACCGCCACTTCGCTGGCTTGATATTCACCAAATTTGGTATTGTGTGAGGCAACTGTATGACAAGCACAAATAACAAGTGATAACATGAAAATCATGATATGCATGTCATGCAGGGTTGCCGTTGAGTGGACATGAAAAAGGCGCCAGAACTCACGCCAAATGTAGCCAAAGTAGCCATGTCACTTGATATCGCCGAATTTCTAGCCAAATAGAACAGAAGCGGTATTATCAACCGAGTCTTTACTATTGATGAATAAATAAAACCATTTTGAATAAGTAAAACCACAAGTTTAAAATATAGCCATGGCGCCAACTGGAAAATTTTCGTCGCCAACGGGGCCCAAAAGTAGCCAATTTGGCGCAAAGTAGCCACCAACGGCAACCCTGAGGTCATGTACAGCATAATTTACATGCCAGGCTCATGGTGGGCTCGCGGTCACCATGAGCATGGCATGTATATCATGCCATGCTCATGGCATGATATACACTCCATGGCTGACACGTTCTTGTGAACACCTGAAGTCGACCCCAATTTCAAAATGTCATGTTTTGAAGTAATCTATAGCTATGTATGCCGGAGTATTTATTTTGTTTGTTTATTTATTGTTTGATTTGTTTTCTAAGTTATCTGAATATGTTACATCTACACATGCAGTTTCCTTAAACAAACCGACTTCGTGGTGTGATGTCAATGAACAAATAAACAATGATATTGAACGTATATTGGTCCTGTTTGCACGTAGGGCCCAACCATAGCGATTAATGGTTCTCGCCTAATCGAAACACACTGCTTCATTCACCGCAACGTGCGCAGGCGATCGAGCATCTCCGGCGAGCCCTCCTGGAGAACGGCGCGGGAGAAGCTCGCACATCTGCTCCCTCTCGCGGCACTCGCCGATATTGCTGCTCATCACGCTGCTCAACCTGACAGTGCTGCTCCTGGTGCTTCTGTACTGGCGCCAGAAGGTCGTCCAGAACTCGTCGAAGGGTCTTCGGACGAGCAACTGACTGAGAAAGGCCTTGGCGTAATATTCCTCGACAGACACCTCCGTATGCAGGAATGCGTTAACAAGGAACCGGTCTAACGGGCGTGCTTACCGCTGCTTCTTGCTGAGCACGAACCACGATATATTCTTAGCAGATTTGATTAAAAGCGCAAGTAGTCCGTAAAACCACAAAACATTCTTTTTGCATGAAGAAAGTATGCTGACCTCCTCTTTCTTTTCTTTCCCGCAGCCGCGCTGCGGCAGCTGTTCTGTATCAATATTATTGTGGCAAAGGTACCACCGAAATTGATGCATAGTGCCTGGTTTACGAATAAAAGGGATTATTCTAAAATTGTCTAGAAGAAGCTAAATTAAATTGAGTTTTCTGCAGATGCAGCCACTGGAGCCGGATGGGGAGTCACTGGAGCCAGCCTCATTGAGTTATGTGAATTTCTTCGGTTTGCTTTGAAAGTGCCCTATAAATGCTCTGTTGGCGTGTAACGCCGAAGAAAAAAAAGCGCACCATAAATCTGCGATCGAATTTCTCAAGGATGACACCTCTATCCGAGGATAATCGGATAATCCGGCAGCGTAGCTTTCATCGGGCACCGAGCCGGGTGATCCTCTTCGTTTTCTTTCTTTCTTTCTCTTTCTATTTATTTATTTATTTATTTATTTCTAGGGCGCTACGTCATATTTCTGCAGCGCTTCGATTCGTCATTGACAGCCCATGTTGCCCTTACATCAGCGCGAGCATACACGTAGCTGCAGGGAGCATTTCCAAGGTCTATCCAAATAGGTCGTGAAACTTCGGGCGAAAAGCGGTTCAGAAGCTATTGCCAGCGACATCAGCATGGGGAGTTATGGGAGCTGCGATTACAGCGCGACTGTGTTTGGAGGGAACAAGTACTAATAGCGAGAAATGAAGTTTCATTCAAAGGCGAAGCAATCGTTATGTTTTACAAATGACATTTATTTCCCCAACAATATTATGTAGGTGCAATCAGCAGATAACTTATGGCAGTGTTTTATTATTACGAAAAATCTTTTTTGGCACCCTCTGCGCACGCCATTTATTACTCAGTGCAGCCCTTGCGCTGCATGGAAACGCGCGCTCGTAAAATCCGTCTGTGATGACACACCCCCCTCACGTGTTTTAGTGTTCCGCACTTGCTTGCGTTCTCTGAATTATTATGGTGAAAATTTAAGTTGTGCTGTCAGCCAAGTTATGACATGCGTTGCATCGTTGGTGAACGTCGTGAGTACAGTGTCCAGCCAGGAGCGTTATGATACGGATAACATTTAACGTCGAGTGCTTGCCTCGGTGCCTGCGGAAACGATGTGCTGTGCAAAGGTGCAGTAGCAACCCACGTATTCCTGGCGACCCATGTCTTCTAAATAAGAAACAAAGGCGTCGGTTAGGAGGACTGTGCTCACTGGACTTTCATGCATCAGTAGTCCTGCGGCCCGGTTTTCTTCTTCAACACGCAGTGGCTACGGTTATTCGTGTTATCGGTGAGCAGATCGCTAAGTTATCTATTGCGCTACAATTCCCATACCTGCATTCGCGTACGTAACGGCAATTTATCGGAGCATGAGGCAAAATAAAGCGCATGTAGTGTCCGCACGCTTTTTGTGCTTATTCACTTTGTGCTCATTGTGTGCAGTGTAATATAATTGGGTTATTGTGACCATTGAATAAAACTGGTGTCATAATTTTGGCGGGACTCAGCGTCATTTCTTCTTGTTAGAACTGAAGAACACAAGCAATGTGTACACTAAGGAACCTACGTATGTGCGAAGTAAATAAGCAACGCTGCAGATATGGAATGTACACTGCTGCTTGCTTTAAGATGCCGCGAACGCCGAATAAAAGTTCTAAGAATAAGTTTCCTAGTGAAACCGAGGCGAATTGAACGGTAGTACACTTAAACATTACTATCTAGTCAGGAGTCGATATTAGCTTAGCTGGCGTTCACTTGAAGCGCAATCGTGAAGGACTCGCCGGCGATCGCCTTAGCGCGAGTCCTTAGCAATCAGGGGCCTACGAAAACCAATTTGCGATCAAATTTCGCGCTAGTGCCAACAAAATGACGTCACTTGTTCACCAGCTACTGCGTCACATCCGCTTGATTTTTTGTTCCGCCGGAAGTGTTCCTTCCTCACACAGATGGCGTTAAGCCCCATGAGCAGCTGATAAGACGCCATTTTCTGAACGTATTGGCTTCTGTGGAAGCTTCGCTACCAGTTACATTTACCTTGGCATTTCCCTATGGTCTTTTTTATTTCACGTTATGTTAAACATGTTAACGCGATTCCTCCCCCCCCCCCCCCTTGTATAGGGTCAGTTTGCTAAAGTGTTTCAAGCACCTGCGTGGCTATGATGTAGAATAGTGGGCTGCCACGCAAACGGCGCGGTTTCGCATCCCCTGCAATACTGGTTAATTTTTTACTTATTTCGTTTTTTTTCTTATTTCGCTCGATAGCGGCGACAGACACCGGCGGACAACTACGGTGCCAAAAACGGCTGCTGTGATCTCACAACAGTATTCGCTATAAAACACGGGGTGTAACTTGTGAATTGCACGCTTAAAAACCGGCATTTAGAACACGTGAAATAGCACCCAGTTGTAACTGTTCATGGACAACTGATGTGGTGTCACCGTGCAGTCTACGGTAGGCCACTCTCGTAAAGAGGGCTAAATGGGGAAAAAAAGGTCAGAGTTTCGCCGCAGGCGTGAAGCAATAAATGCATCGGCATCAATTTGCAACGTTATACGAAATAAGGCTAGTAGCTAATACCTTTCTCTCCTGTAAATTTACAAAAAATTCGCGTAATGAGAATGCGGTCGCTCCAGAGACCAAAAAGGTTTTCGTTCTATCTCTCGCCTAGACGCGAAGTAAACGGTGAGAGCACAGAATGTACTAGGGCTGGAGCCATCTACTAATTCCTGTCGAAGTAAGGCGCCCGACTTCGCCCTTTTCATTAATGTTCGCATTTGCTGCCTGAGCGACGCAGCCCCTACACCGGCATCCCTTCATTCTCCCTTACCCGACAGAGCCTGCGAGTGCGTTTCATCTCAGCTCGAGCAGCACCCATCAGCCGCCGCCGCAAGCCTTCACTCGCGCATATAACGCGTATCAGTTTGAACATTATACGGAATATGACCACCACAACCAAAATGCGTCTCGAGTGTCCATATTATAGCTATTGCAAATAACATGCGTATAACGTAACATATGTCACACGGCGGTGACGCCTGGTTGCCAGGTCAAAAGGACAAAATATAGCAAAAAATTTGGAAAAACTATCCAAAAAGTAGCCAACTTCAGCCAAAGGCCGTAAATGTAGCCAAAAGAAGCTACCCGTCCGTAAAACCTGCGCCGTTATATATGACAAAAGCATTTCGTTGGAGATCCAAGTACAGATAAAACACCATGAGATCAGCATTCTTCACATTGAAGCATAAATTGATAACTTTGATTTTGTGCAGGATGACGAAGTCAGAAAAAAAACCTTCACGCGTATTGCATGTCATTTTCTTAACAGGACCAGAGGTGACGCTCTTGTGGTATGGTATGGAGAAACTTTATTTATGTCCGTCGGGGCGTGAACTAGCACGTAGCGGGCCGCTCCCACGTCGGGACAGATAGGCCTCGGCCTCTCCGCCACGTCGTGGGCCCGTTGGACTGCCCATAGCTGCTTTTTCAAATCCGGACTGCGCAGCGCAGCATCCCACTTGGACGATGTAACGTCCTCGTGAACCCGTAACGCAGGGCACCGCCAGAGCATGTGTTCTAAGCTGGCAAAGTCTGAGCAAAGCACGCAAGTGTCTGACGTCTGAATTTCGGGGTAGATCTTGTGCAAGAGTGCGGGACTGGGATATGCTCCGACCTGCAAGAGTCTGAGTGTCAACGCCTGAGGCCTGTTCAATTTACTGTGTGGCGGCGGATACTTTCGCCTCCTCAGATAAAAGTTGGCAATAAACATAAATATGACATGAATGTGCTGAAGATCACAGTTGCTGTGATGAAGGCATTAAAGTGTAGTCGCTTCTGCAATCATTTCTGACAGGGATAACTAAGTCCAAGCATAAGAAATTTCAGGAGCCCTCTGCTACGGCGTGCCTTATAATCATTATCGTGGTGTTGGAACTGAAAACCCCAGATATTATTATTAGTATTACTTAGTATTACTGTTGAGGTTCCGAGGAGTCAATTGGTAACTGAATAGGAACCCGTACCTATACATATAGGGAATGACACAAGCAGTTTGACATATATGCAATTTGTAATGTCTATGAGGGCAAAGCGCTTGCATTCACCCTGCTCACTAACAATTGTGGCTTGAAGTCGTGTGGGGCGTAGCCGAAATTTTTTTCGGAGGTGAGGGGGTTCAACCATACTTTATGTGTGCGTTTTCCATGTGTACATGTATGTTTACACGTAAAAAGTTCAAAAATTGCGAGTCGGAGGTGAGGTTTAGCCGTCCAACAAGCCACCCCCCCTCCGGCTACGCCAATGGTCTTGGTGGTTTGTAAAATGGGGCCCCATGAGGCAGTTTTCCCTGTGTCCCACATACACAACAGCCTTGACTATTGTGTAATGCAAGTAGTGAATTCTGTTTTAGGAGCTGAAAACACGGTATGCAGCCATGTTTTCAGACCGCATACTCCACCGCCAGAGGCTGGAACTTTACCATATATTGACAATTTCGCTCATATCGAGGGAACAAGAAAGTAGCCAGAATGTAGCCAAGTAGCGAAGACATTTTTTCTTGAGCCACCAGGCCAAAAAAAAGTAGCCAAATTGGCACAAAGTAGCTAAACCTGGCTACCCTGGTGGTGAGGCATCTCGTTCAAATATTAGCATATATGTGCAGCGCGCCAAATACGAAGGACAACGAAAGAGATGACACGAGAGCCTGCGCTCGGGTCATGCGTTTCTTAATCCTTCGTATGTGCCACGCTGCACGTTTATACTAATAAGTAAACTTAACGATTCACCCAGCTTGCTGCGTCAATCTCTTTCACTGTGTAGTATTTCTTTATTGCAGTTGCACACTTTAAATTCGTTTTCTACACATGACCAGTACACATAGATATTTCTATCATTCATATACTCGCTGCTGCTTCGTCTTTTAGCCACTGTTCAAGAACCAGTCTTCAGGAGTCCGAATATCCAGTGCATCACGGCACTGGTGACTTCATCGTTTTCGAAGAGCAACTCCTCGCTGTTGTGAAGGCAAACCTGCGAACATTAGGGAATTCACTCCAGCTCTGCACTATGTAACAACTAAATCGGCCTTGAATGAAGTGCCTTTCTAAGAAACCTTGGCGCCTGATTAGAGGCAGTACATGCTTCTGTATTGCCGAAACTAACTTTCTAACATTTTCACGTTCGTCCATACCCACCCAAGGAGATTTTTGTTTAGTTCTACATATATTATGTGCCATCGTATCTTGCGTAAGCTTCTTTTTTCATGAATGTCTAAAAGCTGTGCGCGCAATAAATACCTTGCAATTTCTCAGCACACGCTGCAATTATTGTGAGATAGTTTTTATAAGTTTGTGGTATATGATATTTTACATTGTATAATATTAGGTATGCACCTCGTTGAAAACGCCTTCGTCATGAATGTGACCTTCAAGCTCAGCTGACGTCACCGGTAGCCAAATTAGCTTCAGCGAATCAGTAATGCGACACGTTCGCAAAAAGGAACAGTCGCACTAAGGTGAGTCTTTTGTGCTACCAACACCAGGGGCACTGGCTGCATACAAGTTCACTCCTATGCATCCAGTCCATACAAGAGCGTCAAGGGCGCAGAGCAGCATCTGGGTGTTGTGTTATCGTAGGAACACGTTCACCCCCTTGTCGCTGCTTGTAGTCGACGAATATCGACTTCTTGTCCTTCGTTGCTCGGCTGTGCCCAAACGAAGACGCAATAAAGTTAAATCTTTGGAAACCAACAATATCTTCTATTCCCAAAGCAAGCAATACGGAGCAATCGCTCGACAAAAACTTCGTTTCGCCATGTTCAACCACGGCAATGTTGTTTTAAGTGCGGAGAAGCTTGTCGTCCATCCATCCATTCATACATCTGATATTGCTTGATCACGCTCACAGTAAAGCGCTCAATACAGACAATAACAAGGCTATCAATGCGCAAACCCTGGTTAAAATGAACGAACAAGATATAAAATATTCTATAATGAAAATAACCAAGGAGTAATAGCATTAATTAAAATTGAAATCGCTAGAACGTTTCGGAAACATGAGACTGACTCCGGCGTGGCGCAAGAGAGGGAGCGACCGCCTCGCCGAGCGAGCGTATGCCCCTCCCTCTATATGGACGTGTAAGGCGCGAAGACGACAATGGACAGAGGGAGAGTACACACAGACAGAGCGTGTACTCCCTGTGTCCATTGTCGTCTTCGCGCCTTACACGTCAATATGCAAAACCAACACGCCCATTTTCTGCCATTCTTACCCCTCCCTCTGTGCCGGCACTACGTCGCCACATGGCCATATCTGATAGGGGAAACAATCTGACGGAACTCTCAGACGGTGCGTATCTCAACTGTCGTAACAAGCAGGAAGTTGATAAAGCGCAGCAAAAAGGAGCGCATATTCTCGCACACCGAGTTTGCGAATCTCCCTAACAAGATACTACTCGTGCTGGAGAAACCCTACATGTTTACCCCTAAACATTGATGTCATCGACGCTTCGGTAAACGGAGCAGTGGGGACTCTACGAACAGGAATCAGTGGGTGCCCGTGCTACGCACTGCCTCAGGTTTCACAGTAGTGGAGCTGTCATACGATTTTTAACGCGAGAGCGTTAAAGAGCTCGTTTCGCAGAAATTCCGGCGTCGGCGTCGGCGTCGTTGGTTGTGAGCGAAAAATCATCATCTTGTCCGTGACCGAAAAATCGAGAAAGATGCAAATAAAATAAATAATAAAAATTTTCGGGTCCGGAGTGAGGATCGAACCCGTGTTGTCTGCGTGGCAAGCAGGTGTTCTACTACACAGCCATGCCTCTGCTTGGAAATACTGTGAAAATAACTTCCTCTGCTTGGAAATGCAGTGAAAATAACTTCCATGCTTCGCAAACGCAAGCGTCCTTTATATAGGCGTCGCAATATAACATGTAATATCCCAGGAATATTGCGTGGTACAAGCGTACATTGCCATCGGGCGTCAGAATATGTGACTATCATAACGATTCCATAGTTTAAAGCCAGTCGCCCATTACTAACGGCACACACCTTACTGCGCGTTTTCCCTTAACACCACGTAGTGGGTGCATAGCAAGTTCGAAAACATTTCCCACATTTGCCGCGCATAGTTTCTCATGGTTTAAAGCATACTACCCATTACATAGTATGCACTAAGTGATTGAAGTACGCACTAGGGACGGGATATCGCTATCGCGTTCAACTCTTAAAGGCGAAGCTTAAGGGTCCCCCAATTTTGTTTCTTTTTATTTCCTTTCTCTCCTTTGCGTACGCTATTAAATTTTTTCCCCTATACTTCAAGACGACGATGATGTGAGCGTATGAAATGATTGAAGTCAGAAATATATTCAAAGAAAAAAATAGCAGGTAAAAAAGCCCCCCCCACCCCCCACCCCTGAACCTGTAGCCAAAAGTTCCGTTGCAACATAATCTACGCTGCTTAGATTGTGCGTCTTGAGCTCACTCTTACATGCAACGTGCACTGCTTGAAAACATTCCGCTCACAACTTACCTGGAAACGCTCTGTGTCATTGTTCCTGTTTTTTTTTTCTGATAATTTCTCACGATTCTCGGATGACCTAGCGTACGTCATATTTACAATGAAGAATTATGGCATTGCCGTGCATGCTGTCTATTCCAGGTAGATTCATTAGGATATTTATTTATTAACTGCAACTCTGGGCGACATTAATAGAGTGCACACCGCTACTTCGGTGAATGCATTATTTTCTGTGTATATATTTTTTTAATTGGCTAGTGAAGAATGCTGCTGGGACATCGTCAAATAAGTGCTGAAAAGCATGGCATGTCAACCTCCAACGTTCGCAAACACACTAACCTAGTCACAGTGATAAAGTCTAGAAGGTGACTCCATTGAATGAAGCATAGTTGAACTTGATATTTCGAAGCTGAATGAGGGGTTACGAGTGATGTCGGTCTCAATGACTCCGTAGCAATTTAGACCGTGACGCATTTTCTTCGCTTACTCAAATCGACGCTGTCTGTATGCCGTCAGCATCACAATGCGGCAGTGACATGGTGTTTAGAACAAATGTCCCACGATTTAGAGTACTATGTACTCTACTATCGGAGAGCAGTAGGCTGTCAAGAGGCTCTTCTCATTTATTTGCAGACCGGCCTGGTGTTTCAACTAGTACAGGAGGTTTATTTCCAGGAACACGTTATTACATCTGGTTGAGATCAACACTGTGAACAGCTTATTTTACATCTCGTCGCCAAAATATCAGAAATGACAGATTAAAATATATTACGCACATAAGCAAACCAGAGCTTATATTAAGCTTGGGTGCTACGAGCAATCAGGTCTGTGCGAAGTTGACAACTTACCATCAGTTTTTTAATCACCTCGATTCCTGCAGCGCCATTTGTTGATTCGAAAGTTGGCTGCAAATGGAAAATTGAAGGGCACTTTGTAAATTCCAAAGTGTGTTCGGCGAACGCCTGTGCCCATTGAGACGGGGTCGGTCAGAATCGAACGCGATGCGCGCGTCTCCCTTCTTGCATGATTCGACACGCTGGGCACAGCGACGCTACGCATGCAAAGCGCGAGCGCTGTAGAGTCCGACGCGACAGGCGTCCGTTTCCGCACCCCGGCGGCCACCTGCACCATGCCAGGGCACGGACGGAGGGACGGATGGTCGGATGGATGGACGGACGGATGGACGGACGGACGTGAGCATGAGACATTAAAGGCTTTCGCCTTAAAATGTAATTTTATGTCAGTCCCCGGTGCCGCAGCGCTTCGTTCTTGCGGCTGGAGACTCAAGTTTCACAAAGCTCTCGCAGGTCACATAATAATGACAGAAATCATATTAGCACTCAGTGCCTCTCGGGCATTGCATAACTGTCCTTCACGAACCCTGACTCTGCTGTGAATCTGCTAGCACAGCGTCTGAAAGACTGCTTCAGTGGGCACTAGTACATCTAGAGCTAGTCTTGTTTTTATTTTTGTTCGTTTCTTTCTCTTTTTTTTTTTCAAGTTGTGGATATATGCTCTTAGAAGGAGCATCACGTTGAGCAGACCTAGACGTATAGTGTAATGCAACACATTTCTTGTCTTGCGGAGGGATCAAAAATAACGGGAAGCGCTTGATCATCGATCCAGGAAGTACTGGCCTTAAATTTTAACGCGACAGCGTCAAAGAGCTCAATTTCGCAGAAATTCCGCCGTCGGCGGCGGCGGCGGCGCCGTTTTTGGTTGTGAGCGAGAAATCTGCGTTGTCCGTGAACGAAAATTCTAGGTAGATGCAAATAAAGAAATAATAAAAAATCTTCGGTCCGAGTGGGATCGGGGATTCAAACCCGAGACCCCTCGCACAGCCGCGATGCGTTTTACCGCTCGGCCGCCACGCATGCATCATCTATCATACTGACGGCGAGCTACTTATATATACACCATTTAGCGTTGGCGGTACGCACATCTCGGAGGTTCGTTAGCGGCTTGGCAGAAGTCCCGCGAGATGGCGCAAAGGACCCACGGGTGCGCTTTTCGTGTTTCGTTGCACCGCATGCATTGATATAGGAGCCAGCGCGCGTCGTTACTTTGGCTTTCCTTGGGGCACGGTTTAGGTGTCGACCGGAGAAGCGAAGCGAGGCTAGCGATGGGGAAGGCCGATTGGGAACATGGACGTACGGCAGCTTCAATTCCTCTGCGTGTGATGTAAGATAGCAGCTGCGTATAGAACTAAGATCTTATCATACAACCAGGGCTCTTTTAAAGGGGTCGCGTCATTATGGGGTGATCGATGTGGTGTTAATACAGCGGCATTTGCTGGCTGATGATACGTGAAGGTACTGAAATTTACCAGTCATACAATCACAAGCTAACTTCTACTAAGTAGACCATTTGAACATTTTCTAAAAAAATGACGCGTCCTCTACACTCGGGCACTCTCTTTAACGGGAACACTACACCTCGCAAAGCCCGTAAGCGTGATAGGTTTTATGCAAACAGATCTTTGGATTTAACGTGCTTTAGTACTCTATCATTAACTGAATGTATAAAATACAGTTTCCTGAAATGGCTAACAAACTAAGAAGACTAAATTGAGTGTATTGCTACGAAACAATATTTTAAAATGTAGCACACTAATAAGCTTATGTTAGACGCTACATTACATACCGTCTGGCTTTGCAGAATACTAAGCCATAGGCCGAACAATCTTAGTCAATATTTTCACGTTATAATGAACATTCTTCAAACGCTACCCGTGTATTTAAGAAAAAAATTTAAAGCACACGGCACGAAACAGACACACATGCATTTATTAGAAGTTGGCGACAAAACATCGCTACTGAAAATCAAGAACTGACAGCCAATAACCTAGGGCTTGCTTAAAATGTACTGGTGTCAAGCTAAGCTCGTTCCGCGGTCTCTGAATTATTCGGCCGTTGTTAACTCTTGGTTTGCTCCTTCGCGAAACGAACAAGAGCTTGATATACGAGCGCGTAACGTGAACAGGGACTAAGGAAGACAAGGACAAGCGCGTTATGGGGACAAGCGCGTTACGCGCTTGTCCATGTCTTTCTTAGTCCCTGTTCACGTTACGCGCTCGTATATCAAGTTATCATGAAACACCAACTCGCCCAAGCAGCCATTTCGAAAAAGAGAATCTAGCTGAGTGAAACGCTGACCTTTCGAGACAGTTCTAATCAGGACTATGGCGAAAGTGCTCACTACTGCAGCGCACTTGTCAAAATAAGCAATGAGAGCGCTAGTCATCAGTGCTACATTACCTCACACGAAAGCGGAACAGTACCCAAAGCTCAGCAGGCGTCTATGTTCTCGTTACGAAAAGAAACGTTTTTGAGCTCTAACAGAAAGCGCGCGCAAACAAGGACAAAGGGGAGGTGATGTCAACACGAGCACGGGCTTAAGTGTTCGCGCGCTTAAATGTTCTGCTATACTAAACCAACTCGTCCCAAAATTGGTGTTCTTTTGAGCCAGAACTCTGCTTCTCCCGATAGAGACCTAAGCGCCTCGTTCAGTGAAAGTCAACACCCGCAAAATAGCTCCACTGAAAGACTAGTACGGCATTTTCGGGAAAAAGGAACAGCAGCTCAAGGTGAGCCTTTCGTGCCGCCACCGCCAGAAGCGCTCGCTGCATGCATATTCCCTCCGTGTTCGCGCCTGAAGCGCCGACAGCGCCGAACAGCGTCTGCGTGTCGTCTTGCAGTGAAACACTTTGGTTCAAGTGTCGCGGCACGCAGTCGAAGCGTGGGGACTTCCCGTCGTCCTTGCATAACTCAAGACGTGCAGTAAAGTTAAATCTCCGCAAACCAAACCAATGCTCTCGTCTTTTCCCAAAGCGAGCGAAACCGAGTTATAGCTCGGAAAGCTTGGTTCAACCGCGTTCAACCCCGGTAAATTTTTTTTCCTATTACTTTTTTTATGTTGTGAGGACAGATATAAGGTGAACAATATTAAAGTTACTGTGAAACTAGTGTAAAGGTTGGCCGTGCTTCGTTTATTAAAAAAAGACATTATTTCAACATAACCTGAAAGGAGGAAACCGGGCGGGGCAATTGCCTGCCAATCTCTCAAAGCTAGATTCGCCGGCAACCTAAAAAAAATATCCTCCTCCAGAACGAAAACATAATAACCGAGGTCGTAGGCAAACAGATATTACCAAACTTACATAGCGTTTCAAGAAGTTCTTGAGCATGCATTCTCCAGCAATGCCTCTTCTTTCGATCATCTGCAGCGTAGCAGGAAGAAAGATTACTATGACATGCTGAGACAGAATTATGCAACGAAGGGCCCCCTCTGAAAAGTTCACACATTTGTATAAGTTTGTTCGTTGCAGGCGAGTCAAATGCTCCTGAAAATGACTACATATTGACTTTTGATCAAAAAATCTATAAAAGCAGGCAGTATATTGCTGAGCATTGTATCAGTTGTATTACACTCAACGACGTACTAACGTTATGCGTGACGCGTCACGCTGCTCAAGAGAGAGAGAGAGAAAAAGTGAAATGCAGGGAGGTTAACCAGGAGAAAATATACGGTTTGCTACCCTGCACTGAGGAAGCGGTATTGTGATATCTGTGACAGTATTTCCTGGTTATTCCTTGATATATAACTATGAAGAGCTATGACTGGTATTATATCTTGTGATGCGGAGCATCCAGCGTTTTTGTGTCATTATATGTATCACTTAAGATGTCTTGGCTCTCATGTGTCAGATGTTTACTCCGTTGTATATAGTTATTTTGATTTTTGATCGAACGGAGTTTAGTAATGTGAATCTCTGCCAATTTTATATGTTATAATCGACTTATCGCTTTTACGAGTTGCTGTTATTGCATAGGTGGCTCCACACCGTAGTGCCCCTCAATAAAAAATAAATTAAGGTATTGTTATGCGAGTGCTCACTATTGTGTCACTTCTTGGTAGAAATTTCTAGAAACCAAACCCGTCAAACAAAAGAAAGATGGAAGGCTGTGCATGTTCGGTATCAAATGAGAAAGCTAATCCAGTATGTCAAAACATTTTGTCCCAGCTCGAAAGCTACTCACGGCGTGATTATCAGCAAGCTTTTTACTAGTGATGCAGAACTATCGGAAAATTGACTATCGGTAACATCGATAGTATCTTTTGAACTATCGATAGTGTAAAGAAACTATCAATAGTACTACTATCGGTAAACTATCGATACTGCTGTCGATAGTGCAATCTATATTACCATCGGTAGTATTACTACCGACATTACTATCAGTAGTGCTGCGAATAACTATGCTGTTGGTGGCCGGCGATATTGTCAAAAAACATTTGCGGTAGCCTGCTCTCAGAAATACTCAGTTTCCTTAATTTATGAAGAATTTTTCTGCGAAATAAAAAGTATTCAAGCCAATAAATTCGGCAATATGTCCATCAATACATGCATGTTTGAAACTAAGCTCTTACACCTTACAATTAACAAGCTTATTTTTTATATTGAAATTACAAAATGCAATATGAATAAATATGATGCTGCACTGTACCGTGAAATGTAGCAGGCTGGTTTCCTGTACAGCTGAATAATTCAACCTAAATGTAATGTGTCAGCGAATAATTCTGGTGAAGGAGCGCAAGCATGTAAACTTTCTTGCCCTTCAGCTTGCTCCTCCTGCTCCACACACTCGGGGAATCAAGTTTATGTTGCAGTGAGTTCACGCGGTAGATTTTATGCGAATGGTAGTACTACGAAACTTGCCATTGATAGCGCTATATATAGTTTCTTTTACCATCGATAGTTCGATAGTACAGAACTATCGATAGTATCGATACAGCCTTCGATAGTTTTGCATCACTACTTTTTACTCAATGCAAAATATAACGCAACTAATTTGTAGCCACACAAGAGGGAAGCGACATAAGATCGCCAGGATAGTGGGGAACGGGTTAAGTTGGGAAAATTAGGCAGTCAAGGAGGTTGATTCCTTTTTTAGATGTGCAGCATCTTATGGCGAAGCTTAATCCGGTGGTGGTGGTGGTGGTGGTGTGTCGCGCGTGCCCACCCTTACTGCGCATGCGCAAACCCTTTAAAAAAATAAAAATAAAACACCTCCTCTCCTCCTCTCTCTCCTCTAGGCATCCCTCCCCGCGGTAGCCACACCCTCACTGCGCATGCGCCTCCCCTCCTCTCTCCCCTCTTACACTCCCCCTCTCCTCTAGGCATCCCTGCCCGCGGCGTCTACACTCCCACTGCGCATGCGTCCCCCTCTCCTCTCGCCTCGCGACGCCGACGCAGGCAGCGTCTGGCTAGCGAGTTTCTTGGTTGCAAAAACCGACTGCTGCGCTGCACAACCGTTCACTGGCCACCCCGTATATATGACAATGGTTCTTGACCTCCATGGTGGAAAGCCGGTGAGAGATTTCTCCTGTGCGTTGTTGAAAAATAAAAATTCGCAGCGTGCGCGTTAACTAAAAGCGGAGTGCGGGTCTCTGTGTCCAGTCGGAGTCTTCTGTCTCTCATTGCCCATTAGCAGCGATTGGCATGTTCCAGGAAACACTGCTCCATCACGCCGCTTTGCGCCTCCCCAGCTCCTGCGCAACGCGGCGATGAGCGCCAGCGTCAACGCCGCCGCCAGTCTAAGCGTTAGCGCCCGCTGCTTCACATCTACAAATGGTTCCCTTTAGCGGGAGATGGTGTAACTTTTTTTAAATGCGAATGCATTTCATAGTCGGGCTATGTCAGGCATCCGGCGTTGGCGTTGTCCGCGGAGGAGGAGCAGGAGGATAGGTTGAGGAGGTGTGCGCGCCGGCAGGTGTTAGATGAAGCATCTTATGGCGAAGCTTAATCCGGTGGTGGTGGTGTGCGGCGACCACCCTGCCGCGCATGCGCAAACCCTTTCAAAAAAAATAAAAATAAAAAACCTCCTCTCTCCCTCCTCTAGGCATCCCTCCCCACGGCAACCACACCCTCACTGCGCATGCGCCTCCCCTCCTCTCTCCCCTGCTACGCTCCCCCCTCTCTCCTCTAGGCATCCCTGCCCGCGGCCGTCCACACTCCCACTGCGCATGCGCGTCCCACCTCTCTTCTCCTCTCCTACGCTCCCCCCTCTCTTCTCTAGGCATCTCTGCCCGCAGCGTTCAAACTCCCACTGCGCATGCGCGCCCCCCCTCTCTCTCTCTCCTCTCCTACGCTCCCCCCCTCTCCCTCTCGCCTCGCGACGCCGACACAGGCAGCGTCTGCTAGCGAGTTTCTTGGTTGAAAAAACCGACTGCCCGCGCTGCACAACCGTTCACTGGCCACCCCGTATATATGGCAATGAATCTTGACCTCCAAGGTGGTGCCGGTGGGAGGTTTCTCCTGTGCGTTGTTGAACAATAAAAATTCGCAGCGTGCGCGTTAACTAAAAGCGGACTGCGGCGGAGCTATATATGAAAAAAAATTAAAAAAAATAAATAAAAAAAATTAAAAAAAACAAGAAAAAGAAAACAAAAAGGCTCTGCGCAGTGCTCCCGACCGGGCTGCAGAAATTAGGCGCCTTTTCCTTCTTCGAACCACAACCACCATATATAATTGGAGTGAAGCACGCGCGAAATGCATTCGCATTTCCTCACGATTCCCTTCGGGGAGGTGGGGGGCATTTTTTTGTTCTACATTGGAAAGGGGGGAACGGAAACAAATGGTAATGTAATGGTACCTTTAAAAATGCTTATGCAGGTTTTTACTAAATGTTTTCACAAAATCTTTGTGAAGTGGTCTATCAGTGACGTGCTATGCCATGGGACAGTGGTGCCGAAGCTCACTCTTCTGTGTTTGCAGGAAAAACTATAACCTTGTTTTACTGCAGTAGTTACATGAGTAACTATGTGATTTTTTACGTACTTGGTGAGTCACAAGAAATGTATTTGTGTGCTCAAGCTTTTTCAAGAAGGGTGTTATGAGCAGTGTTTATCTCCCACTATTACAGAGCTTCAATTTAAGTTTGCTATGTACAGACATTGTCTGCATCCTTTTGTTTTCTTGATGTAGCTCCTCAATGCTAGTTTGTTTTCTATTATTTCTCAGGCCTGTAATGTTTTATATTAATTTTCCCGAGCTTTATCTTGTACTAAGGTCTTGAACATAAAGTGTAATCTGCCCCTTTTGAATTGAAATCTCCATACAGCTCTGCCACAGAAGTTGTATATACAGCACTGCAATCCTGAAGTATCATCAGAAGCTAATTGGTACCCCTGGGTTTGTTGCTACTTAGTTCTATGGACAAGCTATTGTACTCCCGCTTCTGACCTTTCCTGTCTTTTGTTTGTTTGTTTGGGCTCCTGCTCTTCCCTCCACTTCGTTTCCACCTTTCTTTGCTTTCCCTCTCCTCCTAGCGTAGGGTAGCAAACAATGCTTCAATGCTGGTCGACTTCCCGGTCTTTCCCTCATTTTTATCTCTCTCACTCTCTAGGCCTATGGCGGGGCTGTTGAGTGGTAGCAAACCTATCAAGATAACATGTTTTGAGCTCGGGCCTTCGGTTTATCCGTCTAGTTCGTGAGCAACCGACATAAAAAACTGATAACACCTATATTATATTATATTTCGCCTGCAGTGTGCATTGTTCAATGCAGCAAAGGCGATATCTGGTAATGAAAAACATTGGCACTTACATCTTTTATGTCGCGCAGCCCTTCGTAGCATTGGACATGATACTCACAAACTACGGTCACCACCTAGTTTAGATTGAGGGAAAACAGTCCATATAGTGCTATTCTTCGGAGCAAAAAGAAGAAAATGAACAATTCGAGAACCGCATGCTCTTTCAGGTCATGCTTACTCGAGGCGACGCAAAAAATGCAGTAGTCTTAAGTAGTGCGTAATAGCACGGGCTAACTTCTTACGTCATGCAGCACACTAAATGCCCATGCGCTCTGTGCGGAAGTTTGCAATACTATGAGTCACTTTTATGTAACGGAAAAATGCTAGTCACGCACCTTTGAATTATGCTGCGTTACCTGAATATGATCTTAACAGACCTGCTAGTATGGACTGTGATACGGCAAAATTTGGCTCCTCCACTTCGCCACCGGGCAGCGGAACAGTCATGTGAAAATTCATGCAGCTGCTAGCGTAGTACCACTCGGATACAATGACATTATTGGTTTACGGGCATTTCAGAAGTTTATACGCTTATTGGCGCTAAATTTTCGCTACCAGTCTGGAAGCTGCGACTGTTGAAGAGGTTAAAGAGTCTCTGAGCTATTGAAGCGTTCTCATTGATCGAAATGAGCAGAACTTCACCTAACGTTGTCGTAAATATTAATTTCCATTCACTGCCATGTTGCATCCGTTTACTTTTGGCACTTCGCAGCATACGCATTTGTGGAAGCTTCTCAAGTATGTCGTGGAACAAAAATTGCTGCCGCATACGATACAACCGGCTCGATCGATTAGAAAGTGGTCCCACACCTCAATTCCTCTTGCGTACTGTATAATCAGTTACACAGATAAAAACAGGGCTGCGGAATCTATTTGGTCTCTGTCGCCCGCTAGTGCACTAGTTGATGGGGTACAAAAGACTTTTCGTCTATGTTTCCATTTCATTATTATATAGGAATATTGCATAGTGGCAAACATTCCAAACTAAACTTTTATTTATTCCCGTTAGCTGTGTAAGTTACGCAGCTTTGAGAAATTTTGAAGCCACCGCTTTAGGATTAAGAACTCTTCTATGAAGGAAGTCTGGACTGGGGGGTGGGGGCATACACTAACAAAAGGAACAAGCGACATCCAGTTTTCTCTATTGCAGTATCTTCCAGACAAATACATTGCTTTTTTATTGCTACGGCCTCTTGAAGTGGTACGTCAGCTGGCTACGTGTTGCCTGCAACACTTCTTGCTAGAGAATGTACTCGTAAAAGTTGTCACACTTCACGCGGAAGTTCTGCTAAAGCGATTAGTCTCTCGCAGCCACCGCTAGCCACCGCAACATTGCTTTGTGCGTGTGATTTGTACGAACTTCGTGTTCCGTAGCGCGACGCGCATTGCTGGGCATGCATTGAATCACATAGAAATTTCTAACTGGATGTTCCAGGAACAAATGCCGGACATATATATGCCTCGACAAGGACGGCGCAGGACGTGGAACGCTGTACGAAAAGTCGAGACAGTCCCGCAAAATCGAGGATGGTTGGTAACCCTGCACCTCTTCCTTGGATCAAAATTTTGAGGCCACCGTCGCAGGCGAGGACCTCGGTGGGTTCCTTGGAGCTCCCCTCCCCAGGACTCTGATAAAGTATCAAGTATGTCACTTACCATATGCCATTGATCTATGCATATGATTTCATGGGAATAAATAAACTGCAAATGTAAGTTTCACAGTATGCGCTGTGTGAATCTGGCCACTAAGCGTTGATTTCCTAAACAAATAACATAATCTCGAGCCGATCCTCAGAGCTTAAATGTGAACATGATATACAGTCATGAATGTCAGATGCGCAATATGAAGAGCAAAGCAATATCTGCGATGCAATGCCCATTAGCTCTGTGCCCACACAAAATGTTTGTCACTAAAAATAATATTGGGCTTTTACGTCTCCAAACCTCAGTATCAATATGATAGAGGCGGTAGTAGATGGCTCCGAAATTTCGGACCCCCTGGGGTTCTTTAACGTGCGTCTAAATTTAAGCACACAGGCATCTAGCATTGCGCCTCCATCGCAACACGGCAGCCGCGGCCGAGATTCGATCCCGTGACCTTCGGGTCAGTAGTCAAGCACCGTAAACACACGGCTACCGCAGCGGAGAGGAAAAATTTTATGTTTTAATGAAAGGTACATTTTTTGGTGGTTTCTCGAAATCAGTTCCTAAAAGCACCTACCTATCCATGGCAATGAAGCTAAGAAAAGTCAAACAGTTTCGCTACTAGGGCGAAGCACTGAATGCGATAGCAAGAAATTAGAATTTCGCAACGAAGAACGACAAGCAGCTCGATACTTGCGGCGCGCCGCTGTAGCACAAAGGACGCTCGCAAAGAACGCATAGGTATACACAGGACAAGCGTGAACTAACAACTTTCATAGTTGTTTTATCTTTGTATTTGAGCAACGCGCTGGAACTCTCCACAACAGACGCTAACGCTGTTTGATATTTCTTTTTCTTTTGAAGTGCGGCACCTGGAATGACCCCTCCGTCTCCTGCCACACGGTGCCGTCTGACGCCAGGTGTGCACGGTGTTGTTTTTTTTTTCCTTCTACGTCATGAGTGGGTACAGAAGGGGGGCCGCTTTTCCTGCGCGTCTCAAGGGCAGTTCTCAATTTGAAAGAAAATGTAGGAGCGTTGCATGAGAGAAAACACGCTCAAGCTCCTCCGAGATCTGCATACCGCAAGCGGCAAATGGTGCATATGAATAGCTCGCCATTATATCGCCGGCACAAGCATGGCGCGTGGCTGTGTTGGCTAGAGCAGCAGGCTGCGGAGCGAGGGTTCACTGGTTCGAATCCCCGGTCGGTGCTTTGGAATGTTTTTCGAATTTATTTTTCTTTGTGTCTTTTTATATATAAATACATATACATATCCGGGACATGACGGCGACGGCAACGGCGACGGCAAAAATCAGCCGAGAGCGTCCAAATAATTGCCATCGCAATAATAAAATGTTAATACGTAGCCGAATAAGTTTTCAAACTGAATATTGGCTAGTACCACCGCAAGGCTAGAATACTTTTTCGTGTACAGCCAACGATGAACGTTTCCAGATGCATTAGTCTTTGTAAATTAGGTGCAGTGTCTCGCAGCCTAGTGGTGTCTGAGATTTATACTACAGGAGACCAGGCAGACGTCCTGTGAAATCTCTAGAAGTTATTCTAGGTAAACTGGTCTTGTAATAAATGTGTTCCACGCAAAGAAACTTGCGCAATCGCGCTTATTATTCTTTCTTTTACTCCACGTATAAACACCAATTGATACCTTAAAAATGACTGCTTCGTAGTTTGCAGGACTGGGCGTAAACTTTAAGTGCAGTAGCCAGCACGCGGTGATTTACCTTGCTGAGGAAGCTGCTGTTGACCTTGTGCGATATGAGCACATCAGCCACGCAATCCAGCAAAACCTTCGCCGTCGGCCTCAACACCTTCTTCATTAACGACGGATCTGCGGGAGAAAAATATTACGCAGCGCTAGCACATCACGTAGGTATACCGGCTCAGTGAGACCTCGGTAGAACTACTTATCACACGTTGCATTGAAATGCAAAATAAAAATTTTGCGCATTCACCCAAACGAAACTGCCGCACTAACCATAAATAAAGTTCATTCATTCATTCATTCATATGATAAGCAATCGCAAGTCGTATATGTATGTATGTATGTATGTATGTATGTATGTATGTATGTATGTATGTATGTATGTATGTATGTATGTATGTATGTATGTATGTATGTATGTATGTATGTATGTATGTATGTATGTATGTATGTATGTATGTATGTATGTATGTATGTATGTATGAGGAGCCAAATGAGCGTGTCGATTCTCGTCAGTCTCAGCCAATGAGGGAACGAATCACAATGAATGGAATTAGATATTTGCCCACAATAGCTCAACCCGCAACCTCCGAGGGTGTTGTAATGTTAGTTTTGTTACAGCGCGCGCCGGCTGTTCTCCGTGTACTCTCTTGTTTATGTATCAATGCAAGATTTAACAGTGGGATTGTTGGCCAGTGCGTCTCCGATGACAGTGACTACCGGGGTAGGACATTATTTTGTCGGAGGGCGTCGTGAATAACGTGAAATTTATATGCCGGCAGCTAACAAGTAAACCCTCATAAGCATTCTTACAGCCATCAAACCAGCCATGCAGATTGTACACCTTTACTGTTATATGGTTGCGAATATAAATATACTATGGCAAAAGCTTCAGACGCCTCATTAAACTCGAAAATTGGCCTTTGCCATCGGCGGCGTCAACACGAGTGATGTAAAAAATCATCACGCAATGACGTCATATACGACGTCATCACTACGTCACAGATCGCGAAAATTCGGGACATCACATAATGGCCGTCATCACATGACATCGTAGCTTGGCCAAAGGTGGGCCAATCCCGGAGGCAGTGCGAAACCAAGTAAGGTGCAGGAAGCTTCCAGTGCCTACGATCTTGGAGGCAGTGTTAAACCACGTTAGGGTCACGAAGCTTCCGGAGGGGAGCTGGAATTAGTGCGTCGACTGAGAAAAAATGGACGATGGCTTTCGCCTTCAAATTGTCTTAGGTGAATGCATAACGGAACCCTCTAAGTATTTTAACACGCTAACGTTAGGCCAATAATATTGTCATGGGCTCAGAAGATGGTTTAGAATGACGACGACGAAGTGCTAAGCGGAACGCGCTTGGACTGCAGCAGCGTTGTACGCTTGTGCTCGCAAATATATCCTTCGTTTATAGTTTCTTCCCCGTAACATCTTTGGTGGAAGGTGCATACCACTATCGCATACCACGTTGCGCTTATTCTTTAACAAACTCGCTCTCCTCCACTTTAGAGTGCAGTAGGATTTCGTGAGAATCGCACTTTCCTCGTGAACGCCGAATTTTTCAAAGGAGACGGGGACCTAAGTGAGACTAGTAATGTCTTTGGTTTCCGTTATATTTAATATAAATAAACCGTTATATCTAATAGCGATAAACTTCAATACACAAATCAGTTAATATTATGGTGCGAAATCAATAGATTGACAGCATGCGTCAATGCCGCCGTCGCGTGCTCAGTAAGTAATACCTGGTGGCTTGTCACACACATTATCGGCAGACGTCGGGGTAAAGATAGACGACTCGAGAAGTGCTAGCAGGCACAGTGCGTACATCATGATGGCGCGGCCTAATAAACTCGTTAAAAGGTGTTGCCGGTCGCCTCCTCCGCGAGTCCTTCAGCGCTATCAATCATCGACTGGCGTGCCTGTTTACCCAACTGCAGACGCGCATGAGAAAGACCGAACAACACCTTGTCATCGGATTCGCACAGCGATGAAAAATGCGCGTGAAGCTCCCTGCGCTGTTTGGTCATCGTGATAGTTTCTTTTCCATTATTTTCCAGCATGCCAGTGCAATATCTCGCAGCTGGTAGCGTGTCAACAGCGGGTCCTCCAGTTTCCTCTTCAGCACTGTGCCAAATAGGGCGTTCTTATTTTAAAAAATCCTGCATTACAAACCAAAATTATTATCCTGTATTACCAGTGAGGTTACTAACTAGCACTCGCCATGGTGGTCTAGTGGTTACGGTGCTCGAGTGCTGACACAAAGGTCGCGGGATTGAATCCCGGACGCGGCGGCTGCATTTTCGATGAAAGCGATATTTCTGGAGACCCGTGTACTTAGATTTAGGTGTAGGTTAAGAAATCTTATGTGGTCGAAATTTCCGGAGTCCTCCTCTAACGCGTCCCTCATAATCATATTGTGGTTTTGGGACGTTAAACCCCAACATTTACAATTACTTACTAGGCCATGACGTTGCGATAATGGCCGAGCTAGGGATATTAGCTAAGATTCTCTGAAGTTGTGGCAGATCTGCTGAAGCGAGATTCAGAAATTATCGTCTAGATAAATTTGCGTACACAGAAAGAAAGACAGTGGCGCCGCGAGGACGAAGCAATGAATGCCAGAGCAAGAAATTCGAGGGTAGTGCCAAGTAGGACTGCCAGCTAAATATAGGGCAGCATCAAGCCATGATTAACTTAGGAAAACACCGGTGTGAGGTAACACCAGCGCCGCAGTGAGCGATACTGTGAAGCGACGTTCTTGATGTATATCACTTTATCGGAAAACGGGCTTCGATACCAGCACCTAAAAGGGTGTAAGCAGTCAACAATGCCTGTAAAGGCAAGCAAGCGCGACAACAGTCGCGTGAGCAAATTTTGCAGCCACGCAGCCCCCTCCACCCAATGGGCCTTTAGCAATACAAAACACGGCAGGCACGCTCACCTCTCCGCTATATATGCGCCGTCCACTGACCAGAGGGAGCTACGTTGCTCGCAGTGACCCGTCCTAACTTCACTGAAGTAAAGTGTGGGATTGGGCTAGTTGGTATTCCATTATTAAACTGGTCAGCGCAAAAATTAGACACGGTACACATATAAAAGACGACCTGCGCTGGTCCTCGTCATTTCTATGTGTACCGTCTCTAATTTTTGCGCTGAGCAGTCCAACTTCACTGACATTGGCCGCTAGGGGCACGCAGAAAAGCGACGCGCGCACTCGTCCCCTTTCAAGTCCGGCCACTGTCCACCCGCTCATGCAACGGGGTGGGGGGCGCGGGGTGAGGCACATTGCGTTCCATTTTGTTTGGGCCTGTCCCTATATTGCGTTTTTTTTATCCGCTAAACTGTGTGTTCTAGCGCTGCTGTCACACTGGAAAACTCCACGGCACGGTGCCTATAAGCGTTCATCGCCTGCCCTCACACGCTTTCACTTGCACATTGAACACACGATGCTATTGACATTGTCTTTATATAGATCATGACGGCGGCTACAAGGACGACGAAGAAGACACGCCGAAACACGCCATATCATTGCTATCGCAAATAAAAGCTGCTAGATAGAAGAAGTATTCCAGTCTTCCACCATGACGAGCAGCAATGCTAGATCGTGGTTCTCGCGCGTAAGATAAACAGTTTAATTGTTCTATTACCCTGCGGCCTAGCGTTTTCATGACGTCATCATTATCTATCTTACGCGACACTGACAAACAAGTAAATCCTCCTTTAAGTATCTGCATCCCCTCGAACATTCGTCAACAAACTCGACAAGGTTCGTACAAAAGTGTGTCAGCTACTTTCCTAACTCTGGGCCTCAGCACAGCAAAGGAGCTTGAGCGCTTGAACAAAAGCGCGGAGCGATCGAATCTCGCCGGCTGCGTTGACGTGCTACTTACGGTGGTTTGTGTGTGCCTGTGTGAATTTAAGGAGACGATATCATTTTTTCTTGACAATTTAATGTACGTTAAGGCCAGCGTGGCAGTTTGCTTTCACACAAGTCTGCAACTAATCAGATTCTTTAACTGCGCGTCCTGAGACCGGCTGATGCAAAGAACGCCGGGAATTATTTACTACACACGAGCATGACGTAGATATATCTCACAAATCAAGGTGCGATTTGCTAGGAGAATTTGTTGCAGCCTTTAGAGACTGTCTCCGACGCTTTAGAATCAGTAACGTTCTTGACAGAACTGCGCTCTCCAAGTACATTAGCTAGAAAAACAGCAAAGCTTTCAGCGTGCTTTTGCACATCACATTTTGTTCAATACATTGCAGGTAATTTACCTCCTGTCCATACAAGGCGATGGTCCGCATATGATTTATAACAATGAGATCAAATGAGCAGTGCCTATTCGGCTTGTCTACGTATATGTGCGAATGTTTCCTAAACACATGTAAAGCGCATTGTCGCCGTAATATAGCCCAGTATTGTATTCTGACTGTCCTGATACGAAACGTCAAAACAAATTCGTTCGAATATGTCTAAGAATAACAATACGCTCCAGAAAACTGTCATTCTAATTTGTAAAGATGCGTGGGCGTGTTTGAAGTGGCAGTCAAGTTTTATGGCCAGCATAATGTAAGCTCTGTCCTATATGGTGCCCTGAAGCTTATTAGAGTACATTTAAAAAAAAAAGCCATCATAATATCTGCATCACTCTAATGAATCACATGTTCCTAAATAATATTAGCTGTCATTAATATTTCCTTTATATTGCAGGCTGACGCAATTACGGCAATGCTCGGACGAACCTGCATGCTTATAAAGAAAAGCGTGGAAACATGGCTGAGCACTTGAACGAGGTAATTTTATTTTCTGGAGTTAGCATTGAACTTCATAAAATCATTGTTTGAAGGCAGTGGCACTGTGACTCGATGCCTGTTCTTGCGCTACGTTATTGGTAACATTGGGCAGCTGTGTATGTCATTTTGGGCACACTGTGACAGTTGGGCAAACATTCCTTACGGTCACCGCACCAACGCACCACCATCCTCAAAGCGCACGCAGCAGCGCCATTCTGCTAGACGAGCTTTTGACTGAACCGCCATGACATTCGTGCTATATTTACCCGTCGCCTTCGCGATGCTGGCTTTCCCCGGTGCATATGCGCGGAATGTGTGCGCGACGCCTCCAGGTAATTTTTTTGTCGATAGCGTCATCACTACAAAGCCTGCCGTGGTGGAATAGCGGCTACGGTGCTCGCCTGCTGACCCGACGGACGTGGGTTCGATCCCAGCCGTAGCAATCGCATTTCAGTGGAGGCGAAATGATAGAGTCCCGGGTACTTAGCGATGTCAGTGCATGTTAAAGAACACCAGATGGCCGAGATTGCCGGAGCCCTGTACTGCGGCGTGTCTCATAATCATATCGCGGTTTGTGCCCGTAAAACAACAGAGATTATTATTATCATGATATTGTAACAGCAAGAGAGTCTGGAAGGTTGATGAGATAACATATACAGTCGTGCTCTTTTTTGTGTAATTAAGCAAGGTAGTGATAGATTTGGCTGAGCGTTCACAAGTAAGCGCACAAATTAGCAAAAAAAGAAAAAAAAAGATGTAGAGATATGTTGATTATTGGCCCAAATTCAAGGACTTCAGCAAAGTGTTCTTTTATCTCTTCGCCAACGTGTCTTGCGGTCTGTTAAGCCACATTATCATGGAGTGGGTAGGTTTCTTATCGGCTAGAGACGAAGGATAAGACCGGCCTCCTGAGTATAATATATCAGAACGCCAGCACTGCCTTATCAGCTACAAGGCACTACCAGATTAGTTTTCTACATTAAAGCATATCGAAGTGTTTCTAGTTTCTTTGCGAACACACTGTCATCCTTCAATAATGGGGCGCTAGTGTTGGATTTTGATTTGTGGTGACGCTAATTAGACAAAATATGAAAAGCTGAAGACGATCGCACCTACAGCTGGCTGTGTGCACGACCTGCTCATCACGCTATGATTGATTAGGAAAGCAACTCATGTACTGCTGCTCACTATTGAAAAGCCTTAAATGTCAGTGCACTTTGGGCAACAAGGTGTAGCATGCGCTTGCTGTGAGCCTGGATGCACTCTCTTCTCATGAAGTAATGTGGCGCTAATTAGCTTCCACGATTAAGTTGTTTGCATGCTTGACACTACCGAGGAGGGAAAGCAAACGGACCCATCTGGTCTTCTTAATAAGCACTGCTACGCCATGGCTGACTAGTCGTGCCGTGCTATCGAAATCAATAGTCAGAACGCCCCCCCCCCCCCCCCCCCCGCCCTCCCCTCGCGGTAACCTTTATGACTCCTTCCCGCGACGGAGACGGTCGGAGCATTTCATCTCTGCTCATGCCGCACCAGTCAGCAGCCTTCGCACGCTTGCACTCGCACAGAAAGCATACGATTCTGTTGACGATGTTGTCGATCTGGTCTTCATATGGAACATGACGGCTACGGCAGAAATGTGCTATCGCAGACACTCTCAGAGTCCCTCGTGCAATAACCTCAGACGACCCCAAAGTGAAAGCTGTCTTCTTTTTGTTCTCGCTCGATGTAATGATTCCCCACCTCCACCCCCTCCGAAAGGTTTCCGTACTGAACGTGCTTTTGCACTGACTTTAAGGTCGGAGGCATTGCATGTTCACAGCACATCGACCTGGTTTTTACTACCTCCGCAATTAACTCATCTTTGACCAAGCGGGATGCCATCTGATGACGTCACCATGTGACGTCACGTTTTTGAGGTCATACTGACTTCATGATAACGCCGCCAATTTTGGCGATATGTGACCCTCATTGACGTCATAGGGTGGTGAATCACGTGATGGGGATTTCTTGCATCCATCAAGTGGACGCTTCGGGACACCCTCGATCAATTTTCGCGTTTGATGAGAGGGGTTTCGCCTTAATAAAGCGATGCGGAGCCAATAGCGTTTGGGCGTCCTAGTGCAGCTAAGATCGAGTAAAAGAAAAACAACCCATAACAAGCAGGAAGGCCTAGGAGCTCAGCGCTCAACCAGTTGTCGTTGCTCCTCATAAAATGTCGCTAAAACTTGCAGATCTCCGGCAATTGCCATCAGTCTTTTATTTTTTTGTATATTTCAGTCACTAACAGCAATTTTATGTAGGTATGTTTTAATATAGCATTAAGCTTTTCACTGTGAAGAAAAAAAGAATAAAAGGCATGCTCTGGTGCAGTGACGTCGTTGATGTTGAAAGTGCTGAAGCCGACGTCCATAGCGGTGACGGAGTGCGCGGCGGATATCATCATTTATTTCAGGACTGAACTCTACCTTCCTTGAAAAGGTAGGTAACCATCTCGCAAGCGTAAATTATGGTTATGGTACCCAACTTCATTTCGTGAACCTGGTGCAGCACGTTTGCTCTTGTCGAGGAGGTATCTTTCGCCAGTACTACATCAATTCAAGCTTACGGTAACCAAGAAGATTGTTTTTGTTTTTCTGATGAAATAAATTTTTGAAAAGTCGCTTTTCGGGAGATACTGGCCCTCCATATGTTGACGTCGTAAGACGCCACTTAAGGCGCTTTTACACTAGAGCGACACGACACCAATTTTGGTCTGCGGACTGTCTTTGGGAGCGTCATATGTCGTGTCGTCGTCCCATTTACACTGCAACGACGCCAACAGTCCGCCGATGGTCTGTGGAAGACTCCGTCTGCGCCTTGTCGTGCTCACAGCCTTTCGTCGGCCAATTCTCTAGTCACACTGGAGGTGCGCGCGGCGACACCGACTGAACTTGCACGAAGAAATTGAAACGGCCACCAGCTGCTCCTCATTTTCAGCCGTCCTCGCTCCTCTGCCATTGTCCCTCTCGGGCTACGCGGCGCAGCCCCCGCCATCCCCCACGGCGTCGAGGGACGGGGGTGGGGACAGACAAAGGGGAAGCGAAGAAAAGACATCCGTGGGGTGCGCTGAGGGGGGTATTGTGCGGGGCCTTCTTATCTCCCCCCCAAGATCTCCCCCTTCGTTGTTTTAACCAACGACATGGGCAAATTTTCGCTTGGCCACCGATCTCCCGACGACCTGCCAATGACAAGTCTGCCGATGCGCTTTGCTGGTGTTTTCGGTCTGCCATCACGTTACACTACGACGACATGCTGTTTTTCGAGGCGTCGTCGTCTTCGTCGGCCTAGTGTGACTATATATAGACGGTCCGGCGACATCGTCGGCGGGAGACTCGTCGGCCGACCGTCTGTGTCGGCCTCGTGTCTACGTCGGTGTCGTGTCGCGCTAGCGTAAACGCGCCTTTACAGAAGCTTTAGTCTAGAAAACAAACCAGTTTCCAGTGATTTATAATTTATTCTAAATCTATGGGTTACTGCTGCGCCTAGAAGCGCGGATATGAAATAAAAAAAGTGTTGGTACCCAGTTACAAAGTAATTGAAATTGTCTATCACTTTCGATTATAATTGAACCAGGAGTCATTAACAAGAAATTAGTAAAAAAAGAGAGAGCCAACAATTCGGATGCGAAGGATGCGACGCCAAAGCTGGCTTCCCAAAGAAAGAAGCAGGACGTCGCTATCCTTCGCAATATTAGCAAGTATCCGCGCGCTGCAACGGAAATGTTGAAATTGTATTCAGTGCATTGTAACAGTATGAGCTGGGTATTCACCCAGCAAGACCTGCGCGCACAGCGGTAATATTTCAGAGGCTCGGTATTTCAAGTCATATAGAAATAGTGATTCGTAAGTGCTTTAAATAAGCAAGACGAAGGGCAATTTTAAGGGCTCGTTTTTCTTTGCTAGACACAACATTAATTTAAACTAACAGACAGGAAAGGCAAGAAAAGTATATGGGATGTTATTCTGTAGTAATTATGATGTAAATGTGAAGAAAGTAAAGTGAACGAAAACATAACTTACCGCCGGCAGGGACCGAAGCTGCGGCCTTCGAATAACGCGTCCGATGCCTGTACCAACTGACAAACCGCGGCGGTCATCTCCCCGTCCAGTTTATGGGGTATATATGTACAGTCGCGGCCACTGTTAGATGCAACACTCGAATGAGCACCTTTCTTATTGCTGGCCCCCCTAACTGCAAGTGGATGGGGAAACATTGAACGTGCGCTTTACTATTTTGTCGGAAAGAGTCTGAGCTGTTCAACCACCAGTAGCCTTATGCAAATCTAAGCCCTTGTTTTTTATGCAAGAAAATGAAATCTAGACATGCTCTGCGTGCAAGTGTTCCCTTTATCGGTGGCCGCGCCTGTACATTTTTCAACTTGAGAGTGTTATTCAGCGCCTCTAGTAGCCAAGACGGCTACTAGCGGCGCTGTCGTGAGACAGAAAAAGACTGTTCCACACTCGCCGTCATGGCTACTAGCGGCGTTCATGCAGCGGCGTCCATTTTCTTTAAGCCAGTTTCCATCCACAGATACCTCACAAGCACGCAATTTTTTTTCAACACAAAGTCAAGGACAGCGACTCCTTATTTATTTTTGTTACTTTCGCAAACCAAAAACAGTTAATGTCCGTCGCATTTATCTTCCCAACAGGTAGTGCAAGTCGTATGTGAGTATCACGAGGAGTGCTACGGTGGAGTGGTGGACATAAAAGATGTAAGGCTCCTTTACAAGTAAATACGCGGCAAGCGAATACGTAGCTTCAACACCAGTGCTACGAGAACTCTGTATCTATGAAGACGGTCATTATCACGCGCCATAGCGCAATCCACAACTGCCCGTCATTCGGGTTTGCTTTCCTGCCGTAAATATTTCTCCACCATGCACAATATTCCATCTCGGAATCGTAGCAGGTTGGACAATATTTCTTTTCTGGAAATTTTAGTCCGATGCTGTTGAACTTAGTTGTACGGTTTACCACCATTATTATACATAGATAGCCAGCAATAACACAAGAATATGTGTAGGAGTTTATACATTGAGGGGCACTGCATGCTCGAAGTTTCTAGTACTATGTATTATATCGAAAAGAAAGCCTTAAGTGGTAACACGTGACGATTATTATTATTATTATTATTATTATTATTATTATTATTATTATTATTATTAGTGGTGGTAGTAGTAGTAGTAGTAGTAGTAGTAGTAGTAGTAGTAGTAGTAGTAGTAGTGGTAGTAGTATACTTAAGAAACAGACTATTTTATACCCTTCAAAGTAACTTTAGATAAATGTGTGGCACTGAACGTGTGTTGCCACAGTACTTCGTTGTCCTTGCTGTTGATGGTCAAAAATATTCTACGATTACTGCTCTATTGCAATCAGGGCATAGCGCAAAAGCGGTCTTCCATATAAATTTAGCTGCACAAAAATGAACCACACGCAGCGAAAATTATTCCAGAGTCACCCGCCATGGCACTCCTCGAAATCATACAAACGGTTTTTCTTTGACCATGAAACATCTCAAGCCCATCGTATTTCATGGAGTAAATTCTGTGGGAACTAAACTTTCCTAGGATTTATTCCATGGGCCATTATAGAAAATATTGCTTCTTGCTGAAACAGGGAAAATAAACACCCGGTGAATGCAAAGCAGTCATCAAAAAATCATTTAAAGCTATAATCACGTCAAACGATGCATTAGAACAAAAATATTGAGAAAAAGATTCAGGAAAACGGGGACAAGTTCAGCATGACCTGTACGTGCTGGACCTACTACCTTTCTTTCTTTCTTTCTTTCTTTCTTTCTTTCTTTCTTTCTTTCTTTCTTTCTTTCTTTCTTTCTTTCTTTCTTTCTTTCTTTCTTTCTTTCTTTCTTTCTTTCTTTCTTTCTTTCTTTCTTTCTTTCTTTCTTTCTTTCTTTCTTTATTTATTTATTTATTTATTTATTTATTCCTTTCTTTCTTTCTTTCTTTCTTTCTTCTTTCTTTCTTTCTTTCTTTCTTTCTGTCTTTCCTTCTTTCCTTCTTTCTTTCTTTCTTTCTCTCTCTTTCCTTCTTTCTTACTTTGTTTCTTTTTCTTTCTTTCTTTCTTTTTTTCTCTCTTTCTTTCTTTCTTTCTTTCTTTCTTTCCTTCTTTCTTACTTTGTTTCTTTTTCTTTCTTTCCTTCTTTCTTACTTTGTTTCTTTTTCTTCCTTTCTTCCTTTCTCAAGCGCAACGAAGCCGGTGCAGCCGTCATGAAGCGCTTCCGTGCCATTTTCCTTCCCAGGAGAAGTGAAATGGCTTTAAGTGGCTGCGGTAGTGTCGTAAGGACGCGCCTACGCATTGGCACCGTGCCCAATGACTCACATTCCGGCGCCGGCGCTGGAACGTGAGGTCATGTGTTCATATCCAGACAACGTGAAATGTGGGAACGGGAAATTACAAGTGACATAGATAAAAGGTCACATTACCCTATCACAAGTGGCTTATCGCCGATGAGACATAGTTGTCAGTACGGGGTAGTGAAGCTGAACTATTGAACGACCCACTTCGCTGGGAAATCTTTCTTAGTGCATTGCTCATTAACGCGAAAAAATGCTCTTTAATTACCTGAATACGCCTAACCACACAATTTTTCAATGTTACTGTTGAAACACAATTCATTCATTCATTGATTCATTCATTCATGAGAGAGAGTGAGAATTTATCAGAAGGCTGTGAAGTTGGCCTGAGCTAATGCGCTCTGGTCTGTTACTCTACACAGAGGGAATATGGGAAAAGGGAAAGGGAGAGATGAAGGTACATGATGGGGACAGAAAGAGGTGATGCGTATGTGCAATAGCCACTTAGTCCAGCGATTACCTCACAGCGTAGTATCCATTCCAGAGTTGTCCATGAACAACTTTAGGCCTCAAGGTTGCACCCTTGTTACCCAAAAACAAGTAGAACAAAATTATTAGGTGCCCTTGTTCGTTTTTTATTGCCATTTGCATCAGGTTTCATTACTAATTTTCGAGTTTTGCGACAGCTGCCTTTTAGAGGCGTAGTTTAGACGTTGCTGACCTGTAGTAATTGCTAGCAGTAGTACTGCAATTTGTGGTCCTCTACGCTGCTGTGAAAATATCATATACTAGCAAGTGTAATTTAAGGGTTTCGTTTGCCCTTTGACAGCAACGTTCAAAACGACTTGACAGTTCTGAAGTGTAACGATTAGAAAGTTGTCCATTATTGGCTCCGACTTGTAGATGTTAATTACTGAGGTCAATTGCTCTCACAGATTGCTCTCACAGCACTTGCCGTCATTCAGCTGTGAAAATCGTTGATCAGAAATAATTCTATAACAATAAATTTTTGAGAATACATTGTCTCCGAGTGATCGTGTTCCTTGTGTTAAAAATGCAGAGGAAGACAAAAAAGGGCATTGCTGCGGAATGCTTTCTCAGCAAGTTCCTGAATCTCAATGTAAGTTTGGCACATTTTTTTTCTTATATGCAGGCCAATAATGAAGCTTCAGCTTGCTTTACCTTCGCAGCTCCCTTCATTGAAAATACAACTGATGCATAATTATCTTGTTCTGATATTACGCTGCTCTCGTTTGGTCATCTCATAGCATGTGGGGACGACTACATTCTACACGGGAGCCGGTGGCTGCGGGACTTACTCAGTATTTACTTAGTTCCACAGTGGCTGATCCCCCCATGAATAATACTTGTAAATGTGTGCACTTTGCGTTTGGCAATTGAAAACATTATCCTGCGTATCCCCGAGCACTGCTCTCTGGTATCTGCATGCCAACCATTATATTGACTGTCTGCCATGCTGCAACACCAACCGGAACGCATGGCTTACCAGCAAAGATTAATAACATGTGGTAAGAGAAAGAAGGGGAATTCAAGGGCTTGATTTCTCTGTTAAACAAAAACATTACTCACAACAAACAGACAATCAAGTAAAGAAAAGTATAGGGAACGTTATTTGTAGTAATTATGTACATGTGAAAAAATTAAAGTGGCACGAAAAGACAACTTGCCACCGGCAGGGGCCGAACCTGCAACCTTCGAACGCGTCTGATTCTCTACCGATTGAGTTACGGCGGCGGTCGTTCTCCCGCGTACACTTTATCAGGCGCACTTAAACCTGATAGTGTTAGTCCACACCGCTCTTAGCCATGACGGCGAGTGTGGAACACTGTTCTTTTGCGGACTGGCGTGACGTAGCATGGTATTTTTTTACGAGCTGGCAGTGAACTAATGATTCATCGCGTACTACTTCAAGGCGTCAAGTCTGCAAGAACGAGGCCCTTACTATGAATGACCCAAAGAAGCGGAACTCCCGGGTTCGTTTTCATTGTGAGACGCTTCACTAATGAGAATCAACAGAGAATGAATACAAGGAAAACATAGGGGACATTATTTATAGTAATTGTGATATAAATAGGAAGAAATGAAACTGGATGAAAAGACAACTACCCTGTGGTAAGGGATTTTAACTATCATAAGGCCCCAAACCACCCAGAATAAAATGTGCGCGTGAATGGCCGTACATCACGTCCAGAACGAAATAGCTGAAAAAATAATAACTAAACCCGGATTCACAAAAAATAAAAAATGTTTTACGCGATAGTCATTCGTAAATGAGAAATTTTCCGCCAATACTGTTTTTGAACACTTCTGCAGCAAATACATATCAAAATCCAATGACGATATTCACGTGTGAATGAAATCACTTCATGTTCGTCGCTTTCTACATTAGTGGCCGCTTTACGAGGCAGCTCTCCTCGCTGTGTCCACAGTCGTCTTCACTGCAGTCGGCAGATATATTCCCCATCAGGACAACCGTGAGAAAGCCCACACAGGCACACCATGTTGAAGAAGGCGTAGGCATTCGTATATGGGGTCCATAGCCACTGTTGGCTGTGAATTAGTCTGTCGTAATTCGACGTTGCTGTCCTAGCGCGCTGCCCTTGTAGCCCTGATTGACGATAACTGAAAACATGAGGTTTGGTTGTGAATGTGGTGGGGCTGCATCTCACCGGTACTTGACTTGCCATCATAAACCAGGATGTTTACGAAAAGGGTGCCACTTAATTTCAGCATGACACGGCGAGCCATGGAAAGGAAAATGATAGGTGTAACTTTCAAGGACAAATGAGCAGAGTGGGTCAGGGTAGAAACGCGTGTTTAGGACATCTCAGTAGGAATAAAGAAGAGGAAATGGTCCTAGGCAAGGCATATAGCGAAAAGGTAGTCCGCCGCGGTGAAGCAGTGGTTATGGTGCTCGGCTGCTGACCCGAAGGTCGCGGGTGCGATCCCGGCCGCGGCGGTCGCATTTCGAATGGAGGCAGAATGGTAGAAGCCCGTGTACCATGTCATATCAGTGCTCGTTAAAGAACACCAGATGGCCAAAATATCTGGAGCCCTCCACTACGGCGTCTCTCGTAATCATATCGTGGTTTTGGGATGTAAAGCCCCAGGTATCATTATTAGCGAGAAGGTAGAATAACCGCAAGTCATTAAGGGCATACGGCTCCTCAACATGGTCATAAATGCATGAGACCTATATGGCCGATGCATTTTTGACCATGTTGAGGAACCGTTCGCTCAGTTACTACAAAAGGTATCCAGATAATACATATATAATTTTCTTTAAAATTCTGTGCCCTTTACTCTACAACATTCATTAAAATTGAACTATTATACTTATGGTGAGTTTTTACCATAAGGACCTAACTTTCGAGTTATTTACATCTTTCAAGATTTTTAAGACAAACACTGTCAAGTGCATAAT
Organism: Rhipicephalus appendiculatus; assembly: GCA_030522465.1. NCBI lineage: Eukaryota > Metazoa > Arthropoda > Arachnida > Ixodida > Ixodidae > Rhipicephalus > Rhipicephalus appendiculatus. The sequence continues at coordinate 274,588 of JALIZH010012893.1, read as the reverse complement.
TTCAATTCTGGTACAATAGTTGTGTGCGCGTACACAGAATGCAAGAAAAAATAATAAACTTTTTATCTTGGAACACGTACGAAATCATGGTACCTAAATAGTAAAAAACCTGGTCTTAAGATAATCTAGTTTCTTCGTGAGCTGTAGTGCAGCTCTATCCACTATGTATCATTAACTGCGGTCCACTTTTTTCAGTAAATTGACTGTATTTTAGCCAGGTTTCCATTATAATGAATTCAGAATTTTGACACGTGCAATGCGGCCATGATTAAACGAAAGAACAGCATTCATTGTCATAACCTTCAAGACTCTGATGCCTAAACAAACACAGCGAAGACGCTGCGACGCGATTCCGATCAGCTCCTCACTTCCACCGCACAGTTTGCACGCGCAATTCTAATTGCATCGCAAATAATACTCAGGATCCATTAGAGCAAACCAGTTGTCACCCTGCACGCGATTCGCCTCGAGGGAGTCTGAAAAGGCTGAGAGCTTCGACAATGAAGAGCTTGCTTGTTCAGCATTCGGCACCTCAGTACGTCATCGGCATTTATTCGCAATTACAAAAGAACTGTATTGGCTACCGCGATATTTACGCTTGCAGAAGACCTTCACCTTTCGGCCTCTTAACTTATCGACAGGCACGACAGACGCAAGGTGTAATGAAGCTAGGAGCTAAAATTGTTCGAACAGACGCGCTGCGAAGAACAAGTGCGAATAAGAAAGCGCACAGGCCTTCGGACTCTCGTAGAAGTTTCCCGACAATTTCGTGCGTACAGCTGACTCCAGACAAGCATTTCTTGGCTTTCGTACAGGAAGTTTTCGTTTTAAAAGAATGGGCCGTGAGCACAAAGCGCATGCAAGGGGCATGTCCTGGAATACGTGTTCACCCACAACTTCCTTTCGGTAAAGCTGGTTTTAAGCCGCAAAGAAGACGTTTTTAAGAAGATCGCAAATATACCAAATATGCACGAAGGGATACCCTTTCCAAATTGCAAAGGAATAAAAAGTGATTTTTTTTATTTCGCCTTACCATGTGCCCTTAGAGCGACCCTAAAGTGAAAAATGAATCGGCTTAGATTGATAAAATGTACTGTGAGAACTCGAATGTCGTTAATTTCACCATCATAAGTTTAGTAATAGAGGAGAAAATCAAGTTCAAAGTTTTATTTGTAAATTCCGCGCCGAAATCTCCGTGCGTAACGTTACGGATTACAAAATGTACTTCTATTTTGGCGCCATTGGCTCAACAAAATTTCCTCAAACTTGGCATGTTAAGTCTATGGCCCCCTCAGAGGACGCTTCACTTCATCTTTACGGATTAGGAACTACGTAGGCCTTTGTAGGCGCCGTCAAAATGTGTGGCGTCACCGCTAATGGTGCGGAAACTTCAAGGTGGCGTCGCCACCAACACTTTCATTTTGCGCGTTTTCTCGCTCACCGAGCGTATTCTCGCCGCAAGCGTGGTGTTTTTCGTACCGTGAAGGAGCAATTTACTAGTACGAGAAAAAATCGTTTTGCTCTTTAGTGTCCCTTTAAGGGTAAGACACTTGGTTCCGAGGGAAGGCAAGCGAGCCAGGGGAAGAGATAAAGGTAGGCAATGTGATGAAGGAGTTCGCAGGTTACGTTGCCTTAGCAAGCACAGAACCGGGCTAATTGGTGAAACATGGGCGAGGGGATTGCCCTGCAGTGGGCGTGGTCGGGCTGAAGATTTCATGTGACGTGTAGTGTGGCTGTTTTCAATGACAACCTGGTTCGTGGTGTTGTCACTTCCCAAGGCTTTTCTGCAGAGGAAAGCAGCTCCTAGTTACCGAGGCAGTAAGAACGAATGGTCAAGTTTCCCATCATCGAATTACCATACGATCTAGCCTCGGGATCTTCATTTGTTGGATATGCCTGTGTCCCCTGGTACTACCGAAAATGTTAAAAATAATTTGCTCATTTAGACGCTATACGCCACTATTCAACTACGATGTCAGTGACACAACGAGCCCATTTGCTTGTAAACGACTCAGCCCTCGATTTTACCGACAGGGCCTGTAGGCTACACATATTTAAATGCAGCCCAATGACATGTCGCTTTTAGCATTCCGAAAATGTTCACTTTTTTCAGCCAGGTTTCGATTCACGAGGTGGAAGCGAAGGTTTATGGATTGTCAAAAAAATGATGGTAAGCAGTTTAAAGTTTCTCTTTATAGCCCAGCCAAACGTCTTTCATTTGTCTTTATTCACAAGGTTGTGAGTACCAGTTAAGTGAATGGGAAGCGTCCGTATTTTTCCATTAGCATTCAGATTGAATAAAGTTCAGCTGAAGTACCCATTGTACACATCTTAATACTATCGTAACACTTTTTTTGCACTTGTTTTAATGGATTTTGGGACATATCTGTCTTGTATTGCATCGTCTATCTTCTCACCGAGCCACTGTTATGCAACTCTAAATTTCTTTTTCTACCACACATGAGGATCATCTTTATGCGGATATTCAAATGGGTTAAATATCTACAGTGTGGCGATTAATCAACCAAATACTAAGTAGATGTAAGAAATAAAATGAATCGCAAGATTCATCCGGCTGTGTTGAAATGTGTTGGTAGTAGCGACAAAGCCAATCATTTGAATGGCTTTACTTCAAAGGCATAGTAGACAGTTTCGCAGAACACAAGCTAAACAGCCCCATGCCACATAGCGCACGCAAGGGGTCACAAGAGCCTTTGCTACAAACGCGTAAGGTTTATAGTCGGGACTTCCACAAGTATATCGCGGCATACAATGTGCGTCAACAACTTTGCATGCGCCTCCCGTAGCATTGCTCCCGGAAGGTAGGAAGCCCTGCATTTTAGCAGCTGTGCATGTATCCAGCTTCATGGTTAAATGTAGCTTGATGGAGGCAATCAGTGCTTCGATCAGTGTAGCAGTCTGTGATGCAGGCGGTAGTTCATCAGCGGTAAGTGTAGCACAACGCTAGCAAAATTGTCGGCAATCATGTTCTCAGTCTTCTGCGCAACATTCGTACATACCATCATAAGTGGTGACCTTGTTTCTGGCATTTCAAAACAACTCCTAGCCACAAGCGGACCACTTACAGCTGCGTGCCGGTCTCCTCATTGATGACATGCATTAATATGATGGCGTTAACATGTCCCACATTAGTCAGGTGAAGTCGACATTTCCCGCATGGCTTACTCGACAGCGCTGGCAGCGCATTCATTAGGGCACGTCTGCATTCCAGGAAGCGCTGCGTCTCAGAGCTGATGGCAGCGTTCGCTGGTCAGAGGACAAGGCAATCAAGAGACGTACAGAATACTTCTGAATGAGAATGCGAAAAATTTTGGCACGACAATTTGCTTACTGCTACAAAAGTTCTAGAAATGAGCCATGAAAGAGAAACCAAACGACATGGTAAAATGCACATTCCTCGTAGAGCCTCGGTGGCATTCGTCGCGGATAAAATTTAAGATCATGATCATTATCGGTTCGGTGACGACCTGCGAATGAAAGTTCCCGGTATGTATTCAGCCAGTGCACATGGGTTCGCTCGTGAGTCACAAGGATTAAAAGGGCCTGGAGAACGAATATTGTTAAAAGGCAATGGGTCCATCAAGTGAAATTGCTTCCTTTTGTGTTGCTGAAAAGCGACGAGGAATACGACTTTCGTACTTTTCATTGCTAAAAAAGTGCTCGTGTCTATTCCCAGGCATGCTTCTGCGGCAACCAGCAGCTGGAAATGGAAGACGGTGATGTGACCAACGCCGTCATGCACTGGATTTATGAAGTTCTGAGGTCTGACTCATGAGAAAAGAGCCTGTCAGACGTTCCAGTGTGGAATTGACGTATTTCCGGCTCCGATGGCTGCGTCTTCAATTCACTTAGAAAAATAACCTTCATAAAAAGCGCGCAGTAAAGTTTGAAAACGGGACACCGAGAAACGGAAATCATAATTTCGACACACTTGTCAACAAACTATTAAAAAAAAGAAACTAGTATCCGGATCACCATATATTTCACATTTTGACAAAGGCAAGGCACGATTTGTATGTTTTTGATTTTTTCGTCAACTCACCTCTAGAGAAAAAGGAAGGAAGGCGTAGCACGGCTACCCTACGTTAGGGTAATAAAAAATGGGATAAGAAAGATTAGAGAGATAGAGAGAAAGTGGAGGAAAAAATCAAGCAAATGAGTTGCAAGAATATTGTAAGCGCGGAATCTTCAGGTAACGACACCATACGTATTAGCATGGCCTGGTTTATGTGCAGGCTTGTTCAACAAAAGCCAACTTAAATGGAATGCTCGCAAAACGTTTCGCACGGGAAACAGAGGACAACGTGACACAGATGCAATGCACATGTCGAATTTTAGGCGGAGCGATGCTTCGGCAAACAGCTCACTGAAGTATTAAATGCGAAGCATTTCTTAGCGAACTTCGGCGATTTTGAGCGTATCTATCTATCTATCTATCTATCTATCTATCTATCTATCTATCTATCTATCTATCTATCTATCTATCTATCTATCTATCTATCTATCTATCTATCTATCTATCTATCTATCTATCTATCTATCTATCTATCTATCTATCTATCTATCTATCTATCTATCTATCTATCTATCTACCTATCTATCTATCTATCTATCTATCTATCTATCTATCTATCTATCTATCTATCTATCTATCTATCTATCTATCTATCTATCTATCTAGCCGCCTACGACTTTGTGCTCTCCTGCCCGTATCGTTAATGGTATTTACACCAAAATTGGTGTGGCATAACACCACTGTATGACAAACATGAATCACTGGTCATATCATGAAAATCATGACTAAATTGTCATGAAAAGTATGATTTACACGCCATAGCCATAGTGCTCCTGAGGCCGTATTCTTAACATTATATATCCAAAAATTGGTACGATGAGACATTTCTGCATGACCAGCATAAATGACAGGTGATAATATGAAAATCATGACCTGCATGTCATGTACAATATAATTTACATGCCACGCTCATGGCGCGCTGATGGCTGTTTTGCTAGCTTGATATACACCAAATTTGGTGTTGCGTGACGTGACTGTATGACGAACATAAATGCCAAGTGGTCATATGGAAATCATGACATGTCATGTGCAACATGACTTGTATGCCACGCTCATGGCACGCTCGCGGCTGTTTCGCTAGCTTGATATACACGAAATTTGGTATTGAGTGACGTGACTAGATGACGAGCATAAATGACAAGTGGTAATATAAAAATCATGACATGTCATGTGAAACCTGAGTTGCATGCCACGCTCATAACACTCTCGTGGCCGTTTCGACAGCTTGATGTACTATCGCGCTCAGTATGAGCTACATCGTGGGAGCGCGTGGCCAAGAGCACTGTAAAGTTGTACAGTGGCGACGATCGTGAAATAACTCGGAGTTATCAGGGGAGCGTTTAGCTGTTTCTTTGAGTGTGCATCGCCTCGCCTGGCTTTCACGCTCGCCCTCGTTTTGCCCTGTCGTGATGTCAGCTTCGAAAATGATAACGGCCGCCGTGGCTTGACACACAGACTTCGAATTTTTCTTCAGTAAAGCTAAATAAATGGCAAAACGTTCCTTCAAATAAAAGAGGGCCAGGGTGAAAGCAAGCAATAGGGAGTGATGCGCACTTACAGGAATAGCCAAACTCTCTCCCAATAACTCGAAAATATGGCACGATCGGCGCCACTTTACAGCCTTGCAGAGCGCTGGGCCACGCGCTCGCGTGATGTAGCTCATACTGAGCGCGATAGTACACGAAATTTTTAAGGCGAAAGCCTTTAATGTCTCACGCTCACGTCCGACCATCCCGTCGTCCGTCCGTCCGTCCCTCCAGCCGTGCCTTGGCACGGTGTCAGGTGGGCGCCGGGGCGCGCAAACGGATGCTGGCCGTATTGGACTCTACAGCGATCGCGCTTTGCTAGAGTAGCGTCGCTGTGCCCGGCGTCTCTAATCATGCAAGGAGGGAGACACGCGCATCACGTTCCATTCTGACCGACTCCGTCTCAATGGGCACAGGCGTTCGAGGAACACACTTTGGAATTGACAAAGTGTCCGTCAATTTAAACGCTGGAACGCGGATGGCGTCTGCACGATACGCAAGGCGCGAGAATACGAACGCATGCGAAACGGAGGCAGATTGGTCTCGCGTCTCGCTGAGATTCGAGGTAAAAAATTAAGGGAACATAAGTGGCAGGTGGTAACATCAAAATCTTTCCATGCATGCCATCTACAATGCCATTTACATGCCACGCTCATGGTGCGCTAGCGTCCAGTTCGCTAGCTTGATATGCACCAAAATTTGTATTGCGCGACGTGACTGTATGATGAACACAAATGACAGGTCCTAACATGTAAACAATAATATGCATATTATGTACAGCATGATTCGCTTCTTGCTGGCTGCTTCGCATTACATCGATTCCCACAGTGCGGGGGGATCTGCCGGTTTTTTTTACCAAATATTTTACCACCAAAAACGATATGTAGAACTACCAGGATGGACCGGCAGCGCAATTTCAGTCTTGTCTCAGTCTTGTTACGTAGAACTATGCCAACTTGCACACAGTGAAATATGTACCTTCATACTCTATGAAGCACACAAATTGTCTTTGTTTTAAATATTCAGTGTTTATGCAAGACTTATGAGAAAATGTTAGAAGAAAGATGTTGGACGCATGGAAAAAAATGCTGCTTGTAATAATAATAATAATAATGTTTATTTTTCATCAATACATTTGATGAAGGACAGCTGTAGGTAAAAGCTGCTCTCCGAAAGAGGCAGCTTGACAAGGGCCCACAGCCACCTTTGAACACGACAGAAGTGGCAACAGTCAGCAATATAAACTCAAATAACATGCAACAAAACAATGCAAGGCTAAATTAAAAAATAAAATAAAATAACAACACTAATAACAATATAGCAACTGCAAAGAACGATCAAAAACTGAACATATGTATTTCGCGCAATTGGGTCTGTGTAGATTGGAGGAAATTTATGCCAGCTTTTATGTATTTATTAAGTAGCGTAGGAACTATGTAAAATAGCTTATCTTTGGAGTAGTTTGTTTTGGAGGTTTTTATTTTCCACATTTCCTTATTTCGTGTATTAAACAATGTAATGTTTGGCTGTAGTTGGGAAAGGTCATGCAAAAAATGTCGACTTTCTTTCGCTTCACGCCTGATCGCCAATGCCAACTTAAAATCGTAGAGGTGATGGACGGGTAATATTCCAGCCTGTCGAAACAATTCGCCCGTGTGAGCATCATACGGTAAGTTAAAAATGATTCTAATGCACTTCTTTTGCATCAAGTACAGTTTTTGCAAGTTCGTGTTAGTTGTAGTCCCCCCATACCAAAAAACAATAGGTGAGATGCGAATAGAAAAGTGATTTATAAAGTAAGAGCTGTACCCTATATGGGAGTACCATTTTGCGACTGTACATCATACCCACCACGCGTGACAATTGACCTAGCACACTGTTGATATGGTCGTTCCAAAGCATATTGCTTGAAAATGTCACTCCAAGAATTTTTATATGGTTCACTAGCTCAATTTGAGTATCGCCATACCTAAGATGCAGATTTTCGTTCACAGGCTTATTTTTTGGTCGAAATAGAACAGCCTTTGTTTTGCTTGTGTTTATGTTTAAATTATTAAAGCATGACCAGAGCTTTAGTTTCACAAGAATCTGGTTCATTTTTTCCTGAAGTGTGACACTGTCTTCAGCCGAAACAAATACACTGACATCATCGGCATATAAGACGTATTTAGCATCCTGAATAATACGAATTAAGTCATTTATGTAGGCTATAAAAAGAAGAGGTCCAAGGATGCTTCCCTGTGGCACACCCTTAGTAATAGGCTTCAGCTCCGAGAACTTTCCGCGAGTCGGTCAGTGCTGCTCGGTCGTCGATGCTGCTCGGTCGTCAATGCTGCTCGGTCAGTGCTGCGGTCAGTCGGTCAGTAAAGCTTCCACGAGTCGGTCAGTGCTGCTGACCACCTTGCCGAGAGGGTCTCTACATAGTACATATTTAACATGTGGTCCTTTGCGATGTAGTGGCATACTTTGCACTTTCCCCTTAAAAAATTATGTTTTGTGCTATTCAGAAAAGGTTCTTTTTTTTCTCTTCCGAAGGCGCAGTGGCACATTGACATTTCGCACAGCCAAATTGTTCTCCATGGCTGTGCCTTTGGTGCTCCATTTCCCGCATCCTCGTTTAACTGAGAGCACTTTGTTAGCTAATGAAATATAGTGCTCGTTTTTTTTACGCGAGCAGATTATTATCCAACACTCAAGTGTTGATAAAAGGTTAAAATGCCAAATGGGGTAGTACTCATCAGTACATAGTGCTGTTGATTTCAAGAATTTCGGGTGGCAGTGCGCAGTCATGCAAATGCTAGAAGCAGAGACATCCGATGCTTTGTATGCCAGATGGGAACCGTTTCGACAGTAATGGTAGAATCTGCATCTGTCTCCGTGTTGCACGCTTCGTTAACGTTTCCAGGAACATGTGCTATCACGGATTCGTTGTCGGACATGAGATTCTCTTCCTGGCCACATTTGCTATCGCTTGAACTGTCGCCTCATGCAGAACTGTTAGTGTCGGGGAAATATGCTCCTATCGAACAAAAAAATGCGTTTTTGGCATATAATGTAACGTTATGGCGAATTTCGGCTGCACAGTCTGTAACCCGACTGCTAACCCCTTTCATGCACGGTGGTTAGTGTAGTTGACACCCATAAAAAAGTCGTAAAGTATTACCAATCTGGTTCACAGTGTATTTTAACCAACATAGCCTCAGAACCTCGCGCAGGGTGTTACATCCAAGAAAGGTTGCGTCTAAGTTCACAAAGCTTTTGCGCACGGGGGGAACTTTCAGAATCCAGCGCGGGAAGTGGCACGCTGGCTCTAAGGCTGTCACTTAGCAACACGAAAGCTTCCCTGGAGAACCAGCACCACCTGGCGCACTTTCAGATTAAACTTACGGGGAAAAGAAGATATTTGTTTGCTTTCTAAACAACTAGGTGACATTGCAAAAAAAATTTTAGTTGCTGACCACGGCGTCTGAAAGAGTTAAGTCTATTATAAAAAAAATCTAGCGAAGGAAACTCTGTAAATAGAGGAAGAGAGGTGAAGTTCTTAGTCAAGAACACTTAGCTGGCACCAGATCTGTATTATTTTGACCGACTGCAGCCGCGCGTAACTTTCTGTAGAATTGGATGAATATTCGCTTTGCTTGGTAAGTGCAATGTCGCTTGGTAAGTGCAACATCTTTAATAAGTGCACTCCATTGACGTACTATTCATGGTATGTACTTGTATTCATTTATTTTGCATGAATTGCTTCTATTAATCCATTTCATTTGCGCAGTTCCGTGTGCGCAGTCTACTTGAAGTATACAATAATTTTATTTATTTATTTACTGATTTGTCTATTTATTTATTTATTTATTTATTTATTTATTTATTTATTTATTTACAAATACCTTGCAGAGTTCTCGTAGGGTTTTGCGCCAGAAAAAAAGGGACGGGGTGTACAGCGAAACTACGAACATATAACTGCTTACCTATGAAAATCCATGTGAACAACGTCAGCTATCTAATCAATGATCCGTGAAGTAACCTTAAATCTAACTCAGAAACTTAAAGAACTGTAGGAACGAGGAGACAGTTACAATCGTAACTTACGCCGGGGGACTACCAGCGTGAGTTATTGCAAAATTTTGCGGCAGCCAGAACATCCAGAACAACCAGACCAATCGTCAACACCGCCTGTGCTCTTTGATGCACCTCTATATGCCAACTGGACTCTGCCGAAGAGAGGCCACACTGCTTTATCGTTTATGGTTAGGTGTGGCATTTACGAAATCGTATTCCTTCCGCATTGGAATGGCCGACAACGCTCTCTGCGATGCCTGTCGTTGCGAGGAGACACTACGCCACATCCTGTGTGACTGTCCTGTCTATAATGATCAGAGGCAATCACTGGCATCCGTTCTAGCGCACCTGGACAATGGACAAATATCTGTTGAAGATATTCTTGCATGTCGTCGACAGAGGACATCGCAGATGAAGGCGACCAAGGAACTACTGCGGTTTCTGAGAAAAACAGACTTGGACAAACGGCTGTGACATAGATGTCGTGCATCACGCCAGAGTGATCGATTGTGACCGGCTACGTGTTTGTGTGTGCGTGTGTGTGTGTGTGTGTGTGTTGTGTTACGTGCTATCTTTCTTTCTCCTTCCACTCTTTCCTCTGCCCTCTTTCAATTTCCCCCATCCCGTTCCCACGTGTAGGGTAGCAAACCGGTCATCCTGGACTGGTTAACCTCCCTGCCTTTCCTCTCTGCCATTTCTTCTCTCTCTTGCGGCGGGAAAGCCGTAGAGCGTCGATCGGCTGCCGCGGACCCAGTGCTGACTGCACCGGCACAAGAACTTTTAAAGTGATGCCATTATTACGAACAGCATAACTTAGCGGCAAAAATAACCCGCGTCGTCAGTGAGAGGAAATCAAACCCGTCGCGCAGATGTGTCCTACAAACAATGCCACGTTCCAAAAGTAGGAGCGGCCAAAAATTTGGCGTGGCATTGCGCAGCTCTCTGTAGTGTCGAGTGTCGCTGACACAATATACTAAATTACACAGATTACGCAGAATGCCTAAGTCGGTATGTTAATTATTTGAAATACTTGCGATACTGGCGCAATTCCGGCGAATTCCGGCAGTGTTAGACCATGTACAGTAATGCCAGCTATATCATGGGAATTCAGAAGTGTAAGCATGCGGTTACTTCACATCTGGTGATCGTAGTTCTAAAATGCACAACTTAACATAATTCAGGTGGGCGTGTACACTCACGAGAGAAATTGCCCGATTAGCACGCTACATGTAAGGAAACGTCAATCCATTAAATAAATGCTGAGAAGGTGCCCAGTGCTATCACTTGCACTCGCACCATTTGTGCGCGGGAAGAGAAGGGTGCACAGAAATGTGACAACCACCCCGCCTTCACTTATACTACACGGATTCGAAGAATTTCCGCCGCAGAAGATTCGTGAGGGGACGCTGATCAACTGCTAGATAATTGTATGATTACTATTTGTTTCAGGACCCCTTTTACTATTTTTGCCTGCGAGTGGCCCACGTATTATTTTTAGCAGGACATCACGATGATGTCAGCGCCGGCCGCGTCGTCAATTGTCCTTGTAATACATATCACTATAAAAAGCTGTAATGTGACATGACTTCGCATATTGAGCGACATTGCAATATGAGCGCCTTTCTCCAAGAAATTAAGTTTTTGAACCACAAGAAACAGACCAAACGCTGATCACATATTCCCCCTGAGACATGCAGAAACAAAGTACTTTCGGACTTTGGACAAAACATGCTGCATACATCTGTAATGCCTGTATGACTTTTTGAATGCGTCACCCTGCCGAGTGCATTTTAGGACTCGTTTAGCAGAAGATTACGTGAAAACATTACGTGTGCCGTGAGGAGCATCGCGGTAACAGAAATAATATACGCGAGACGACCTACAAAGATAAGCGTCTGTTCACGCGCTCCACATTTCAAAAAATACATTGGGGCAGTTTTTGCCGCCCTCTCGAAGCTAACTGCCACGCAGCTTTTGTAATACGTAAAGTAAAAATTGCAGCAACCAATCGCCTTGCGTAGCGTTTGTGTGAGATAAAGGAAAATATGAAGTTCTGGTTGATTTCACACTCTCGCATAACATTTCACTTTGAATATACCCAGGGCCGAATTATGTTCACAATGATGCGAATTTGTTTACAAATATGTCAATACTGATGATGCTTTTGATCACAATCGTTCAAAGAGTATCATGTAATTTTGAAGTACAGCCAGGACTACAGCCACCGTTTTTATGTAGCCTTCTTGCATATGTGTCGTCCTGGCGCCATGTATATAATGCTGGAGATGATAATCCAAATATTAGGTCTTATTCTCCTTTTTCAAATAAAAAGGCTGTACCGCTTTGGCGAAAAATGCAGAAGTGAACAATAATAGGAGTAAACGATAAATTAATAGATAGTATAACAGACACTTGGCGATTGCAGGAACCTGTCTGCAATCTGCAAGTTTACAAAGAAAAGGGAAAGGAATGACGAAGGTTCTGTTAAATTTAATGTATTATAAGGAAGCTTGGCTCTGCAAATCACGAAAAAAGAGAACAAATATTGCTTCAGACAAGAGCAATGCGCCGCTCCGTATTGTTGCGAAATATGGTCCGCGTGAATGGCCAGCTGAGATTGTCGATCCGTGCGCCGGGTGGACAGTTGAGTCAATAGTGATGGCGGTCACCGCTAGGGCAGACTACCTTTACTGAGACAGGAGGCGGCCGATAACTCTGACATGTGAGATTGTCCTGAAAACATGCTGAAGTTCATATTCTGCGTGATCACTGTATGTGCTACGCTGCTTTTTTCCAGTTACACACACTCTGAATGCGTGTGCGAAGTCTCCAGGTAATTTTTTTTTGTTTCGGAAACGTTATCGCTCTGCGTTTTTATTATAGCCTTTCTGAAAATGAATATCATAGCAATAACTTCTGATAGCACAAACCCTTTGCACTGCCAAGATAAACTGGGTGTATGTTAAGAAATAAAAATAAGTAATGTGCAATATTATTATAATTCCTTCATGTACTTAAATTCTGTAGGAACAAAACTCTGTCGTAGAAATTTCATGCGGCGGTATCCAATTTTTCATAAAAGCCATGAAAGGCAATGTAGTTACAATTAGATGAGAATCGATCCTATAATTAACTTATATTGATTGTCTTCATCAGCGGTTTTCCACATGAAGACAGTCTCAAATGTGGATGAGGCTGCCGGCGCTAAAATTTCTGCTAAACGAAACAGGACATACGTGCAGGTGGGATTAGCAAATTTGTTCATTTGTATCGCCAATCCGCAAATTTGGACACAATTTCTTTTTCGTCTGTGTCTGGGCTCTCCTTTGCAATGTGCCCCACTGTCTCTTGAGCTCCACTTCGTCACAGTACACAAGGTTGTTTTTTAGGGGCGAAGCTCCTAGGACATAGGCCAGTCCGGCGTCGTCGTCATTGTCGTAATAGCCACCATGATGATGACGCTGATGACGATTAACAATTAGCGCGTTCGAGAGCACATTCTCATTGAGGGGCGAAGCTCCTTAAGGTCGAAGGCTGTTACATCACTCCACCCGGTGTAGCCACGCTAGTACTCGCCGCTTCCGCTAGAGGTTCAACTGTGCTCTCATTTGATTTGCATGGCGCCCACTAGATGGCTCTGCGGCGCTCGCTCCACTCTCCGGCGCGGTCGTCACTCAGTGCGCTTCGATACTACTACTACCTACTACTGCTATGAACAACGAAGAAGACAAGGTGGCGGCGGAGCGGACGGCTCGCAAAGCGGCTGCAGCGCGGGCTCTCAAGTTGTGCGAGAGAGAAGTAGGCGCCGGCGACGCAGACAAGCGGATCCAGATTTGCGGGCTCGTGAAGCTGCAGCGGCACGGCAGCGTCAGCAAGCTGATCCAGAGGCGGCGAGGGCTCGCGTCACGATGTGTCACGTCTTCGCATGATAGAGTGGGCAATGTACGGGGAGATTCATGGTTACCCAAATGATCCCCCCGCAGCTTCGCCCACTCATCATCGTTCACTTCGTGGATATGCTGTGATTTTTTTTAATGGTGAAGTTGTTCGTGGTCGAGCCTTTCACGTCCTCGATCCGTGGTAACGCTTGTGGGCATCATAAGCGGGTATGCGCCACATACAGTGGGTAAATCCCACTACTCACCACTGGACCACAAAAAAAGAAAGCAACAGTTAGCCCAGCAAGCAGGTATGTGCCACAGAAGTTCACGTGGCCTGTCGGAAAACTATCATCATCATAAATGCGCATGTGCCACAGAAATTGAGTGAACGCCACTACACACAACTTCCACTAAGAAGGAAGAAGGCAACAGTTAGCCCGACAAATGGCGCGCGCGTTTCCATTGTCAAACCACTGTCGCGTGATACTTTGTAGTTATCAATGGGGGGTACCATACTACAACCTCGAAGCTTTACAAAGAATGTTTATTAAAGAGCAGTAATACAACATACCGGAGCCTTTTAAGCGAAGGCTTCTGGGTAAACCTGTGAATAAGAATGGTATGGTCAAGATGCAATAAAACTATACTACCACCTCAGTTTGCAGGCACAACGTGCACATGACCGGGTTGATTGGCGGAACATGGGAGAGGCCTTTGCCCTGCAGTGGGCGTAGTCAGGCTGATGATGATGATGATGATGACCACCTCAAAGCTTGCGAGTATTTCATAAAGAGCCGTCATACACAATCTATGCACTAGAAGAAAGGACTCCTCGTCGTAGAAAAGATGGAAAAGGGGCGACTTTATTGCCCAGAGCACAGTTACAACGCGTCCATTCCTGGCCGTTCCAAATCAGTCCAGTTCGAGCCACGAACGGCTCGCTCCACCCGCTGGTCCCATCATCGTCGTTGTCTTTTAATATTTAATACACTCCCGGGCCTGAGGTGGATAGTTCTAAAGGGTACAGTTTTTGTACAGGCCTGAACAGCTGCGAGCCGTTGTGTATGTTAACTTTACAAGCATTTACAAGTATTTTAACTTTACTCTTCCTTAGAGGAAGAGTAAATGTAAGATATTGGTCTGGAATTGACAACAGCTTCAGTTTCAGTCAGCAAAGTGCTCAGTTCTTGTGAGTCAACAGACGCCCTGCCCAATGACTTGTGAAGACACACCTTGACAATACGAACTAAGCGCTCCCAAAAGCACCCCACCAAGGAGCTCTCTCTGCAATAAATTTCCACGTTATGCTGTGGGTGGAGCAATACCGGCTGACTTCGTCCTTCCTCAACAACTGGTGCATGCAAACTAATTCACGAGCAGTTTTCTTAAATGTCGTAGCGTTGTCTGAGTAGAGTATTCGCGGTATACCACGTCTTGCACAAAATCTTTTGAATGCCATGAGGAAAGCGTTTGCGGTAAGTCCAACAACATACTCAAGATGAATTGCTCTTACTACTGCGCATGTGAACAGGGCAATGTACACTTTAACACCACTGAAATCTTTCGCAAACACTGGTCCTGCAAAGTCCACTCCCGTAACTTCAAAAGGGCGCGAATAGCACACACGATCACCGGGAAGTGGGGCTGTTGGTGCACTCGCCGCCTTGATTCGGAACCGCGCACATATCACACATTTTCGGAGCACTCGCTTCACTGCTTGTCGCGCTCTGGGCACCCAGAACCGGGCGCGAAGCTCAGTCAAGGTATCGCCGACACCACCATGGAGCACACTTCTATGCGCTTGAAGATTGATGAGGCGCGTGATCGCGTGGTTGCACGGTGGTAGAATCGGCGCCATCTCGTTGTACGTGATGATTGCGTTCTGAAGGCGAGTTTTAATCCTCATGACGCCCTTTTCATCGATGAAGGGATTCAGGTCTTTTATTGGCGACGTCTTGTCGAGGTGTTGTCCACGTTCAAGTAGGGCTCTCTCCTTGGGATAAGTTTCTGACTGTGTTTGCCTGAGCCAGACGTTCTCCGCTTCTTGAAGTTCAGTAGCTGTAAGTTCTCATTCCCGATGAGACTCTGGCGCTCGACAGTTGTAGACGAAGCGTTTTACCCATGCGGTGACTCTTGTGGTACGCAACCAAGAACTGAATCTGTCGACATTGAAAAGTGGTTCAGTTGTCACGCTCAATAGTACTGGAACGCTTGTCTTTAACTCTGACGCAACTTGTTTGTCTACAGCTCCGGAATCTCGATTGTCAGGCATCCTGGGCCAAGTATCTGCGGGACATCGAAGCCAGTCGGGTCCTTTCCACCACAGCTGGCTATTGCGAAGGTCTGTCATAGAAAGTCCTCGCGTCAGCAGATCGGCAGGGTTTTGTGTTCCCGGCCAGTGATGCCACTGGTCTGGATCTGTTTCTTGACGTATCTCGTTGACTCTGTTGGAAACAAATTGCGTTCACTTGGTTGCTGAGCTTCGCATCCAACAAAGCGTCACAGTTGAATCCGTCCACATGTGCGCTTCGATTGTCCAGTGCTTCGATTTCAGCGCTTCCCGCAAGAACTCTAGGATTCTAGAAGCCGGAACGGCGGCTACTAGTTCCAAGCGTGGTGATGTAATTTGTTTGAGTGGAGCCACTCTACATTTCGAAAACAGAAGCTGGACGTCCACTTTACCATACTGATCTTCAAGTCTGAGATAAGCGGTGGCGCCGTAAGCACTAGAGCTGGCATCCGCAAATACATGAAGTTGTGAGCTTGCCGGCTTGTCAAGTAATAATTAGAGCTCACACCTCGGAAGTGAAAATGGCTGAGATCCTTTGAGTTCGTTGGACCAAGTTTCCCACTCTTTTCTCAGTGGCTCCGGCATGACTTATTCCCACGCTGTACCATGCTGCCACAACCTTTG
This sequence comes from Rhipicephalus appendiculatus, assembly GCA_030522465.1. Lineage (NCBI taxonomy): Eukaryota > Metazoa > Arthropoda > Arachnida > Ixodida > Ixodidae > Rhipicephalus > Rhipicephalus appendiculatus. Next base: position 258,112 of record JALIZH010012893.1, on the reverse strand, counting down.
AAACAGCACTTTCATTCTCACGATGAACGGTGATAGCCAGCCTAATGGGTCAAAAAATCGTGCAGTGGTCTGTAGGACACACTTCTCTGTGTCTTTCCTTTTGTCAAGAGGCTCCAACAGGGATTCCATGTTTAGAACAAGCTTGTCCGCAGTTGAACCCCATAGCAGACCTAGAACCTTTGTAACAGGCGCTGCTGAACCGGAGTCCAGTTCATTAGTGATGTGTCGTTTGAGCTCGTCATCATTAGTGGACCATTTTTGCAGCTTCATGCCAGCTTTGCTCAGGATGAGATTCGCTTCTTGGTAGAGGCGGAACGCTTCGCTTGAAGAATCCACTCCTGTGACGAGATCGTCAACATAGAAGTTCTCAGTAAGTTGCATTGCCGTTGATCTCAGTGCAGAATCGACGTGTTTGAAGTGGTGTTAGAGCGTGGCTGTCGAAAGGAATGGACTTGCCGTGGTTCCAAATGGTACTCGTGTCATTCGATACTCCACAATTTTTGGCGTGGGTTCACTTGGCATCGGCGGGCGGTCAAACCATAAAAACCGTAAGGCGTCTCGATCAGGTTCCTTAATGCCGATTTGAAGAAACGCCTTCTGGACATCAGCAGTAAGTCCTATCTTGTGCAGCCTGAAATTCACCAACATCTTAACCATGTTGTTGTTGATGTTCGGTCCCTTTTCTAATAACTCGTTGAGAGACGCTGCTCCGCTTGCGTGTGACGAAGCATCGAAGACCACCCTCAGGCGTGTCGTCGAGGATGGCTCTCTGATAACCGCATGATGTGGCATATAGTAGCATCTCTCTGCCGACTGGGATCTTTTGATTTTTTCAGCGTGATCATCCAGTTCATATTGTCTGACTGCTTTGTCGTACTGCTGAATGAGCTCCTTGTCGTTTCCAAATCGCCACAATAAACCCTGTAGGCGTCTAACTGGAACACTTCGGTTGTCTGCGAGATCTGTCTCGACGCGCTTCCACGGAAGCGCTACTTCGTATCTCCCGTTCTTAAAAGCAATTTTCTCCGTGAATTGCCGTACCACTTCATTTTCTTGGTCGTCGTGAGACGAAGGTTCGGAGATGCCTATGCTGTCTAGGTCCCAGAATTGATGTAGGGCTTCAGATACGTTAGCTTCTGCGCAACTCGTAAGAAGTACACACAACACGTGCGCGCTGGCTTCCTTGAAAATGCGCCCATCGCATGGAACTGGTCCTTGAAAGGTCCACCCAAGCTTAGTGTTAATCGCCGCAAGTCCACTGACTTCCTCATGCGAACAAACTTCGTTTAGCACTATCCTTCCACATTTGATCGGCTCCTATGAGTAAGCTGATGCCGACTTCTGTCTTTAAGGCCAGGTAGCGATACGAAGTCAGCAATAAACTTATTTTCAGCTGCCAGCTTCTGCACAAATGCGTGTGACTGCGGAGGTTCAATCAAATGATCGCAAATAAAAGGAACCTCTAATGTCTCGATTTCGTGCTTGACGCTGTCAAACTGGCTCATCAATGTCACCTTGACTAAGCTGAGTTGCTTTTTTGGAGCGCCTCTCGAACCACCGAACGCCTTCACGTCAACATCTACCTTCTACAGTATTGGCAGGCTTAGTTTTCGAGATATATCTTTCCTGATAAACGATCTTTGACTTCCTTTGTCGAGTACTCCTCTTATAAAGCAAGAACTGTGTTCGCTTAGAGCCCATACTCGAAACGTCTGTAGTAACACGTCGTTCTTATACAAGCTGTCTGGAGACGCTTGAGCGGCAGCATGCAGGATCTGGCTGGGGCGTTCGCTTGGATTTCTTCGTTCGCGCGTAGTTGGGGTCACAAAGAGCTATTGCGTGCTTCCCTTTACAATTAGCGCATCAGATGTTGCGTCGGCAATCCTTAGAGCGGTGACCTGATATTGTGCACTTGAAACATCTACCCGATCTGGCCAGACGGCTCTTCTTCTCATGCAGACTTAAGGTAGAAGTGCACGCTTCCGTAGCATGTGCGGGTGAAAGGCAGAAAAAACAAGTACCTGTCGTCTTGTTAGAGTCGCTGTGCAAAACAGAAGCGGTAGGCGTCGCACTGGGCCTCCTGTCACGCCTTCCTTCAGGCGTGTCGTGAACACACGACTCCTGTAGTCCGCTTTTCTCACGGGCTTCTACCTCCAGCCGTAGATGGTCCAACAGCTGCTGTAGCTCCGTCTCCGACGAATGAGTCTCATTGGGCGTTTGCAGGGAACTCTGTCGCTTGTAGTGTTCCACCACGATGTCATTGGGGATCACCTTGGTGAGAATCTCGAGGAGCATCGCAGCGTATGAAAGCTCCGATCGTCCAAGAGCCCTGAGACCTCTCACGTTTATGGTCCCCACCGTATCTAGGAGATTTCTCATGGCGGTCACGTCAGTGGAACACCGTACAGGCTTGAGCGTTCTGAGGTTCTCCAAGTACTTCTGCTCGATGATCCTCGTGTTTCCGAAGCGGTTGGTAAGGATTTCGATGGGATCTGAATATGAAGCATTCAGTCACTTGAATTCCCTCGATCGCTTTGGCCGCTGGTCCAACCAAAAGTGATTTCAGGTAGTGGAATCTTTCTACGTTCGTCAGACCAGCGTTTGTACGAACTGCGTCCTTGAACACGTCCCAGAACGGCTGCCACTGTAGCATTGCTCCAGTTGAAGTGCACCAAGTCGAGCTTCGGTAGTCTTGAAGCACCGGCAACCATTCTTGACGCATCACCGATGGAACGATCTCCCGACGTCGTACCTGGAGCTTGCACCGTCGTTGGGTATCGGCAGGCCTCGGTCCACCTGTCGTTTCAGGCCGAAGTTGCTCGATGTAGTAAGAGAGAAGGGACAACGTAGCTGCTGCGTTGTCTTCATACTCCGAGACCGATAAGTAGTCCTCGGCTGCTTGCTCGTCCGTGAGGAGTCCCTCCAGTTGTTCGTTGAGCACACGTAGTCCGTCGTTGCAGTTCTTCAGTCTGTCGTGCAGAACTCGAAGCGCCGGAGTGCTAAACTGACTCGATTGAATGAGTTGACCTTGCATCGTTACGGAGACGCGTATGCAAAGCTCGTTGAGTCGCTCGTTTGCCCTTGATCCGATCCATCTTCGTTGCTGTGGAAGTCCTTTCGTCGTCGGTCGCTTGGATCACAAATACTCCCGGGTTTCGGTACCATAAAATGTAGAAGAAAGGACTCCTCGTCGTAGAAAAGATGGAAAAGGGGCGACTTTATTGCCCAGAGCACAGTTACAACGCGTCCATTGCTGGCCGTTCCAAATCAGTCCAGTTCGAGCCACGAGCGGCTCGCTCCACCCGCTGGTCCCATCATCGTCGTCGTCTTCTAATATTTAATAAACGGCTTGCAAAACACAGAAATTCGTTAGCCTGACAAAGGAAACGACACCAGCTTCCCTGTTTCATCGGTTTCCGAGAAACGCAGCTGGTTGAAATTTTGAAAATGGTAGTAATCTAGGATGAGTGAATCCATCAGTAGAATACACCAACACCTTGTTATCAATGGCTGGGCTTTAGGTTTACCCAAATTCTTTGGAGCTTCACAATGTCATACGTCATCTAGGATTTTATTTCAGAGAGCTGGTAGTGCCATAAATCTTCAATATCCTCGCCTCAATTAGAAGACAGTGTAAAGGAGACTAGAAAATGCGTCTCCTAGACCAGGGGTCGGCAACCTGCGGCCCGCTTCGCAATACATGCGTCCCCCCGGCACGACGTCAATACCCCCCCCCCCCCCTTTTCGTTCGCTTGTCACTTCTTACCTGATGGCCGACACGGCCTAAAATCAGATTCTCGCTTGCAACCTATGTTTGTTTTGCAACTTTGTGACAAGTGGGCTGTAAAAAATTCACAGCATATCCACGGAGTGAATGATGATGAGTGGGCGAAGCTCCGGAGGTTCATCGGGTAAACCGTGAATCTTCCGTGAATTCTGCCCAGCACATCATCAACGACGTGAGATCGGGTGCGTTTATACTAAAGGGTCGATGAGAGTCATGGCGACTTGCGGCTCACTTTAATTTTACATGTACGCTGTGAATTTTTATTGTTTAATCCCGCACAGGGGAGAAATCTCACACAGGCGCTGCCTTGGAGGTCAAAATCCAGTGCCTATATATACGGGGTGGTCAGTGAACGGTTGTGCAGCGCGATCAGTCGGTTTTTGCAATCAAGAAACTCGCTAGCTGACGCAGCCTGCGTCGGCGTCGCGAGGCGAGAGAGGGGGGAGACCATAGGAGAGAGGGGGAAGCGTAGGAGAGGAGAGGGTGAGGGCGACCCCTAAAATCGGAGAGCAGCTGCACCGCCAACGCCATCTAGCGTACCTTCACCCAACCGCCATATTGTACGCATGTCTATGGGACAGCGCCCTCTCCGGAAACGAGACGAGAAATGGAATGCGTACAGCGCCATCTAGTGTATCGTCACCCAACTGCAGTTAGCATGCATCTCTATGGGACAGCGCCCTCTATTGTACGATAAGGGGAACACTACGGGGTACAGAGGACAGTTGACGACGCTGCTCGACAACCGGCCAGGTCTCGCCATGAGGGGAGCTTCGCTCCTAATAAACATGATTTTTAATCCAGTTTGCAAAATTATTGTAAGTTCGCCGAACTTTTACGCTTTGGCTGCTGGCGCCTCCTGCTCCCCTACCCCTTATTTACCGCCCGGCCCACAGCTGTGTCAGCGTCATTCAATTGGTCCGCCGCCCCAAAAGGCTGCCGACCCCTTTCCTAGAAAGACTCCCCCCCACCCTCCGCCCCGTCCCCGCCCAGTCCGTTTAGTTGCTGAAAGCCAACGCGTCACATATGGGTCAATCCCCACCAAATGTCTCAGCCATTTCGGCGACCATCTCAAGCATACTCATAGAAATTTGTGCTCATTTAGTGCACTGAAAACAGTAAATTGCTAAAATATCTCGGAGAGAAAAATTTTTTGATCACGTGGGAGCCTTCCGAATTACGCGGAATATCTTTTGAGTGAGGGAGTGTGGCTTGTCAGAATAACTATTCTGAGAGTATCGTTTGTTGTTTCAATACCAAATTTGCTTCAGATATTACGCAATGGCATTTACGTAAGCTGTTTGAAGCTCAATATCATTACTGCATTTTTTACCATATACGCTTTCATAAATTATGCGAAAATGTTCTATTTTCCATTTTGTTCCTTGCAGTATGATGCTATGAATGAATATCTGAGTAATGAATACTTACTCTACATAAGGTATTCCTTGCGTTACAAATAGTTTAAGGCCACTAATGTTTATATATTTTACGAGAAAAAATCACAAATTTGAGAAAATTATCATTTTGGTCTGCATTGAGATGCAGTTTGCGCCACGTGGTGCTCCAACCAAAAATCAGCTTTTTACCTCAATCGAAAAGAAATAAATAGTTATTCCTATATGCAAGTTTTATCATATGATTTTTTGTTTTAACCAAGAAAATAATGTTTAAGGTGTCCCATTGACGGCTATTTTCCCGTTTGGTCATACAGGAGCTCCCTCGTTGAAGTTTGCCACCAGCAGCCGTCAAAGTGGAACTTGAAAAAATATTTTCTTCCTTAAAACAAACATAGTATTGACAAACCTAGTATTGACAAACCAAAACAAACATGGTATTGACAAATAAGAATAACTGTTCATTTCCTTTCGATTGAGGGATAAAGATGATTTTTAATGGGAACACCACGTTGTGTAAATTGCGTCTCAATATGGACCAAGATGACGATTTTCTCAAATTTCTAAATTTTTTTCTCGTAACATATATAAACGTGAGTGGTCTGAAAAAAAACTTTAACGCGAAATATACCTTCTGTGGAGTAAGTATTTACTACTCAGGTATTTATACATATCGCAGTATTATAATTTTCACAAAATATCTGGGGGCGTGTATGGTAAAAAACCGCAGTATTGTTACTAAGCTTCGAACATCTTGCACAAATACCTTTGCATAATATCTGAACCCAATTTATATTGAAACAATAAACGGTACTCTCACAAGAGAACACTCTTTTGGGCTAGTTGGTTTGTAACGTTCATTGAGGCCAAAGCGCTCAAAAGACAGGGACCACAGACAGGGACCATCCTCTTTCTGTGGTCCCTGTCTTCAGCGCTTTGGCCTCAATGAACGTTACTCTCACAATAATTTTCTTCTGACCAACCACACTTAGACGTCATTCTGCAAAACTCGGATAGGCTCCCACGAAAGCAAAAAAAAATGTTTCTCTCCGAAATATTCCAGAAATTCTTAGTTTTTAATGCACTAAATGAGCACTTTTTTTCGAATGCATTTGAGATGGTCGCCGAAGTGGCTGGGACGGTTGGCGTGGAACGAGCAATATATAATTGCTTGTTACTACTCCCTACCATAGGCCGACTGGTTCTTGCAGATGCGCCAGTTTCTATTAGTCCCTATCTCTTCTTTGTAGTATTTGGAAAAAAAATTGCCAGTAAGGCAGAATATTTCGATCACGATATGAAATGGTTTAACGAAACACACCAATAAGAGCTTTTCTATTGTGCTGCCGCGCATATATGTATATCACAGATGCATTTTTAATTTAATAACATGAAGTGTACGAAATATATGGGTTATAGGTGCGAGGGGGAAAATACGGATAAAGAATGCACCTTGATGAAACCTGTAGTCGGTTTACATTTTATTACTTTGATCTGAGGAACCGCTTCGCGTTCTATCTTTCTCTGTGGCAGTGGGGAAAATACTGTGGTATCACAGGCGCACCGGGAAGTTATGGTTCAAAAGGGCAGCGGAATGCCTATTCCATGATAAGAAGAAAGACATTTGCTGCGGCAGAAACGCTACGAGATCAGCCTGAATAAAAGTTCTGTCGTGCTGTTCCGCGTAGGGGAAGCGAAACGGGTGTAAAGAGAGAAATAAAGTGGAAAATAATGCGTTATTTAATGAGGGGAATAAATGTAGATAAACGTGCAACGTCACAGACCCTTCAGTCTCATCAAATTCGCCCTCGCTCTATACTTTCACGAGAGATTTGAGAATCCGACGAATGTCCTAACAAAATCTTTTCAGATAATTGGTGGGGGATTAATATTTGACGAATTCGATACTCTTGTTACAGGCCGGGAGGTAAACTGAATCAGTGACATTTGCCAACGAGAACAGCTATTCAGTAGTACTTGCACTGCATTAGAATAAATGGGAGAAAAAAAAGGCATGGAAGTAACGTTAATAGCTATCAAGTACGCAACAGAATATTTAGATATCGTGTAAGCCAGCGGTACATAGCACTATGGTACCGCCCATATGTCTTCCGGACAACACAACCTTTGAGATCGGCCCACGTCCTTAGTCCAAACGGTGGTGTTTCCAGTGTGGTCTCTCTTGTGTGTTTCCAATCCCCTATTACCACACCCCAATGCAGGGTAGCATACCGAATACCACCTGCTGCCTCCCTGTCACCCTCTTCTCACTCTCTCCCCAATGTGAACGAAATGGGCCTGTGATGCTTTCGAGGTTTTCCTCGGTGCTTCTTGCAGTGAACCTGTGCTATCAACCACCGCCGTGCTTGAGACCATTATCCGTCATGCCTGTAATGTTATCACGTATAAAGGTTCTCGCACGCTATTTCTTTCAGTGGAGTTACAAATTAACGAAATGCAGTCATAACAGCCAAGTTATTTTAAAACATACGATGTGCTTATGCATATATTGCGTATGATTACGTACTGAAAACTTCAGACAGCTGAGACTTTGGCCGTTAATAGCTACTACACAATCAAATAAGTTCCACGGAGATCGGTTATTTGGTGAACAACATATCATAGAGAGCTGGGAAATAGCACAACTAAGCGTTTTTCCGACGGAATGCTGCTTTTCCATCTCGTAATTCTTGTTCGGAATACTGTGCCTTGTCAATTGATCCTAAAGCGCAATAATTGTTAGCTTCATAGTACCTGAATGAAGGGTGTTCGAACGTCCAAACAGTTCACTATTGCCCTCCTCCATTCTTATTTACTCCACGGCCACCACCACTCCAGCCTCTAATTAGCATAGTGATAGGATAGCCGTAGGCTAATCTTCAGCACTTTCATTAATGTGTTATTTTCGTACGTCTTTCACTCAACCATTCAAGCCTGTCACATTTATCTGTTTCCCTTCCTAATTTCCCAAGTGGTTTCAGTACTTCGTGGTTTTCTTAATGCTGCGTAAGATGTGACTAGCCTTTGACTTTGCACGGGGAACAAACAATGACAAGGATGCTCTCACACAGCAACGTCGCAGATGCTAAATGCCCTGAAGCCGATATCCAGTATTCTGATGGACTGCGCGGCGGACGTCATCATATCTTACCGGGCCAATGCCACCTTTCTCAGAAAGGTGAGTGACCACCCATGTAATCCAGGGCTAGCTTAATTCACTTTCCAAATTCAGTGCATACCAAGTGCGCTATACGGGCCGTTGAATACCAACTCGCCTTGCTGACGGTTCTGTCGCCGGAATACGCACAGTGAGTTTCATCTTCGCAGTGACGCGCCTACGATATATAGTGTTTACTAATTCTCACAGTTGATAACGCTGCAATCGAGACAAGTAATGGGATCGCTTTGTCATTTCTATTACACTGGAACAAAGCTGAAAAAAAAGGAACTGACGGCAAGTATGGGCTCCTATGTACTGGGCGCTGTGAAGTAGTGCTTTCAGGAGCAATGGTCAAGTCTGAAGGATTTCGCATGTTACTTTTTATGTGTACGAATGTCTCCCAGTTTAAGCTTTGCTCGTACATTTATCAATAACAGGAATCTCTCAACAATGTAGGATTAGATGAAGACGTAGCGAAGCCTGTTACGTTGGGCTGCAGGTATTATAAAGTGTTCATGGCACATACCCAAAACCCAAAGCGTTTGCGATCGTGTCCCGCCTTCACCATGGCGTTTCAAATGGTAGGATATGTTCCATGTGTGCTGCACCTAATCTCGTAGAGCCCGCCCTCGTCAAAATTTAACCAAGATATGTGGAAGTTGGTTGATGCTGTTGGTGTACGGGGTTTAATGTCGCAATGCGACTCAGGCGATGACAGGTGACGTATTGGAAGGTCTTCGGACAAGATCGACCACCTGGAGCTATTAGAAACACGGACAACCAATTTTACAGCGAAAGCTGCGATCAGATCACAACAACAGTGCCGTAGTCGTTCGCCGCCACCGCCGCCGCTGGTGTCCTTAACCGCTATCGCAAGAAATAAAAAAAGTGATATTAGAAAGAAAATATCAAGGATCGGATGGGATTTCAACCTACGCCCTCCACGTGGGAGCCGTGTATTCTGCTACAGAGACACGCTGGTCCTTGACACTCCTTAGCAAAAAAGCCCTAGACAGGCGTCATATCGGACAAAGAATCGTGCTAATATATGCAGTACAGCGTGACAGAAGAGGAAGATAACAACCAGGCGTCACACAGTGCTAATTTGCACAATGACTGTGTGGTTTAAAGCTTCCCACACACTGCAAACAGGTCCGCCGTAAATCTTCAATGTCCTCAACCCCATGAAGCATCAACGAAGTGCATATAATGCCTTACAGAGGTATAGCGGGTACCTCGCTTATTCGCAGGAAGACGAAGAATGGCATAGTGGGTGATTCCCTACTTCAGCAAGAGAAAGAGAAAGAGGTTTATTTACAGAAAGGCAGAGAGGTCGGCCTGAGCGATAGAATGCTCTAGCCTGCTACTCTGCACCGGGGGAAGTGAAAGGGGAGGAAAAAGAGTAATGAATGACGATAGGGAGGTAAGGAGGTGATTATATACAGTACCGTCAAGTTGGCGCAGTGCTGTAGCCGCACATCCAAATTATAGTTTACGACATAGTGAATAACTAGCATGTGTACTTGTATTAGTTACCCAAGAGAGTCTAGAACCGGCTCTAGAAAGGCCCGCTTTTCCAGATTTCACTGCGACTTTGGTGCGCGTTCTGCGCAGGCCTGGTGTTTTTTATGGTACCTGTTTTCTTGTGCGCAACAAAAGCTCGCAGGTCAGAGTGTCTAATCACGGAATGGTAACGCGGAAAACGCCATGTAACATTTATATTCTAAATGGTTCGATGTGCAGCCACTGTGCATTCGTATACCAACAGCACATGCCGTAAATAGTGGGAGGTGAGTGCGAAAGCGCTTCGTGTTTGAGCACAGCGGTTTGCTGCGCATGCGCAGCGTCTAGGCATGCTTTGCCAGTCGCAGCGTCCAACTCGTTTAACCTCGTAAGCAGCCCAGAATAGAGCGGGGATGGATAATAATATACATACTTTAATTTTCAGCACTAATTATAGTGCTTATAAAAACATCAGACTATGTACTGCAAAGCGAACGACTCCACAATTAATCTTCAGAGCTCTTCGACAGCGTGACATAACGGGTTCTGTGTCGGTTAAACAAGAATTGAAAATATAAATCATGTTCGTATCACGAAAATGATGCTTGATTCCGTCACTATATTTCACGGGGTTTTCATTTCCACCAGGATATAATCAGACGTTGTGGCCAGTGGACGGTTCCTTTAACATTGCACTGACATCGCAAAGACCACGGCCCTCTAGCATTTCGCCTACATTGAAATGCTACCGCTGCAACCGGCATCGAGCCTTCGCGTTTCAGGTCGGTAGCTGAACACCGTAACCACTGCGCCACTTGCGGCGGTTCAAGATAATGGAGACTGATGTAGTTAATACGGAAAGTAAGAGGGGCTGTTTTTTTATTGCCTCTCGTGAAATATGGTCTAGCCTCGACGCTTGCGTTTATAAATAAGTGGCAAGCACCGCTAAAACACCCCTAGGCTATATCCTTGTACAGAATTCTCATGGCACGGTCCAGAAGCTGTTGGGCGCGAAGGTCCACCGACTGGAAGAGTTGGAGCCACCGTCGGCGTGACGTGCTAGGCAGGATCAGCGGCGATGGCGTCTGCTTTGCTAGCACCGACGCTCTCTAAAAACGTAGTTTTAGTACGCCACTGGCGCCGTAATTCTGATTATATGGGGAGGTTTTTCCCACATCTGCTGTGGACTTGACAACACTTGAGGGCACTGCAATATACAGTCGCTGTCCTTGAAGGCGTTTCATATGGTAGGTCATCAGTGCTAAGTGCCGCAATGGAGGAACGTACGCAACGGAACCCGGTGTCAGCATTCACACGTGCCGTCTTTGTAAAAAGCTGCCTGAAGCTTGGATTTAGAAACTTAGAAATGGTGAACAGCCATCGGCTACAACACGCGCATGCAGCCAGCACTTCCGCGAGGAAGGTTTCTGCTTCGGCGTGGGGCTGCGATTGTCGGTGAAAGTTAAGCGCTTGCATGAGACGTTCACTCGTGCACGCTGGCCGGCTAATCGACCCAAAAATTAGGCCACTCCCAAAATCAAAATTGCCCATCGTGGACCTTATTTGCTTTCTACGGAGCCACATGTATCTTTGCTGTAAAAGTGCTACTCCTTTTGCGTTACAGACGCCATATTGCCGCCAAAATTGCTGCAGAACTAACCAATAATTTTCCTCATAAAAACTTTACATAGTGATCTCTACACCTTGTGTTTGCCCCGCTTTCCAGCTACTTGCTGCAGTAACTTCTTTTGACACTGCGATTCCTAGCTCATGCGGGTCCTTGTCTACTGCCGTTGTTTGGAGTCCAGCCGACATTGTTTTCTGATATTTCCACACTTTCGCGTTGCTCGATATACCACATATGTTTCGCCTCGTAGACTGCTTCCTATTCAATTCCTACGGTCTTAAGCTTTGACATATGCGCGTTTTGATGATAGATACGGGCAAGTCTCACTGGAATAGAAACGAAGTACTAGGAAGCATGTTTAATAAGTTACGGCACACGCTTACGTTTGTCTTAGTCTCAACCAATGAGTGTGCTAGCTTGAAAAAAGAAAGAAAGAAAAGCAGGTGGATAATTGCTCACTGAGGAGATCAATAAACAACGCCACATGAGCAAATAATGATGATGAAACATCCAAGAATTCACCAGAAATTACAAGAACCCACCGGGCGCTCAAGTTGCTGTCGGTGCTTGTTTTTTAAAAGGCCTTAAGAAATAATTTTCGAAAAGCTTCGATAACGTCCACGCAACAATAATTACTCGTGTATACAGTTAAAAACGCAAACATATGCTGCGGCCGCGGGTTCGCTTAATTTAAACCTCGTTCCGGTATGCACTAAATATTTATACAGATCGACGAATGTAACAGTATATATCACATGGTTCGCCTTCGGGGATTACCTTTCCCCTCACGCAAGAGGCTTGTTTGGGGCACCCCATCGCGGTGACCACGCACGATGTGCGCTTACTGTACATCTTCTGTAAGCAGCTAGTGCCTGTAAGGAAATTATGAGTTCTCTTTTTATGCAAGATCATTAGTTTTATTGGACAAACTCCCCTCGTTTTAAAGCATTTACAGACATGCGCAGGAGGGCTTCCACGGGGTGTTTTCCTGAAGCGCCGACAGCCAAATATATGGGGAGTGCACCGGCGTTGTCCTACCTAGCACACAAAAGAGGTGCGCCTGATAAAGGGCGACTCGGTAACTCCTCGCCGCCCATATTTGTTTTCCTGTTCACATCTGTATCTATAACTGCGCGCGTCTTCACAAATAACTACAGTGCAAACTTCTTGAAGTGTTCCCCTTTCTTTCTAGGTTAAGTGCCGTTACCCGTTTATGAAAAACTATTTGTTTTTCTTGCAGAACAGGTATCATGCAGCAATTGTTTGGTTATGTGGGTACTAGAGTAGATATGTGCCGCTATGCTACAGATGGCGTGGTGAGTTAGCAGGGCCGTTCTAAAAATATTGTTGTGTGGGCTTACGTGGGTGAACTTCAAAACTCTCACAAGGAAAGACAAATTGCCGTCCGCCTGATTGGAGGAAAAAAGCTAAGGGTGAGAACTAATGGTGAGTTATACGGGCTGTTGAAGAAACGGTTGGCGCTAGTACCAATATCGGACTGCCGACGCCTTCCTGCAGTGGTCGCTCTAACATCCGAGCTCAGCTAGAAACTAACAGAAGGTAGAGCCAGGATAAATTATGCAGAACTCGTAGCACAGGAACACTGAATGTGTCTAGTCAGCACCGGTTTATAACATCGACACATGTAAATTGCCAACATATTCAGTTCTGTGACCCTGTTCCACCGTGCAACAGCTCTTACAAGGACATCCACTGGCTTAGCAAGGTATGTTTTCAGGAATGCGTGCTCGCACGAGATAGCGCAAACGAGTTCAAGTGTGTGTTCGTCACTCACCTTCGTCGGAGACGCGCGTTATGTCATCACGGAGATTCGTTGTATATGACGGTTCCAGACCTTGTTGTACTATAAGAGCGTTTGTGCACGAAACACATTGGTGGAAGGGTACATCAATGCGCCGTTAATGATGTTCAGCGGTACCCTAGGGTTGGGCTTCTTGCTGCAGCCAAGCGATTTAATTTGAAGTCATACGTTCAGGGAGGTTGTTCTTTAACTTTAGGTACGAAATACGACGCTTTCTGAAAACATCTGTGTTGTTTAACAAGAACTGAATTATATGGTATCTTTAATTCACGTGTTCGTTTCTGCAGCGAGTGCGTGAAGGACACAAAGGAATGCGCATAGTTTCAGAGGCAGACGTAAATTTAGCGCATATATATGCTTCGAAGCTCCTTGAGCCTTGCAAAATATTCCCAAACTGCTAATTCCACTTTAGAAGGTCACGGCACAGATATCTGACGATAAATAGGTGCGATATTTATATGTACACTGAACCTCTGGCCAATTAGTTGTCTCCAGTGTTGTACACTTATCTCAAATACAGCAACGAAAGCTCGTTCCTCGTTCCTTCCCAATTTTGGAACTAGTTCCCGTTACAAGTTCCTGTAATGCGAAAGGAACTCGTTAGTAACATTTCGAAAACTGGAACATGTCGTTACATTAACGCTGCATTTGACTTTTTGATAAATGATATCTTGTGTCGGATACTCCTAAGGCGAAATAATGTGAGCGATTTAAAGCTCACATCGAGCAACATATATTATACAAATTTAACATCGCCGACAGCAAATTATATGTAGATAAAAACAGCCTAAATAAACGCTCCTAGACGAATTTTTTGGAGACCGCCGGTCCTACTGCAACTTTTGTGCTCGTCTATTTCAAGTCCCACACATTTCCACGTCGGTCTTCAAAGGCGCAGTCAGGATACTGTGCTTCAGATAGTCATATCCTCTTCAGACCCCGCGTACATTATAATGCACATTTGTTCTTTTCCGGTTTTGGAAATTCGCGCCACTATTCAAGCCAAAATTCTTGGTGCAATCGCATTCCCTGTCATGTGATGTCATCTAGTCAGCATTACAGGACGCACACTCCAGTGTAAGCCATGTTTTCCCACTTTGAAACATGACGGAATTCTCGTCTTCGACGTTCTACCGACAGCGTCCAACAAAGTCCCAAATTACTCAAAAATCATGCAGTCAAATTTTTTAATTGTTGTTTCAATCTACTTGGGAAGGATTTAGGAATAATTTCCGTGTGTCATGTAACCTTACAGGCGAGTATTTTTGTTATCAGAAGCCGTTTTCTTCAAATGTGCATTATAATGCACACTCGGTCTCAATATGTGCTTTGGCGTTAGTACTCATGCCAGTCTCGTGCGGTTGGTAATAAGCTTTTTGGCATTAAGCTTTGACGTTTGTTTCATCTAGGAATCTTTGATGAAAAGGCGGAACGTATTCTCGAGACAATCACCAGGAATGACTCCTCGGAACTCTAATTAGCTGACGATGAGGCTGTTCTTTGCCCCTTACCTAGTGTAGAAAACAGGCGTGGTGGCGAATTTGAACTTGAGCCACCCCAAAAGCTGCTGAAAGCCAAGGTGCCTCCAGAGCCAAGAACTGCGTGAGCAAGCCACATGGCAGAGCTTGTAAATCAGGTATCTTCCTCGAGATACCGAAACTCAGGATGTTCTCAGCGAACAAAGCCCCGGTGTAGCATCTTCCTGTGCATCACATGTACGCGAAACTGCAACAAACAGTTTCACAACAAACAAGAGTGCTTTTCACGAGCAAATGTTAAATGTTTTTTATAGGCGAGTGTTATTCGTTTCCTGCGCATTAAGACCCAGTGTGCATTATAATGCACACACTGGTGTGCAAAAGCTGTTTGCCGTACAGGCGCAAATTTTTTTCTCGTGTAATAAAGTATGTGTGCGCATTACAAAAATCTGTTTTGATTTCACCTGTGTGGCGACAAATTTACTGGGGTCTGAGGAGGATATAGAAATATTCATCAATGCCCCAATATAATTAAACTTCTTGCACAGGAAACCGCATCGAATGGGACAATACTTAGGCGTTTAATCAGTGCTGATTCAATATTTTAGAGCGAGTAGAACATAACGCCCAGGATACACATATACAAGTGAGTAAAGTCCCCTGTTCGCCGTCAGCGAACATATTTCTGTATATTGCGTTTCGCTCTCTTTCTATCTTTTTCTTATCTTGTTTCCGTTCTGTCTCTATTTTTCTCTTTCTCTTTATATATCTTTCCTTCCCTACCTCTGTCTCTCTTTAGTTCTGTCGCCTTCTATATTTTTTCCGTTATTCGCTTTCTTTCTATCTCTCTCTTTCTTTCCAGCTCTTTCTTTCTCTCTCTCCCCTCCTCCCTTCCCTCCTCCTCACCCTTACTTTCCTTTCCAGTATGCGCGCATGTTGCAAAAAAAAAACCCAGAGCCAATAATTTTTTCAACATCCCACTTCATTGGGATGTACACTCAGCTAAGAGATGCATACGAGCAAATGTAAAGTGAGCCAGAATTGTATTTGCATTGTTGAGGTGTTTATCCTTACCGCCGTTCTAGTGTGTAATTGGAAAAGACTTTAACTTGATGAATTCGCTCTAGAGATGGATGCGAATTCTTCCCTGCTATGTGTTCGTCGTTGGGTCACGATACGAGCACAATGAACATATTAGTTCTCTGTCTCTATTGAATTGCTGTAAATTGTCATGGCTGTGTTGAATAAATATCATGAAAAAAGAAAACAACTTGATAGCCGAGTGTTTACGACGCTCGCCTTCGGATCTTGGACAGGCGGTCTCGAATCTCGCCTCGCCGAAATGTTTTTTCGCAAATTAGTTCTTTTTGTCTTCCTCTGTGTCTCTTTCTTTCGCTCTTTCTGTGCTCGTTATCTCGCCCATCGGAGTTATTGCATCCTGCACAGGACAATTCAGGGCACGTGTTCTAGGGAGCGATGCAAAATAGGAAGCGCCCGAATAGAGCGCGTACCGGTTATTGATGATGATAATGTTCTTTCTATGACACGCGGCAAACCTCGAGCATAACAGCTCTGCTGTAAATAATCAATTCTTCCTCCCGCACCTGGTCAGTTGCGGCTCGCTTCCCAGCGCACCCTGCGGTCGCCTTGCAGTGAAAACCAGTATGCATCATAGTCACGTGACAGGCGAGTGGTACATTTTTGCGCCTCACGTCGCTCATCCGCCTTGTTCTGCATGATGGGCTATGAGCGTGCGCCTGTTGAATGCTGTGGAAAGTTTACAGAAGGAACGCCGTTCCCTCTACCGTTCCTTCGAAAACGTAACGAGTTACCGTTACAGTTCCACCAATCCTGAATGGAACGGTGGTGTTCCTCCGTTCCTTCAAAAAGGAACTAGTTCCCGGAACGTCGTTTCTTGGAACGCCGTTCCGTACAACCCTGGTTGTCTCCTTCACCCATACTTTGTTGACGGGTGCCGCTGAAACCCTGGCTTGCTTTGCAGCCCAGGTGTTGGCTGAGCCCTATACAACCGGAAGCCACGACAACAGATTTAATCGGAATTAAGCCATGGATGCTTATCTACTGGATCATGTACGTGTCAGCACCGGGGAAGGGTTGCTGAAATGGACTACCTATGTTATTCATAAGTTTGTCTTCCATTCCCTGAGGAATGTCCCAAGCCAGAAAATACGAAGTGGCCTTCACATTGTTTGTTTATTTTAAAGGCAAAGCAGTAAAAAATTTTGTGTCAGAGTGAGCTGTTGAGACTACTCGACAACCTTGTTTGTTTTTTATGTTTTTTGGCACAGAATGAAATAATTACTGCACATTTCTGACCTTCATTGCTATTCGTGGCGTTAGTCGAACAATATTGCTGCCACTTTCAATTATCTTCCTCAACAGATCGTAGAACACCTTTGCGCTAAACCATTATGAGTGCTTTGATGGAATAATGGATATAAAAGACGTAAGTATATACATTTTTTCACTCATAAAAAAACTTTGTGTCCAATGTATTCCTCACGACCTTGCTTGTAGAGGAGCCTGCGATATCGGTCATGATGTGGTCGGGGGTCTGTCCATAGGACCGGAACCAGCCAAGCCTCAGGGAGAAGTCGAGCAGATGAGCCGGCGCTGATGACAGGAACGTTTAGTTTACAGTATTTACATACTGAAGGTAGCGTGTATTTGCATGATGAAGGAAGCTCGATGGAGCGTCTCGACGCTCGCGTTTTAAGGCCTTGGTCTTCCCACGATTCCCGGTTGATGAAAACAATTGTCTCTAGAACAGTCCAATCAAGAAGTCGTCTTGGATCTCCGCCCCCCAAAATGGGAAGGGCAAACACCGCCTCTTTCCCAACCCAGGAAAGAGGGAAGCGGCACGCCCGGTTCGTCACGCAGCAAGGCAGAGGACACAGAAGACACAATGCGACAATACGCGGCACGGCACAGCATAGTACAATGACCGGTTTCGATGTGTCGCACGTGCAAACCAGCTGTGCAGTCAGGTGCATTGTTGACTCCTCGATAGCGGCTGCGGTGCAGCTGACGGCTAGCTCCACGAAGGCCCCTCTCGGAGTGTGAAACGTGCCTGAAGACGGATCCCAAGAGCTCGGCTAATTATCCGTGCTTCTCGTAGAACGTTGAGCGTTGAACGTAGAACGTTGAAAGCAACTGCAAACAGCTCCTCCTAAGGCCACAGAACCGTCAAAGTCGGTCGGCAGTGTCCAAAGGGTTTCACGAGATGCTCTGACAGCCATGAAGGGTTCAGAGCACGACAGCGGTGTTGTCGCCGCTTCAGGTGCACTTGGGGAACTTTGACCCGGAAATAAAGCAGGGCAGACTTTCCCGAAATCATTCCGATCGTCCAAGTGGCGCCAAGCCATAAAGACCGATCATAACAGTTACGTGTCTCGTTACCAGAGGCACTAGGTACCCGCATTCATCGGTTGTAGTGCAACACTACCAATCCATCGTCTTCTCCTGAATGCCACGAAAATATGCATAGTTCCCAACTTTCATTCTGTGCGCCGCGCTAATGTAAACGCCACTTATCATATCATTCATCATCATCATCATCATCATCATTCTAATCATCATCAGCCTGACTACGCCCACTGCAGCGCAAACGCCTCTCCCGCGTTCCGCTAATGAACCCGGATCCTGTGCTTGCTGCGTCCACGTTATACCCGCAAAATTCTTAATCTCATCTGCCCAAATAACTTTCTGTCTACCCCACGCGCATTTTCCTTCTCTTGGAATCCGGTCCGTTGCTCTCAATGACCAGCGGTTATCTTACCTACGCGCTCTGACTTCGCATTCCTTCTTCCTTAGGGGATAAATCTCGTTTCTGCGTGTGCCCAGTTATTCTTCAGCGCTTTTGGGGCTTCGTACGTTCATTGTTACGGTTATTGCCCACCGCTTAGAAGACGAATATTGAACTACACGAACACAAGCGCAATTACGTTCTTACGTTCTTTAGAGCATTTTCAATTCTCTCCATATTATATCTTGTTATGTCGGCTACCTTACGCCTATTGGTTAACATCGAAATATCAGCCAGGTTCTAATTTGTCTGTTGTGGATTGAGGCTTTCATGCTTTGATATTTCTTAAGGGGGGTATGGTAGGGCAAGTGGTATATGTCAGTTTTAATGTAATATTTTAGAAACGGCCGCAAGTATTCACATAAAAGTTCACGTGCTCACAAAGAATGCCACTGGCTATCACGTGACACCCTTTTTTATGCCTGGGTTGCCTATCCTTCCTGTGGCCCACTTCCCAAATTTTAAGATGGTTCAATTATTCAATGTACCTTTTCTCTGCAACCATCCGAAAGGAATGTAATGATATTAAGCCGTGCTATTCTTGAGACCTGTGGGTTATTTCTGAACTAAAAAAATAAGACATCCTTAATGGAGTTTTTGTAAAAAAAAAAAAATTACCGCATGCACAAAGCCACAAAGGGTGCGCATTGCTGTGTAATTTTTTTACAGCTTTACTTTTTAGAAAATCGGCAATTTTTTTAGTTCACATTATTTACAACTTGCCGTAGCACATGCATGCAAAGTTTCATCGGAATAGATTCAATACATTTTCAGAAAAGGTACATTGAAGCTGAGAAATTTATAAAAACCGCAATTTGAGAAAAACGAAGTTTTATGTGCGCGTACTGCTTACGCCAGGGAGCGCGGCGCACTTTGGCGCGGCATTTAAACCGCGTGTAGCGGCCACTCGACGTCGGGCTTCCACAGGTTTGTTCCTCTGAGTGCAGTGGATTTTTCGCTGTCAAAATTGCAAATTCGATTTTTTGGGGGGTTTACCTTACCAAACCCCCCTTAATGAGGCTTTTGTCTCCCGGGAAAGCTTGGCAATTGTCCTCTCTTATAATTGTACCTCCGATTTCTACTGCATGCTCCGTAATGATACTCGTCAGATTATTATTCGTAGCGTCCACGATAAGGTCGATGTCCTCGGTTAAAGAAGGGTATCTGTTTTAAAACGAGATCCTGAATTCCCGTAGTTGCCTTCGCAGCGCTAAGTCATTAACTATCTTCATGTGTGTCAGTTTATGCTGTTCCTTCCTCAAGTCTAGGGGCATTAGAGACCTCATCATCCAATAATCCCTGCATCGTATCTTGCCATCCAATTCCATGTGCTGCACGAGGCCGGGGTGTGAGCTCATTATGAAGTATATTTAATTTTTAGTTTCGCCATTAGTGCCGCTCCGTATACACTCACGGTTCGCCCGTTTTCGGTAAAAGGATATTCACTATACGCAAATGATCGTTTTCTGCGAACTCTACTGTTAACTCCACGTTGGCATTTCTCGAACCGATGCCATATTCCCCCCCTACCTGGTCTCCAGCATGCTCTTGCCTACCTTGACATTAAAGTTGCCCATCAGTACAGTATACTGTGTCTTTACCTTACTGACTGCTATTCGACGTCCTCTGAAGTATTCACCTAAATTGTAATTATGGCCGGACGAAGACCCGTAGGCCTGTACTACCTCCATCTTATGGCTCTTGTTAAGCGTAATGACGATACCTGGCGCTAATATTCGTTCATTCACATCTCACACCGCAGTCCGCATTACGCTGACTGGGCATTGCATGTTGTTTATATCGCCAGCAAATGCTTCTGAAAAAACTGGCATGCAGAAAGGTAGGGATATCTCATTCACGGAAAAAAATCACAGTATCGCCACGAGGGTGAAGCAAATTAATGTGGTAGCAATAAATTGTAATACCATACAATGTGACTTTGCCTAGCAGCTAAATAAGCGATGACAACACGGCACGTACAAGGGTATACGAGCCGTCCACTGAGGTCTGTCGAGACAGCGCTCGCGACCGCGCCCTTATGATCAAAGGTCGCTGTTGCTGCTCGAGCAGCGCAGCTCCCCCCTCCCCACTGGCGCTCCTTGATGCTCCTTAGCTCGACGCAAGATGGACGGGGTGTGTCTTCGCTGTTTGCGAGCCATCGATGGCAGGGCTCGCACGTTGGGAGATGCCATCGCATGTGCCCCTCGTTCGATGTATATAGCCAACTCGTCTCATCTGTGCTTCAGCCGCGTTCGTCCACAGCGCTCGTGCGCTTTCACACCTGCGTAGAACCTACAATACATGGGGCGATGTTACCGATTTGGACTTTATACGGAACATTACAGCGATGGCGACGGAGTGTCCACGTAATTGCTGTCGCAAAAAAATGCTACCTTATCAAAAAGTTGAGCCCGTGAGTGCTGCGACAGCAATGTAAGCAACACAGAGATGCGAAATGAGTATGTGTGTGCGTATCGTACTTGCTAGAAAAGATTTTTACTGCACAATATCGGCATGGTGGTGTCAGAGTTGCCGGTAGCCGTGTTTCGCTAACAGCTACTTCCTGTTCCTGCATGCCTAGTCATCCCATATGCCAGAGTGTGCTATCACTGTATCTATAGATTTGCTAGCTTTGTCGTTGTCTACCGCCCCATCTAAGCCACGTAATTGGCTGAATGATCCTTGGCACCAAATGCCACTTTCATTGAAACCCGTCTCATTATATTAGCATAGCCGACGTCCCTTAATTGCGCTTGAGTACCTCTCTCAGATATTATTTGTATAGTTCATTTATTTATTTATTTCACTTACTATTTCACCAACTTTTCCCATGAAAGACGTTAGATGTCTTCCTTTTGCTTGCTTTTATATACGAACTTGCCAGAACAGGCTGCGCATAGCATATTTTTTTTGAACGACGTCTATGCCTTCTTTTCAAAATGCAGACAAGGACGAGAAGAGGCATTGCTTCTGATCGCATGGTCAGGAAATTTCTTAATCTTTATGTAAGTATGACGCTGTTTTCTTTTTTTTTTTTTTTTACAACCAGATAACTAAGAAATTTTAGATTTGCCAGCGGGTAGGCTTGTTTAAATGGGCAACTACTTCCCACTTCGTTTTTGCGTGTTATGTAGACATAACTCAGTGAACAGCAAGTCTCTAAAATATAATAATTCCTTCGCGATAGATGCAGGCGATCATTAATTGCTACAAAGGCGTACTGTTTTTCTCTTCAAACCGATCCCGGCGGGGATACGCGACGCACGTCTGAACTCAATTTCGCAAGTAACTTGCAAGACTACCAAATCTAGGTGCTGTGCGCCGGCCATATATCCCCGTGCAGCACAACATAGTTGCAGACGCGAGTGCCTTGTTTTTTGCAGGACTGAGAGTAACAGGTTTGTTCAGTAAATACTGGTTTATATCGATGCGTGATAAACAAGGTAGGCTACGCATCTACGTCGCCTTACCTTAAATTCACCGCCGGACTGCTGGCAACCATGACCCCGTCTCAATATGGCAGTGCCAGAACAGGCGCGTTCTCTCGCTTCGGTTAGTACTCGCGCTTGTTACTTGCCACTTCTCACAGCCTCGAGAATAAGAAGTGGTAAAATAGCACATAATTGTTCCGTGCCATCTCACGGTTGAGAAAAATCATCAGCATAGGCCTGCGCAGGATTCTTCAATTGGAAGAGGCTGGGTTTTAGCGCAGCACCCCCCCCCCCCTTTTTTTTTTCTAGTCTGAAAGATTGCGAGCTTCGAATTGGATGCAAAAGTAAAAAATTATAGCGTTGACGTGCTTCGCTCGACGGCCTGCCGTTGGTCCCTTGCTCTGCGGCTGTAAAAATGGGATGTAAACAGTATTGTGAAATCAACATCAGAGCTCATTGGGTGCCATTATCGTCAAAAACATGCGTGGCCGTAACCCTTCACATTAAAAAAGTCACAGTTTCGCCACAAGGCGAAGCAATGAATGCGATAGCAACGAATAGGAATGTCAAGCGACGAATGGCAAGCAGGTCGAAACGTGCAGCGCGCTGCTCACGCACACATGACGCACGAAAACAACACGCACAGGACGAGAGCGAACTAAAAACATTCACAGCTCGACACTTAACGCGCTGCTCAAACAAAAACGACGCATGAAACGTATTCACAGGTACAGACGAGCGCGAACAAACAAGTGTCACAGTTGTTACTTCGCTATGTTTGAAAAGCGTGCTCTTTTCGCAAACGGGGGGGACTGCAGCGAGCGATGTGACCTTCGCGCGCCCGGTAACTACAACGCTATCGTACCGCCGAAAGCGTACGATAGCGTTCACCGCCACCGCGAGAAGCGCGCGCACGCACGGGCATATACTCCCCCCCCCCCTTGGGCGAAGTACGCGCCGGAGAGCTAGGAGCGCCTGAGAGCGCGCGTCGCGACGAACGCCGGGGCGCCCAGCTAAGCCGCGCCGAGCGCGGCCTTTGCGCCATCTCGCTGGTAATGCTGAAAACACGCTGAAAACTCGCTGTATATAAATAGCTCGCCGTTTGAACGTTGAAGGACGTTCGCCTTCGTGGCTGAGCGGTTAGCGCCGCGCGCTGCAGAGCGAGAGGTCCCTGGTTCAATGCCGCGCGTCGGAAACATTTTTCTGAATTATTTTTCTTTGAGGTTTTTATAAATATATAGTGTAAGGACGAGAAACGAAACCGGCACTCGGGCGCACGCGCGCGCTCGGCTAGTCCGTAGACAAGAAGGACGAAGAGCAGAATAAGAACAGCCGGCCCGCAGCAAGGGTGCTGTCTCTTGCGTCTCTTCCTTTACAATGGCGCAGTCGACGAAGACGAAGTCCTACGTCTACGATTTTTCGTCCATGGCAGTGACCAACGTGCACCAGCAGTAAGTGCTGCTTGAGGACGGCGTCAAGGCCTCCTCGGCACCTGCTCGCCTGCCGCCACTGCCACAACCGTTCGGGGACGGCGTCTAGGCCTCCTCAACGGCTCCACACCACTGCAGTGACGCGGTGTTCGCGACAAGGGACGCCGTCCACGCGTCCTGGACATGTATCCAGCCACCGTGAGTACCGGGACCGCCGCGCACTCCGCGAACCCCGCCCAGGGGTTCGTCGGGCGCCTCCACCGACTGCGGCTCGGAACTCTTGCGTGCTCTCATGGAACTATCTCGTCAGCTCCACAACGGGTCGTCGCTGAACTCCGGGTACTCGCCTGCCGCTTTACTATCGTCGGCTCTTTGGGCAGTGCCGGTGTTCCGCGGCTTCCAGGACGACGTTTTCTTGTGGATCGAGACCATCAATTCTCTCGGCACCCTCCATTCCTGGCCGGAATATCGAAAGTGGCTGATTGCGATTGACCACCTTCGCGATGCCGCCAAGGCATGGCACGCCTATGAAGGCGTCAGGCAGCCATCTTGGACGGAATGGTGTGCAAAAA
This sequence comes from Rhipicephalus appendiculatus, assembly GCA_030522465.1. NCBI lineage: Eukaryota > Metazoa > Arthropoda > Arachnida > Ixodida > Ixodidae > Rhipicephalus > Rhipicephalus appendiculatus. The sequence goes on along the minus strand of JALIZH010012893.1, from coordinate 234,079 downwards.
TCACGAGTCTTTTTCGTCCTCTTTCCCATGCCTGTGACGCTATCTCCTCAGGGCCACCCTCGACCGTGGATGAAGCCTGTGAGGCACACTACCTCCACGGCGCAGCTCGGGCGGCGTCTCCAAACCTGCCCTCCGCCGGAGATCAAGATCGTGAGGCGCAGCGCTTCGATGATGCAGCCGTGCCCTTGACCGACGTGACCTCACTCAACCATCGAGCTCATGTGCGGCACCAGCACGATGCGCCATCGGTGCCCTCCAGCCCCACGACAGAGGGCTCCTCGGGCAGCCCTAAAATCAAAGTCGGACGCCGGTCCTGCGCTCCGTTGGTGGTCTACGCCTCTGCTCCGGTAGACGACGCGATAACATCACTGAGAGAGGCCGAGATCACTCCTCGTCCAGCGCAGATGGAGGAGACGGCCCCAGATTTGCATTTGCTACAGCACACACAGACACCAGCTCCTGTCGTGATTGACGCGCCTACAGTGATGGCGCCCGAAGAGCCCAAAGCATACATCACTGATCTGGATAATGAATTTCTTGAGGGAGAGCATTCCTCGACCGAGTGCGCACCCGATCACCTCCGGTCGAGCGGCAAGGTTCTCCGGGACGAGAGTAACATAGTTGCCTCGTCGCTAATCCCAGAGCATGTTGAAGTGCCATCTTCTATCCCGAAGAAGCCAAAGCTAGAACGCCCAGCCAAGGCAACCGGTGTGCCTTCTCGGATGCTGTTACGGCAACCTTGTTCGGGCGTGCAACGTCCGCCGTTGACTCCGCGACACAGCCGAAGCCCGCTGCCAGATGCATGTTCGACAGCTGCCCACAAAAAGTCCCTGCGTCGCCGAGACCGACCACAGCGTTGCAACCAGTCTCGGCCTCCAGATCTTCTGGCAGATTCTCGACCGCAGCGATGCAGCCAATCTCGACCTCCCGATCTTCCGAAAGATTCCCGACCACGCCGACACAGCCAGTGTCGTCCACCGGAATGTTTGGCAGTTCAGCAGGACATGTCCCCGCGCGCGTATCAACGGCCACCGCGGCATAGTCAAGGCCGCCCGCCAGAGATGATATCGGCAGCTTTACAGGCAATGTCGCAGCGTGGCCGAGACTTGCGGCCACAACGACAGAGCCAATGTCGGCCGCCTGAGTCTTCGGTAATCCTGCAAGACACGTCGCGGCGTGCACAAGACCGACCACCACGGCAAAGTCAATGCCGACCGCCAGAGACAATTTGGCTAACGATGGTGCTTCAGGGCCCAGAGCCTGCGGGCCTGCGACGACTAACGCTACACAGCCAGTGCCGTCCGCCCGAGAACATTTCGGAAGCTCCACATAGAATGTCGCAGCGTGGCCGAGTGTAAGGACGAGAAACGAAACCGGCACTCGGGCGCACGCGCGCGCTCGGCTAGTCCGTAGACAAGAAGGACGAAGAGCAGAATAAGAACAGCCGGCCCGCAGCAAGGGTGCTGTCTCTTGCGTCTCTTCCTTTACAATAGATACATATACATATGCGGGACATGATGGCGACGCCGACGGCCGAGAGTGTCCATATAATTGCTATCGCAATAAAAAAATGACGTGCCAGGTCATACTGAGTGAAGATGGGGCGCAGAATTGACACCCTTGTTTAAGTGCAACCTTCCCCCCCTCCCTCCAACATGCACGTGGCTGTAATCGTCAGGTATGCACGGGTAAGTTCTTCGTCTTCCGGGTATCACATCTAAAACTCCTAGCAATTTCAAAATTGCCCTTCAGGCACAAAGCGCCATCTATTAGGAGGCCTGCGTATAAGTTTCAACTCAGCACACATGCTTACGTGAACTGCATGATCTATAAGCAAGAAGAGGCGAGGGATACTTATCATGGAGTCTACCTGCTCCACGACTTCTCTGCTGTTCACCCGGTGAGTGTTTCGAAGGCTGCAGGGAAGCTTCAGTTTCGAGGTACAATTTCCACTCCATCTTTTTTAACCCGCCTTGGCCAAGACGCCAAGAAAACTCCAAGTATGCATCTGGTACGCGATGCAATATGCCCTCTACATTTGGTCTAAAGTGCCCACAAAGCATTGGTGAGAAAAAGTAGACATTGTAAAGCCTGGCTACATCATTCTTCTAAACACAGCTGATATTTACAGCACTCAAGCATCTGCTGTGTAAACGAACATGGGGGCCATGTGTCTATAATACGGTGCAGATAAGCCGGTGCCGATGAATCAGCGTGGATTAACACATCAGTCACATCCCAAGTGTACTTTGTGCTTATTGCCTGGAGGAATTTGCCAACATAAAGAGCTTTCGTCCTTCCTGTTGCATGTCGAGCCCTGCAGTTTCCGCAGTGCTACAAGATACTGCTGAGATACAGACAGTTGCGAGGCTTAATTAGCTACATAGACTGTCGCTGCGACGTCAAACTTCTTGGTACCGAAAATGAGCTTATGTTTTAATCACATCCCGATGTAAGCTTCATGGTGTCAGTGGGGCTCTAATGTGCGGTCTATAAACGCTGTAGCACTAGCCTAAGAAAAATACCGTTCGATGGTTCCCTATGTCTGCTGTTGCCGAGGACGGGACTATAAACTAACACGTGAGCGGTACAGGTGTCTTATGCGTACATTATTTAAATAAAGATTTTAATATATTCTAAAAAATACAGCAATACATGAAAAAACGACGGGTATACAAGTGGCAAAAACTACTTCTCTTTTTTTTTCAGCCTCGATACAATACAGAGAAAGGCGCCGACGCAGTACAAGTCCTTAAGAAAATGTTGGTAAGCAGGCTTAGTATTTCCTAAAATACTACACTTTGTAAACAAATGTGAGCGCCACTCACTTAACTAGAAATATTCCTGTAAGAATGTTTCGGCAATGTATAGAAATTTTGTGATCACGTATGGAACGTTTTCATTCATTCATTCATTCATTCATTCATTCATTCATTCATTCATTCATTCATTCATTCATTCATTCATTCATCCATTCATTCATTCATTCATTCATTCATTCATTCATTCATTCAAACTTTATTTAAGACGCTATCGCAGGATTCTTTAAGACGCTATCGCAGTAAGGATATGTATTGGTATTGCTGTTAGAACATAGATTGATGTGTAATTTTGAGTCCACATACCGCACAATACCTACGGACTGGGACGTCGTGTGTGTGTGTGTGTTCGTGTGCGTGCGTGCGTGTGTTTGTGTGTGTGTGCGTGTGCGTGTGTGTGTGTGCGTGCGCGTGCGCGCGCGCGCACGCTCTCACTTTACTTATTTAATTTTTAAGCTCCCCTATCCCTTTACTCATTTTAGGGCACCATACCGGTTGCTCTAAACTGGATATCATCCATGTATTTCATTTCTTTTCTGTTTTCCGGTCTACCTAGACTATGTATGCTGCATGTTCGACCCATAGAAGTGCTGAGGCGTTGGCCCTATTTCTGAACCAACATCTCTGTATATCATAGCAATACAAAACAGCACAAAATAATGTCAGCATACGCGAGCGCGTTTATTACAAGAGTAAATCGCACCTATATAAAGTCTATCTGGTACACTATGCCATAAAAACATGCCGTTCTCTCCGAAAGAAATTTTGCAGGTTCCATTGGTGACCTAGGTAAAGAATCTTCACTTATACGGTATATTACGACTTGCTTTCAAAGCAGACTACCTCATAATCATCAGCATTGTTCCAATGCATCTGAGCAAAACGACTACTCAATCAGCAGTCATCTCTACTGCAGCTCAAGAGGTAAAGCTTCGTAGCCTGGTTCAGTGCAATACACACTCGTTTACCTTAAGGAAGTACATGAAAATTTTAAACAATTTCAGCCCACGTCCATTTACCACGTTTACACCCAGATTGCATTCTTTCGCAGTTCGGATTGTCATGCTTCAAACAGGAGTGAAAACACGCTGGTATGCTAACTCAAAACAGTTAAATGTGTTAGATGCCAAAAAGAGCATACAGCTACTGTAACGTCATTGCACTCGAGGAGCAAAAAACACGGTATAGAGCTGTGCAAATATACAAAATGGCAATTATTGCACCTTCTATGCGGTAAGAAAGAAATCGCGAGTTGGTCCTCCAATGCCAGCTTCAAGCAGCATTCGCCTACCAAGGCTGGCTGCGTAACGAAATGCTCTCTCCTAAATTTTTTCTACCTCCATTACAAACCAAAGAGGAGGTCGCAAGTTCCTTTTGTGCTGCCGTCAGATGGTGCTACTGGTGCTACCACAAGAACACCCACGCCATCTCTCGAACTACTACGAAACTATGCCGGCCACATCCAGGGGTAGTTGTCACTCACTCCAGTTGCCACTCACTCCCTCTAGGGGTAGCTGGTTTTCAGGAGACGAATAGACAAATGCTTGTGGCATTGTAGTAAAGAGAAGGGTCTCTTTTAACGTGTACATTGATGCGGTTCAAGCATTCGCCGTGGAGCTTAGCACGTAAAGTGACGCGCTGCTAAGCCTACGGGTGCGGCCAGCCGCATTTTCATGGGGACGGAAAGCAAGAACACTTCCTAGTTAAGAACACTCAGGTGATTTAGGTGCATGTTAGAAACAACCCCAGGCGGTCGATGTTAATCCGGAGTCTACCACTACGGTCGCACCTCACAATCACATTGTGGTTTTGGCACGCAAAACCCCAGCAATTATAATGTAGTTCAGGTACGACGACCCGTTTAATCAGCGTTATTGTGCGTGAATACGCGTGTCGCTATTCGCAGGGATGCTTCTGCAACAACGAGGAGCTGAAAATCGAGGACGATGCCGTGACCAACGCTGTCATGCATTGGCTTTATGAACTGTTGAGAAGTGAGGCATGACCAACGCTGAAGCATTCGCTGGAGAAGCGATTTGAAAGAAAGTGCCTCTTATTTCTTCCAAGTCAGTGTAAAAATGAATAAAATATGATCTTTGTTTCTTGAAGTTGATGGTTTCGGCAAGAAATTTTGAAGGTTCTCGGTCCTGTAAATATACATATGCTTTTCTGGAAATCACCTGCCTTAGGCTATCATAATTTGTTAGGGGAAACAATGAAATTGTCAAACCATTCTTAACTCCTGCCAGCGAGCCATTTCAGCGCTTCTTTAAAAATAAGCAATGATGCCGCATCCAGGTACTGTAAGAACTAAAGCCAAAGCATAGACTGGTTTAGTCAGTCGACACAACCCTCCTAACAGAAGTAATGCTAATGTGAAACCCGTGTTAGTGGCACGAGCGACAAGGGACACCTTTGTTCCTCGTCCAAGCACTTTTCGGTCGAGCCCTTACTTCCGGTGTCCGGAATATTCAGAAAATGTGTTTTGAAAAATAAAAACTGGTGCGATATGGTGGGTTGCGGCTCAAGTTAAGAGTTATATTGGATACATACCGTAAGATATCGAAGGATAAGCTAACTTAAAGGGCCAGTAAACGTGCTCCAACTGTTTTTTTACATCTCCCAAACAAGCTGACCAGTTCGTGCAGGCAACCACACAGCGATCACTAGTTGGGAAGATCGCAGCGCTGAGCACTGCATAGACACTCCATTTCGAAAAACAATTCCCACGCCCCTCTCCAGCATCTGTCTAATCCTCGTCGTACGCGAAGTTACGTAATCTTGCCGATGGGCAAAATTACGCTACTCGGAACAGTAGCGCAAAAATTCCGAGTTACATTACCCAACACTATAGGCTCGAAAGGCGTAAATTCCCGCCACCACATGATAAACTAAACAGACGCGATGCTGTAAGCTTTCGCTTGCTCCAAACCCACTCGTACCCTAGCCCGGCCATCTCACGCCACTGCTACCCGAACCTCTATCCCACCGATATGTGTAAAGCGTGCGGGCACAGAGCAACGCTGAGTCACATGCTCTGGGAATGTGCTGGCGACAACTGTCGCGAAAACGTCGCCGTTCGCGATGCGCCTATAACGGCCGACAATGTCAGACCAGAAGAAGCCTTGAGCTCACTCGTTCCCGCGGGGGGACCTTCTTCGTCGGCGCCGCCGCCTCTGGGAGGCGGCCCTCCAAAGCTCGGAGCTGAACGACCAGCTCTGGGCCGTCCGGCAGGCCGAGGGTGCCGCCCGAGTCCAGGGACTCTGAGCCGCCACCTGAAGCCACCAAGATCAAACTGCCGGCTCATTCTGTAAAATAAAGTGTTTTCTCTCTCTATGCAGTTAACTGTTCCGAGTTATGCACTACCAACTAGCCCACCAGTCTGTCCTTCTAAAAATTACGTTGCACCTACTTCATAGATTGTGGCCCTTTAAGATAAAGACCAAAGAAGCTTTAGGTTAATTCAAGTTAATTGAGTGAGTTCATTGAAAGAGCAGATATTAGGAGCGAAGCTCCGTATGGCATCACCTGGGCGGTTCTCGGTTGTCGATGCATCCTGAGTAGCCAGTAGCGTCTCCCTTAGCATACAATAGATGGCGCTGTCCCATAGAGATGCATGCAAACTGCAGTTGGGTGACGATATACTAGATGGCGTCAGTGGTTTAGTAGCGTCACCTTAGCATACAATAGATGGCGCTGTCCCTGTGATGTGCGCGAAAAGTACTCATGAAGTCTAGGGTTTGACGAAAACTCGTCTGGCGAGGAAAAATCATGGTTGAATAAAACGTACACTCGCCAACTCAGTACTCAAAAGTACTCATAGGGCTGGTCTGTGATGTGCGATAAAAGACGACGACGAGGAGACTGGCGCACGTGCAAGAATGCGCCGCCGTGGTGAGCTTGGGAGGCGTTGAAGAAAAAGAAGATGAAGAAGACAGAGGGCAGACGGTCTTGGGCGTTCGGCACGGTCGGGTTACCGGGCCCGAGTGTCGGCGCTCTGGGGTGCGGTCCACGCGTTGTTGCTACGAAATGACGGAGCGCGCGCGCCTAATTCTCTCTCCTGTGCAGCGCCGCGATGAGGGCCCGGGCCGCTGCCGTGAAACGAGAGCGTCAATGTTTCTCCCGCTCAAGCTACGAATCTCCCCGCTGCTTCGCATCCACACATGGTTCCCTTTAGCGGGAGATGGGGAAGTTTTTTAACCTCGAATCGCAGCGAGACGCGAGACCCATCTGCCTCCGTTTCGCATGCGTTCGTATTCACGCGCTCTGCGCATCCTGCAGACGCCATCCGCGTTCCAGTGTTTAAATTGACGGACACTTTGTCAATTCCAAAGTGTGTTCCTCGAACGCCTGTACCCATTAAGACGGGGTCGGTAAGAATAGAACGTGACGCGCGCGTCTCCTTCCTTGCATGATTGGAGACGCTGGGCTAGACCTGTGCGCCGGACCCCAAATCGCCGGCGGCGGCGCGCCGGTGTTTCCACCTCCGGCGGCGGCGCGTCAACGGCGCGAGGTTCATCGGATCGGCGGCGGCGCGGCGTGGGGGGGGGGGGAGGAAGTTTGTCCCTTGAATTTTGAGGGAAAGAATCTGTCTCCCCGTGAGGGCGAAGCAGTAAATGCGATAGCAACATGTAATGGTATAACGAACTAAGGCTAGCAGCTAACCATCCGATCTCGCGAAACTGCAACGAACGCACTGGTGTATGGGAATACGGCCGCTCGCGGGACAGAAGTGGTTCTCATGCAGTTTGGTCGTATCAGTGGTCACAGCACGAAGCGGTGAGATGATAGCACGTAGACGGGTATACGAGACGCGTTTGCTGATGCCTGCCGAAATTGCGCGCGCGCCAGCGCTCGCGACCACGCCTTTGTAGTCAAAGTTCACAGGTGCGGATATCGAGCACGGTGTAAGATATATACTATCGAGTCACGCAGCACCCCCCCCCCCTACTTTGACGTCCCTTCATGTTCCTTCGTCCAATGAAAGATGAACAAGGCTTCCTTTCTTGTTGAGGAACAACCGACGGCAGGCCTCGCGCGTGGTGTGATGTTATCGCATGCGCTCTACGTGCGATGGAGATGGGCAGCTTGTTTCATCTATACTTCAGCCGTGTTTCCCGCTAGCACTCGCGAGCTTTTACTAGTGGGTACAGCATACGATGCGCGTAGAAAAGTTATCGATGTGTACTTTATACGGAACAAGATGGCGACAATGAACACCTGCACAGAGGGTCGATAATTTTTATCGCAATCAAAAAATATACAGTAACCGTGGGAGCGGGTTCGCCTATTTTTTGGAGAGCTACATCGTCTTCCCTGTAAAGAGTTCGTCCGTTGGAAGAATCAAATAATCCGGTTCCTCTTCCATTCGTTCCCTTCCACATCTCCTCGACCCTTATTTCTTCATAAAGCACGTGTACAATGGGAGCATTAAGCGTTGAGCCCATCACAATTTCGAGCTTGTCGGCTGCACTCTGTTATTTCGCCTTGCGTAATCGGAAACTCACAAAACAGTGCGAAATAAGTTCATCGCGCACGGTAATCGCGCGAGGTGAGGAAGAACGGGTGGGCGAATGCATGGCAAAGCAGGTACAGTAGACAATTCACAACTGATATTTCTCGTATATGGACCAATCGAGAATATGTGCCCTAACCATGTAACGTGAATCACCGTTCTGGCGTCGCGAAGAGCGCCAAAAAGAAAACGAAAAAGAAAAACGATAAAGGCCAAGAAAGAATAACGCGCTCTATTTTATGTTTCCAGAGGCTGCACTTGGGGTCCTTAAAAGGACAGGGCGTGCAAACAAGGACAAGAGAGTTGTTAAGACACCGCGAACGCCGCTAGCTGAAAAATAGTACAGCGGTGGAAAAGCAGGTTGACAAAAAAAAAAAAAAGGCTGCTTCGCCCTAGTAGTGCCCAATTCTGGAGGAAAGGCGGAGTTGGGCAACCTTCTTTGTTTCTCTTTGGTTTTCTCTTTCATTCCTCTTCTCTTTCTTTCTTTTTTTTCGGTTTCCTTTCTCTCTGTTTCTTTCTCAATGTTTACTGATTTCTTCCTCTCTCTTTATTTATTTTTTTTATCTTTCTTGCTCTTTCTATTCTTCCTATCTCTTCCTTTCTTTCTCTCTCTCTCTCTATTTTTTGCTTGATTCCTTTCTTCTTTTTTGTATTTTCATACCTGGTTTTGCCTTCGTTACGCCAAGCGACGACAGCATACGACAGCATACGACAAACCGGGTCCCTAAACTGCCCTGCACTTAATATCATCATCAAGGCGCCCGAAGAACAAGAGGAAGAGGACCTCGTGCGCTCAATATGCGACAGATGGCTATACTATTCGTGGTTTTTCCGGCTTTAAGCCAAGCTAGGACAGCATACGATGACAGCATGCGATGACTGCATACGACAGCCCGGGCCCTTAAAGTGCTCCGCACTTAAAACACTTATGTGCGCATTCCCGGGCAAGACGCGATACCTATCAGTCAGTTGCGCGTGATGGTCAACGTGAGAGATAACTGGTCACTCTCTTGAGTTCACTCTTGTGTTTTCACGTCGTGTCTTTTTAACATGAATACCTACCAGCTAGCTGAGCTAGAATACTAGCTCAGCTATCGGTTATTGTAAGTGTTTCATTGCCTTTACTCCTCTATTTATGAACGCGATAGCGTTAAAGAGCTCGTTTCGCAGAAATTCCGACGTCGGTGTCGTTGGTTGTGAGCGAAAAATCATCATCTTGTTCGTGACCGAAAAATCATCATCTTCTCCGTGACCGAAAAATCCAGAAAGATGCAAATAAAATAAATAATAAAACTTTTTCGGGTCCGAGTGAGGATCGAACCCGGGTCGTCTGCGTGGCAAGCAGGTGTTCTACCACACAGCCACGCCTCTGGTTGGAAATACTGTGAAAATAACTTCCTCTGCTTGGAAATGCAGTGAAAATAACTTCCATGCTTCGCAAACGCAAGCGTCCTTTATATAGGCGTCGCAATATATGTAATATCCCACGAATATTGCGTGGTACAAGCGTATATTGCCATCGGCCGTCAGAATATGCGACTATCATAACGATTTCATAGTTTAAAGCCAGCCACCCATTACAAACGGCACACACCTTACTCCGCGTATTCCCTTAACACCACGTAGTGGGTGCATTGCAAGTTCGAAAACATTTCCCACATTTTCCGCGCATAATTGCTCCTGGTTTAAAGCATACTACCCATTACATAGTATGCACTAAGTGATTGAAGTAGGCACTAGGGACGGGATATCGCTATCGCGTCCAACTCTTAAAGGCGAAGCTTAAGGGTCCCCCCAATTTTTTATCGACTTACTCGAGTGAAAAAAGTAAGGAAAAAAAGTCCATTAAACTATGGAGATATATTACTTATCTATTTGATTTATCTATGCACAATGTAGTAGGCCCGAGACTCCACGAATATGCTATCCAGTGAGTTGGGTCGTCTCCCTTTAAGGCTGTAGGACGCCGAAGCGTTGAGGTCAGGCAATACTCTTGAGACTTCTGGAGAAAAGAAATATATATACGACAACTTCCGGGGAGCTATTCTCGATGTGTGCATCTGAAGAAGATCTCCACAGTCCATTTCGGCAGAGCGCATTCAGTTGCTCGAAAACGCCGTTGGCCGTGATGTTCGCTTTTGACCACGTCGACGCGTCCACCGCCGCGGTGTAGCGGTTAGGGTGCTCGACTGCTGACCCGAAGGTCGCTGGTTCGATCCCGGCCGCGGCGGTCAAAATTCGATGGAGCTGAAATGGTAGTGTCCCGTGTACTGTGCGATGTCAGCGCACGTTAAAGAACACCACACGGTCAAAATTTCCAGAGCCTTCGACTACGGCATCCCTCAATCATACCGCGGTTTTGGGACGTTAAACCCCATTATATATATATATATATATCAGGGGCGTAGCCAGGGGGGGGGGGGGGGCTTATGGGGCTTTAGCCCCCCCCCGAAATTTTTTCGTATTGTGATGTATCGCCGACCAAAAGAGCTAGCTGCACCGGAAATCATCCCGGATTTTTTTCTAAAATTGCTTTTCGCAGTCGAAAAGACACTTCGGTGTTAACATTGCGGACCCCTGGCGGTCCTGTATCTGGCTGTGCAGCGCATGATACCGTAAGAAATATTTAGCAAACGAAGGCGTAGTGCCTTGTATTGCCATTTTAGCCGTGTCACCGCAAATGAGTAACTACTGTTCACACGCAGGACACTCTGGATTAAGAAGGGGGGGGCAGAGAGTTTGAGTCAAAATGTCACCAAACGTCGCCTCTTGAAAGAATAAAGAAATCCTTTCCTGCATGAGTCATTTCAGAAGGGTATTTGACTTCAGGTCTCGGAAAACTTATGGATACTGATTTTCAGAATGACTAAAATCTGGACGCCGATTGTGAAATATGAAGTTTGCGTTTCACGGTGATGTTGCAACTTATCATGAGCGCATGGGGTGCCTCGCGCACACGCACAAAACACTTGAGACCAGTCCCGTCTCAGTAGCTTGCGTGAACAAAGAGCTATTATACGTAGTAGGCGAGAAAATAATGCGAATACTATTTAGCAAACTCGCAAGGCTATTCTGTCTGAAGGCGCGGGCCGCTAGCAAGGGGTCCGCGGGCAGCGTGTTTTGTCCCGGCAATGCACTATATTCATAGAACAAAAGGCATCTACTAATTTGGGCTACTAGGGTACGCCGATCAGCGGGGGCTGCATCCCCCCCAGTGGATAAGTAAGGGCGGGGAGGAGAGCATCCTTGATTCACTCCTTCGCTGGCCACTCCGACCTCAAAGTTGCCTCTCATGTATTCAGTGTTGCCAGTGAGCTGACATTTTTGAGGTCAATCTTTGGAACACACCCAAATTTTTTTTCCCTGTCCGAGAAGCGAATCCACATCGACGACGCTGCTAGGGAGACTATAATGTACTAGCAACCCTGCTTTGCCAAAATTACTTCCTTCGAACAGCCCTCTTTCGGCCAAAGCATGATGACTGTCTTGTGCTACATATGTGGCGTTTCTTTTTTTTCTTAAAGAACCAAATCAGAAAAGCGCTAAGTTTCACGGGAGCGTAAAACGTGCCAAAGTATATTTCTATTTTAAACGAATTGTAATCAAAATGGGACAATTCCTCATCGTAACGTGAACTCAAAAAGGCAGTTTTGAATTTTTAAAAAATCTGCGAAATCCTTTATCTGCTTGGATCAAACTGAGTCAGATCCATTAAATCAGTGATGCTTCAACAAATACGGCCAAAACAACCAACGTGACCGGGTCGAATCTGTTTCATTTGGGTCCTAGTAGCTTTCCTATCTTGCTTTCATTCGACAACCTTTGCGCTGCACATCATGGCCTTCTTTCACTCCGAGATGGTATATTTTAAATAGGAGACAACTGAAATGAAGATATTGGGCACCACTTTATTCCTTGAAGAAGAAGCGATCCGAAACGGTGTGAAATCAAATGAGCTAAGAAGAAGACGAAGAGCTGAAACAGTTTTCAGGCTACAAACAAACAAATAAATAAACGAACAAACAAACAAACAAACAAACAAACAAACAAACAAGCATTTTTCTGAAGGCCCTCAAGATGCCAGGAACGACAAAACGCTGCCGGCAGTCCAGAATGGTATGCATTTTCCCTGGTAGGACCCACTCACTCTACAAGTCTAGTTATCGTGGTTACGCCAATGCAACAAAAGGCGGCACCGACGGAAGCACAAGCATGGTGTTACTGTTGTCGCAAAATAATGCTGTATCGTTCATTTGCTGCGATTTAGACTTCTTTTACGAGCTAAGTCAAGCCCAAATGAAATATTACAATCTCTAAAAGCCAAACACAAATTTTACTCTGCAAATGACGATAGTAGGCTACATAGATTTTAGCCGCAATATAGATTTGAGGTGTTTTGGTGACATGAGCGCGCTGGCGAAAAAATGTTGGAGCTGGCCCGACCACATTGTCCGTAGCAAAAAACTGCGCTTTTTTTCAGTTTCAGTTAAAAGTGGACTTGGCTTTTTTAGAAGAAAAGCGCCGCATGTGTATGATCTAGATAGAATAGTTCCATTTCTACCGCGCTGTTATTTCGAGCTCGGTTAGCCCGGCGTTTTGCAATACTACTACTAATAATAATTTGTGGAGTTTGACGCGCCCAGAACCACGGTATGGTTATCAGGCACTTCGTAGTGGAAGACTACGACGATTTCTAGCGCTTGTGCTCCTTAAAAAGCACTTAAATCAAGGAGGCTCGTGCTCTTACAGTGACTTCAAGCATTTCGTCTCCGTAAAAATGCCACCGCCGCGGCCGGGATGAAACCCACATCATTCGCGTCAGAAGTCGAGCACCGTAACTACTGTTACGGTGCTCGACTACGGTGTTACGGTGTTACGAGCAGTGTTACGGTGTTACGAGCACCGTAACTACTGTTATGGTGCCCAAAGCGCCAGCCACCGCGGTGGCTGGCGCTTTGAAAAGTTCGTTTGCTTTGTATTTTTTTTCCTTTCTAAATGCGATTATTACGAGGTCCACAAAAATGTATATTTAATGTGTATTCCATAGAACCACAGCTCTCTATGTGTGCTACATTGTCCCGTGACTCAGTAGCGTAATGTTTTGGGATAAGTGGTGTTGAAAGGTTCTGCGTAAAAAGTTAATATCTCATAAAGCACGTGAATGGATGTCTATACAACTCTGGAAACGAAGCAGTAAGATAGGGGCTCATTCGCAAAACATCGCGTCGTCTAAGTAGCATCCTATATTCCAAAGGAAATTTTACATTTCACTTTTGGTTCTAGTCACTCGTTTGCGGTCAGAGAAACAGGTCATAATTTCGCTCACCGGCAGTTCATCTAAGCGATACATGCACCACGCATTATTAAGGTTCAATATCAGTGTGAACGCTTGCTTAGTTTTCGTGCAAATAAATGCTATTAGTTGCACTTTCTAATAGGAAAGCATAGCAGTACATTTTTAGTGAGACGTCAGGTGGAAAGGTGGATAAAACTGTCTGGTGGGTATAGGCAAACGTACGTAGTATTGCGTTACAATGTGCACTACCAGAAGGTAAACTTGATCACTGTCTATGACAAAGCACATATATATATGTAAGTCTGCTAGACGTAACGCTGCTCTTCGTTATTGTTTTCTTCAATAATAAGCTGGCAGATTTCGCGGGCGAGCTTATTCTAACAGTGCGAAGTATAGCGGGTAAAAAAAACATGCGCACACAGCATGAAAAATTGATTCAATCACCGTTCTCAACAGATTTTGATCAATTATCTTCTCGAAACTACGATAATTGTGACGTTTGTAGTGAATTCTGCTCGATCGATTATGTAGATGGATCTCCAAACACGAGCGGAAAAACAGGAGCATGCAAATGCACAGCAAAATATAGCCAGGTTTAAATTTAGTGCATTATTTTCTACTGTAATATATATCTTCAGTAATAAACTTGTGTTTTCTATATGGCTTCTTCACGTGACTCAACTTAAATGATCTAGTGATTGTAACGTAAACATAAAACTTTCCCACATGAAGCTTTCATATTCCAAAGTCGTAGTAAGATTTATTTCCATTAATCATGCAAAAATTACATGACGATTGCGGTGCGTGATAGATCCTAGTGGAACTATTGTTCAAGGTGAACAGCTGGAGAGGAAAATTATGAGAGCCTTCATCTCAGGAAACGTGTGATGCAGCAACGTCATGTCAGTAGAATTAAGCGCGAAATGTAAAGTTTCGGTAGTACAAGACTGCCACCTAAACAACGTTCACTTTTGCGAATGAGTCCCAAAGAATGTACTGCGTTTCCAGAGTTGCATAGACTTTCGTTAGTTCACTTGGGCAGCCCTATGTAAAAGATTTTTAATTGTTGCCTCCGCAATGGGATGCGGGCATGTTTCATCGGACTAGTGCTGTGAACGATGAGAAGTGTAAAGGAAAGGAAAAATTATGCATTTCATTAAATTACAGTTTTACAGTTTAATTTTCTTTTATTTACACATGAGCTCGCCAAGAAAAATGAAAACAAACAAGATCATGATGGGAATTGTGACACGAGCCCGAAGTGGTAGTGGCTTCAGAGAAGGTTGGCTTGGATGCCAGGCGTGCTCTCGACTATTTTAACACAAAAGTGTTTTATGGCGGGGTCCACCAAGACTTCAGTGACGTATTTCCGTCACGGAAATGACATAGACAAAATACACATGATCAGAAGACAAAGAAAAAGTTCCTGCCAACGGTAGTCGAACGTATGACATCTCGGTCAGCGACAAGCGATGCCGGGCACGCTATCCACTGCGCCACGGTTACATACTCTCTCGGTTGTACAAATGCGCCTTTTATATCTACCACTGTCCTCTCGCAGTGCTCTTGTTTAAGTAATGCATTATGACCGTGAAATCCACGATTAGTTCCTTCAAAGCATCGTTTCTACGCGTCCGTCCCATTCGGCGCGTTTCGAATAGGAAAAGTGCAATTTTGTCGACGCATTAATACATTGCCAGGTGGCAACGTTACCCCCCAGCGCCGGCCTCGCTCATAGCATCCATCCATACCGAAAAAAGCTCTGCGACTCGCTAGTGCTTCTCGTGGCCGCGTTCCCTACTTACGCTCGCCCCGGAAAAATTGCAGCCGGCCAACGGGAAAGACCCGACGCGCGTTGCTTTTCGCTCTGGTCGGGCAGTGGGGTTCAATAACATGCCACGCGTTCGCGACCTTAGCCTAAGTTCGGCGTCCACTCAGTGACACTCTTCTGAGTGTCACACCACTTTCTCTCATTCCGCTCTTACCGTAAAGTTACCAGAAGAATCTATGATCCCAAGGGTTTGTTTTAATCATTGATCATGAACGTTAGTCGTAGGGATACAGATGTACCACCAAGTGTCAAGGTGAATGCATTCACGTTAAGCGGTGCTATAACTGTCAAACACCAATAGACATTGTGCAAGCTCTCTTTTATCAATATACAGAAAACATTCAACTACTTCTGTAAGGACACGTTTCACTTTCGTGTTGTACCGATTCCATGTTTTTTTCCGTCTATGGTTGAAGCGCATTCCGTTCCTCTTATTTGAGTCAAGAGTTGTGAAAACTTCATGACGTCATAACGACGTTGAAGAGGACGATTCCGAGAGAGGGCGCGCTGCTGGCCGAGCTTCCTCCAATCAGCGGCGGCTGAAATGGAGAGCCCATTACACCGACACATCGAGAGAAGCTTGCCAAGTGAAGCGATGTACTTTATGCCCCGATTCCCCGTACGGGTTAAAATGAAAGACTACCGGCGGCGCGCCGAAATTATTGCCCGGCGGCGGCGGCGGCGTGGCCACTCTGGAAATTTCGGCGGCGGCGCAATCGGCGTGTGCAAAAACAGGCGGCGGCGCGGCGCGGCGGCGCACAGCTCTACGCTGGGCCCAGCGACGCTACGCAAGCAAAGCGCAAGCGATGTAGAGTCCAACGCGACCGGCATCCGTTTGCGCGCCCCGGCGCCCACCTGGCACCGTGCCAGGGCACGGCTGGAGGGACGGACGGACGACCGGACGGATGGACGTGAGCATGAGACATTAAAGGCTTTCACCTTAAAAAATTTCTTGTATATCAAGCTGATTTCCATGATTTGCATGATTTGCATATTACCACTTGTCATTTATGCTCGTCATACAATCACGTCACTGAATACCAAATTTGGTGTATATGAAGCTAGCGAAACGGCCCCGAGAGTGTCATGAGCGTGGCATGCAAGTCATGTTGCACATGACATGTCATGATTTCCATATTACCACTTCGCATTTATGTTCGTCACACAGTCACGTCACTGAATACGAAATTTGGTGTATCCCAAGCTAGCGAAACGGCCACGAGAGTGTCATGAGCGTGGCATGCAAGTCATGTTGCACATGACATGTCATGATTTCCATATTACCACTTGTTATTTATGCTCGTCATACAGTCACGTCACTCAATACCAAATTTGGTGTATATCATGCTAGCGAAACGGCCCCGAGAGTGTCATGAGCGTGGCATGCATGTCATGTTGCACATGACATGTCATGATTTCCATATTTCCACTTGGCATTTGTGTTTGTCATAGAGTCACGTCACACAATATCGAATTTGGTATATATTAAGCTAGCGAAACGGCCGTCAACGCGCCATAAGCGTGGCATGTAAATCATGTTGTACATGACATGCAGGTCATGTTTTTCATTTTACCACCTGATATTTATGTTGGTCATGCAGAAATGTCTCACCGTACCAATTTTTGTATATATCAAATTAAGAAAACGGATTCAGGAGCATTATGGCCATGACGTGTAAATCATACTTTTCATGACAAGTTAGTCATGATTTTCATGATATGACCAGTCATTCATGTTTGTCATACGGTCATGTTATGCCATACCAATTTTAGATGCGAAGCATCTTATGCTCGGGGCTCTGTCCGTCCCGCGTCCCGTGTCCAGCGTCCCGCGTCCGGCCACTTTCATGAAGTAGGGAAGCACCCATTATGCGAACCAGAACACTAGTAATATGAAGGCCGTCATCCCTACTACAATCATCAGAGTCATGGCCGAGAGCACAGAGAGGCTGCTTAGTAATGGCTAGGCAAGGTGGTGTCTGTCGCCCAGGTTGACCCCATTCCTTGAGTCATGACCGAGAGCACAGAGAGGCTGCTTAGCAATGGCTAGGCAGGTGGTGCCTGTCGCCCAGGTTGACCCCATTCCTTGATCTTGCTTGCATGTGTTTGGAGTAGGCTTAGTCCGTCCCGCGTCCCCTGCCCCAAATCTCCCCTACGCTCACCCCCTTTCTCTCCTCTAGGAATTCTCTACTCTACGAAGCGGCCCCCCGCGTCCCACACCCCCCACAGCGCATGCGCGTCCCCTCCCCTATCCTCTCCTACGCTCACCCCCTTTCTCTCCTCTAGGAATCATCTACTCTACGGAGCGGCGCCCGCGTCCCACAGCGCATGCGCGTCCTCTCTCCTCTAGGAATCCTCTACTCTACGGAGCGGATCCGGCGTCCCACAGCGCATGCGCGTCCTTTCCCCCCTCCTCCTCTAAGAATCCTCTACTCTACGGAGCGGCTCCCGCGCCCCACACCCCCCACAGCTCATACACGTCCCCTCCCCCCTCTCTCTCCTCCTCTACGGTCCCCCCCCCCCCCCCGTCCTTTCCTCTAGGAATCCTGTACGGAGCAGCGCGCACGACAGGTGGTGTAACAGCTGCATACTCCGCTGGGGTGCCACGGTAGCGCCGCGGTATGAAAATGACGGAGCGCGCGCCTCATTCTCTCTCCTGTGCAGCGCCGCGATGAGCGCCCGGACGGCTGCCGTGAAATGAGAGCGGCGACGTTCCTCCCGCTCAAGCTAATTATCTCCCCGCTGCTTCGCATCCACACATGGTTCCCTTTAGCGGGAGATGGGGAAATTTTTTGGTATAAATTCCATTAACGATATGGCCAGGAGAGCACAAAGTCGTAGGCGGATAGATAGATAGATAGATAGATAGATAGATAGATAGATAGATAGATAGATAGATAGATAGATAGATAGATAGATAGATAGATAGATAGATAGATAGATAGATAGATAGATAGATAGATAGATAGATAGATAGATAGATAGATAGATAGATACGCTCAAAGTCGCCAAAGTTCGCTAAAAAATGCTTCGCATTTAAAAACCGACTGCTCACGCTGCACAACCGTTCACTGGCCACCCCGTATATATAGGCATTGGATCTTGACCTGCAAGGTAGTGCCGGTGGGAGATTTCTCCTTTGCGTTGTCGAACGATAAGCATTCGCAGCGTGCGCGTTAACTAAAAGCAGACTGCGGGTCTCTGTGTCCAGTCCGAGTCTTCTGTCTCTCATTGCCCATTAGTAGCGATTGGCATGTTACAGTAGGAAACACCGGTCCATCACTGCGTGATTGCGCCTCCCTAGATTTCTCTCCTGCGCAACGCCGCGATGAGCGCCAGCGTCAACGGCCGCCGGCAGTGTAAGCGTTAGCGCCCGCTGCTTCGCATCTACACATGGTTCCCTTTAGCGGGAGATGGTGCAATTTTAAGGCGAAAGCCTTTAATTTCTCATGCTCACGTCCGTCCGTCCGGTGTCTGTCCGGTGTCCGTCCGGCGTCCGTCCGGCGTCCGTCCGTCCGTCCGTCCGTCCCTCCGTCCGTCCGCCCGTCCCTCCGTCCGTCCGTCCGTCTGTCTGTCCGTGCGCCGTCCGTCCGTGGGTCTGTCCGTCCGTCTGTCCATCCGAGCTCTGGCACGGAATCAGGTGGCCGCCGGGGGGCGCAAACGGACGACGGTCGCGTTGGACTCTACAGCGCTCGCGCTTTGCTTGCGTAGCGTCGCTGTGCTCAGCCCTTGCAATCATTCTGACCGACGCCGTCCCAATGCACACAGGCGTTCGCTGAACACACTTTGGAATTTACAAAGGGCCCCGTCAATTTAAGCGCTGGAACGCGGATGGCGTTTGCGCGATGCGCAAAGCGCGAGAAAATACTAACGCATGCAAACGGAGGAAGATTAGTCTCGCGTCTCGCTGCGATTCGCGGTAAAAAATTAAAAAAGATAACACGCACACATTCAGGTTTGTGTATTATCCCAGTGAGAGTGTAAAAGAAAAAAGACATGGCATAGTCAGTGGAAGGGCCACACGCTTTCGCCGAACACACTTTGGAAAGTACAAAGTGTCCTTCAATTTTTAAATGCGAATGCATTTCTTAGTCGGGCTATGTCAGGCATCCGGCGGCGACGTCCGCGCGCCGGCAGGTGTTATCTCTCCGCTCTCACTCCCTCTCCCATAGCAACAGCTGCGGGCGCGCGCGGTTATCCTCGCCCCTAGCAACCGGAGCAGGTGGGCGGAGTAGCGGAGAGTGAGTGGAGAGGAGGAGCGCCCTCTGGTGCGTGAGGGACGCTCGCATCGCGGGAGCTCGGCGGAGCTACATATGAAAAAAAAATAGAAAAAAAAGAAAAAAAAGGCGCTGCGCCGTTCTCCCGACCGGGCTGCAGAAATTAGTCGCCTTTTCCTTCTTCGAACCACAACCACCATATATAAATGGAGTGAAGCGCGCGCGAAATGCATTCGCATTTCCTCACGATTCCCTTCGGGGAGGGGGGGGGCATTTTTTAGATGTGAAGCATCTTATGGCGAAGCTTAATCCGGTGGTGGTGGTGGTGGTGGTGGTGGTGTGCCGCGTGCCCACCCTTACTGCGCATGCGCAAACAGTTGAAAAAAAATAAAAATAAAAAACCTCCTCTCCCCCCTCTCTCTCCTCTAGGCATCCCTCCCCGCGGCAACCACACCCACACTGCGCATGCGCCAGTGTGGGTGTGGGTGTGGTCCCTTCCTCTCTTCCCTCTTACACTCCCCCCTCTCTCCATCCCTGCCCGCGGCGTCTAACTCCCCCCTGCGCATGCGCGTCCCCCCCCTCTCTCTCCTCTCCTACGCTCCCCCCCTCTCTCCTCTACGCGTCCCTGCCCACGGCGTTCACGCTCCCACTGCACATGCGTGTCACCACCTCTCTCTCCTCTCCTACGCTCCTCCCTCTCTCGCCTCGCGACGCCGACGCAGGCAGCGTCTGCTAGCGAGTTTCTTGGTTGAAAAAACCGACTGCTCGCGCTGCACAACCGTTCACTGGCCATCCCGTATATATAGCAATGGATCTTGACCTCCAAGGTGGTGCCGGTGGGAGATTTCTCCTGTGCGTTGTTGAACAATAAAAATTCGCAGCGTGCGCGTTAACTAAAAGCGGAGTGCGGGTCTCTGTGTCCAGTCGGAGTCTTCTGTCTCTCATTGCCCATTAGCAGCGATTGGCATGTTCTAGTAGGAAAAACTGCTCCATCACTGCCTGCTTTGCGCCTCCCCAGTTTTCTCTCCTGCGCAACGCTGCGATGAGCGCCAGCGTCAACGCCGCCGCCAGTGTAAGCATTAGCGCCCGCTGCTTCACATCTACACATGGTTCCCTTTAGCGGTAGATGGTGTAATTTTTTTTTCTTTTGTTGTTATTCCATGTGTCTCAGGGAAGCTATTTATAGAATAATTTCATGGTTTCTGTAGCGTCCTGGGAGTCGTTGGTCTACTTTTTCACGTACTACTAGTATATATATTTGGCTTTGGCATTATTGTTGCTATTAAAATGTTACACCACTCCCACTAGAAACGAACAGGTGAAGAATACTTGTCATTATTTGTTCAATAATATAGGACGCGTATGCCCAAAATACGGGAAAGATTCTCGGGTACATGGGTTCCTAAACAAGTGTGGCAAAGGAATGCGGAAGCTTCAATCAAAAGTAATCAATTTTGACTAAGCTCAGAACTGGACATTCTAAAGGGGAAAAATCAATACTGTTTGAACGAAATGCCATGCCTCAATCACTACTGTCAGGCTAGGCGGCCCACGAAAGTAGCAGCTATGAAAGTCGTTCTGAGCGCTCGGAGGCAGCTAGGCAAATATTTACAGCGGGAAGCGTTCCTGTACACTACCATGTACAAATCGCTGGCAGCCGATATTTCGGTTATTCGATTTTGTCAGCGCAGCATAACTATGCTTGTGTCATGTATGCCATTTGTCTTGATAACGTTGTCATTTCCTGTAACGTGGACTCGCAATGTGTGCGCGAAGCCTCCAGGTAATTGCATTGTATCAACGCCCATGCATCGATGCATGATTTGCTTGCAGTTGGAGTTCGTGGCAGACAATACCGTTTATTGCGCAATAATAAGGCAGGTGCACATGTGGCTTAAGGAATCTTTGAATTGCTATACTTTTAAGAGGGAAGAAAGCGGGGTTAGGAAATATGTTTATCTGTCAACAAGACTGCCCCTAGTGTTTATATTATGTTTCGTGGAAACGACGTCCATTCCGATGTGTTTTGATACCATTGAGACCACCCTTCCCACAATATGGCTGGGTGTCTTGTGTTAATATTAGCAATGGCTCACAGTGCGAACTACTTTAATCTGGAGAGTGGTAAAGCGGTAAGCTGCCCCTTTCTTGCAGGTGGAGGTACAGTGTGCAAAGGTAAAAAACCGTGAAAGGGTTCCATTTCGAAAATTTATCAGGGCGAGACACCTACACTCTTTTAAGGTACGCCGCGCACAAAGTTTAAACCGTCGCTTTCCGAGAACAACTTAAGAACAGCAGTTTCTCTACCTGTAGGGCCTACAACCATAAGTTCTTTGCGTGACTTCGTTCTTGGAATTAATTCGAAAATAATTTGTTTTTATGGCAGACATCACGATGACGTGGTTGTTTATAGATGGCCGTGGCCTGAATAAATGCCTTAGGTTTGTTGTTTGGCTCCTGGGCAGAGCTACTCAAGAATATCAAGTCATACAAGCTCACACCTGTCGCCTATTTTGATACAAAACATGATGCTGTACCTATTTAGGAGCGGGGGAGAAGAAAATGTGGGAGCGGGAAGAGGAGGCTGGCCGGGGCAAATAGAGGCTCTAGATAGGACTTGAGGAAACGAAACGTGGTAGATGGAGGAAAGATTTCGAATAGGCGTAGAGGTTCTTCGGTCGTCATCCGCAAAAGTGTGGCTCGGAGACCGCACACGAACCAAGAAAACATTTACTAGTAACAAATGCTTTAAAAAGTTAAGGCAGTTTACAAACAGAATTTCCGGCCTCTATTCATGGCCGCGGCGGGATACCTTCCTCGCACACGTGCGCCTTGGGTTCAAAAGCGCCATCGTGAGCCCTCGACCGAGCAAGCGCCGCTTTGGTCACATCTATTTTAGACTATGATACTCAATCTGAATTCCTAAAGATGTGAGCTGAGTTTTTTTTTTCTTTTTTTATAATTGTCCAGCCGGTGTGGTTAAGATGTGGAACACCACGATTCACTCAAATTTTCATTAAACGGGCCCTTCAACACTCTTCCAAGTAATCATTGTTTTTTTTTTTTGGGGGGGGGGGGGGGGGGCATTTTTATGTGTTAAGGTCGAGCGGAATTGCAAGTATTTGTCGCGTGCTTGCAGCGCTTTCTCTCTCCTTTCTGCCTAATGTGCCCACTGAAGACTAAACAGGAGGGGAAGAAAAAGGAACCAGAAGTTACGTCACCGCATGACATGACATTGAGCACTTTTCGTTTCTTTCTTTGAACACGTCGGCTATCTTTCGTTGTAACCGCAAGCACGCTGCTGTAATTATAGAGCGTATAATTCTAGCGTTATAAAGCGAGGCACGTCTCTCCGAGGCGGCTATGGCAGCTATGCAGCACTTGAATGCTTACATCAGCCAATGGCCGTGTCCTTCCACCTATTACGTCTTCGGGCCTGTCGATCCTGAAATTTGCCGAGAGAGGCGTCAGCGATTTCTAGCTGGATTTACAATTTAATAGGAAATTCTTTGCCACGTGCAGTGCTGCAACATCTGCCTTACTTCTTCACACGAGTCTCGAATACAGATCGTCAGTCTTTTCTGACCATGTTCAAAAAGTGCTGCCGGACCCCATAAGGAATAACTCCAGCGTAAAACGCCTTTGGTGAATACTGGCCCTGTTGTCCCTTTGGCGTCATTACCGTCTGATTGGACAGGCTCCTCGCACAGTTGTTAACAGAAACAGGACAGTGACGCGGAGCACGCTCTCACGCAGCGATGTCCATGATGCTCAAGGTGCTGAGGCCGACGTCGAGGATTCTGGTTGACTGTGCAACCGATGTCATCGTAGCTTACAGGGCAAACACTAGCCTCCTCACAAAGGTGAGTGACTGTAGCCAATCCAAAGCTACCTGAATTTTATTTCTGAATGAGCCTGGCGGATTTGTTTTTCACCGCGAGGCAACACGTGCATTGCTAACATTCGGCGAGGCTGATGTCTAATGAATAACTAAATTTAGTACAAAGCTGCTAAAGCCATATTATTCTACAAGCTTCCAATCAAAAGCACTACCATTACGACACCTGTTATGCAACTGCTCGAGTATATGGGAATAAAAGTATCGTTTTCTCTAAACAAGCATTTGTAGCAATTCTAGTATCAAAAACACTGCAAAATGATCTGCTTCTTTAGACGTTTTCCATTATATGGACTGCATTAAATATGAAAGCGAAAAAACACCACGTTGGGAAATGTGAGTGAATAAGTATGGGACATCACTTTTTAGTATACAAAGGTCAATCTTGCAAGATTTTCAACTGTACGGCGCTGGACGAGGCCTTGTCATGCGGCATGATGACTCTGTTAGACAACGTTTCTCAGCCTACTTCTTTAACGCTTGGCAACAACTTTCTGAATCCTCATTAAAAGCAGTTGCCTACTCACCCCTCCCCCCTCCAAAAACAAAAAACAAAATAGAAATGATGCCACTTGTTGCGACTCTGCGGTAGCTTAGTGGGCAAGGTGTTGTAACTGTAAGCTGGAGGACGCGGGTACGGTTCCTAGCTAGGAAGGCTGCAACTTGTTTGCGGCAAGAGGCGAGAAAATCCGTCTACTTTACTTTAGGCTCAAGTTAAATAAGCCCAAGTGTTCAATGTTGATCCGGAGTGCAACACTACGACGAGCCTCACAAAAATTTGTAGTTTTAGAGTGCGAGAACCTATTTGCTTCTTCAGACATATTCTCTTGCTCAAGAAATGTGCTTGGCTTGTATGAAGCATTGCAAGTTTATTTCATACTGTTCCGACAAATTTGCATTCCCGTGATGCAAGGTAGCGCGATAAGACTAATGCTGTCATAAGCTCAGGGACCTGAGGTAGCACCGCAGCGATGTGTTTCCATTACCTTTCAATCAGCCGTTCGTGATCATCTCTTCAACAGATCATACAAGTCATTTGCGAGTATAACGAGGAGTGCTACGAGGGAATACTGGCCACAAAAAACGTAAGAATACGCAGCTTTTTTTTCAACGTACTTTACGGGCCAGCACATCCCCCAGTATGGGAGCAGGCGCTGTTGAGACGGCGACTGGAAGAGGCCACAACGAAACACGCACACTTAACGACGCAATACAAAACTGCCAATCTTTCTACTTTATTACCATGAACATATCGAAGTACTATTTACAATTTTCACTGTTTGAGCCTCTCCTAAAGAGAAATATTTTGTAGCTCCCAATCAGTTTCTCACGGCCTCGCCCTCACTATGCACGCAATATAGTCAAACAGGGCGAGAATACCTGTGGAAACTCTAGATATTTAATAACACCACACGTGGGCACAGCTTGTGGAGTGAATAACTGGCAGCACAGCTTCGGGACTAACGCAAAAATATTCGAGATAGTGCGGGAATAAAAGATACAGAAAAAAATAAGCTCACTTTCCATTGTAACAGGCTATTCACTATGGCTTCACTATAACGAAATAATTCGGTGGCGACTTAGCGGTAACTGTACGAGCATAGTCCGCAGCTCACTAAGACTCACTCAACAAATATATTTTCCGCTTCAGGTTCACACAGGCTACAACTCCCCAAAATTTCCCTCACCGGACTCAGACTATCTAAACTTTTTCCTCAACGGAGCTCACTCAGACTGAGACTCACCCATACTATACTCAGCCTGACTTACTCAGACTAACACGCACAGCTTGATCTGAGTTTGAGGGAATCTGGGCGAGTGGACTCACGAGTGCGTCGGCATGATATTAGCTTGTTCGATCATGGCGTCAATGCTATGTAACGTCAATATATCACATAATGCGCGCTCTACGAAGCACCTTTTGGTGTTGTACCTTCAAATACAAGTTACCAGTAGTTGAATCCACTAAGGACATTTTTATTAAAGACAGGGTTCACTCGAGATATGTTTTTCGAGAATTTTTTTTGTCAAGGAGTTTGCAGAAAATCACCGATTAAGCGATTAAAAATTCACCGACAATACCATCCCTAAATTGCGGTTGAGCTACCTGTGTGGCCAATGTCAGTTATCGCTATGGTACGGGATTGCTCGAACACGCTAAATTATCACGGGCACGTTGCTTCATGAAAGATTTGGTCACACATTTATAATTAAGCAACTGGCGGCTTAAAGCCCCTCAGGGTCTCTCAATAAAGCTCTTGACAGACTGACCGACCGACCGACCTACCGACCGACCTACCGACCGACCGACCGACCGACCGACCGACCGACCGACCGACCGACCGACCGACCGACCGACCGACCGACTGACTGACTGACTGACTGACTGACTGACTGACTGACTGACTGACTGATGTGCTCAGAATGTGTGTCTCACAGAGGTTCGCACTTTCCTAGGCGGCCGCGTACTGTTGTGAGAACAGTGTGCTGTAGATACAATGGCCTCACCTACCAAATTGCAATCATATAAAAACTATTGCCGCCAATTATATATTGCATGCTTCGTTTTGTTCAATTATATGTCAAGGCTACGACCCTCGGGTATTATGGCATCACCCATAGGTACTAGCCAAGTTAGTCGAGATGGTGGAGTAACTGCAATGGACCGGAGACATCGTCTCAAGACGAGGAACACATTTCACTCAAACATGAAGCATACTTTCAGAGGAGCCATTATTGGTTTCTTTCTAGATGCTGCAATCAGATGGATTCGTTTATTTTCACGGAAATTCCTTATACCTGTGTTTTTGAAAGTATTTTCCTACCTATCCGTTCAGTGAATTGTTGCTTTTCGTTGCCTTGCTCCGCGCGCTTGACAAAAAATAGGCTGAAAACAACACGAGTCTCTGAATAATCAATACGCCTTTTGTTTCGCATGCAGAGTAATACGGGAAGAGGCAGTGCTGGTGAATGCTATCTCAGAAGTTTCCTGAATCGCTATGTAAGTGTGACACTGACTTTTTTTTCTGTAGACGAATTACTAACAAACTTCATTGTCCTAGCCAGCGTACTTTATTCCATAGCGTGGTGCACATGTTTGTCCCACTTTATTTTTCGCGATCTGATTGATTATCGGAAACTGCCATAAGGACTACTTTTGGCGTGAGAGATACAGGAGATGTGATTTAATTACAATGCGATGCTACTTTCGCATTCAAACCATTCTTTTCGGTGGCACAGGGAATACATGTAGCGAGCAATAGTGGTGTGTCAAGTATGGCTCACAATTGTTAGCTCTGTTCCAAATGAGCCTTTTTCCTTTAACTACGTAAGGGAAATTAAGGATTGTCATGATGTGCATAATAAATGATTATAAGCTATGCAGAAGCAGCACCAGAGCAATGTTGTTTGAAACGAGTAATGCTTCGTACATCAACCCACATTGAGAGATATGTTACCACGTGTTGTGAAATGAACGCAAGAAAGGTCGGGTGTGCGCTCGAGGCTTCTAAGGCGTATGGAGCACAGCAAAGTGGTAGCGTAAGATTGAGGAGAGGTGTTCTAAAAATCCACCGTAAACTTTTTAAGGCGCCTATTCCAAGTACTCAGATAAGAAAGTAGCGTTTAAGGCTCATTCATCTAAATACCTGTTAGGTGCGCTTTGTGATCGGAAAAGCGCATTCTGAAGTACGTGCAGTGTGCCACTATGAACACTATGTTATCTAAAAACGCAAAGTCAGCATCAAACGGACCTGTGGCGAGCAAAAGTCATGGCAGCCTGTTCACTACTATTGAGATTACTTAAGCGCCCATGCTACCAGGACTACAAAAGAAGCTATTTCAAAGCTGATGATGGCCGCAATATGTGGCATAGCTCTTCGGGGTCCGACAGCTCGAAAGCTCCTACCCCTTGTACAGTTCACATAGCGTGGCAAAAGGAGTTATCCCACCCTACTGTAAGGCAATATGTGCACCAACGAAGCTTTTCATGTTGCTGATGCTGTCACCGATGATAATGGAGTTGCGTTTTCTCTAAGACAGGACCCTTTGGCGCAACGTAGCCATTTTTCTGTTTTCCAAATTGCCGTGTGACACATACATTCACACTGGAAACAAAATCGTTCGTGGCGATGCTGGAAGCATCTTTGTTTCTCTACTACTCCCAAGCTATGGGCAGATTAGGTCGTTGCGCCAACATTTCTCGATAATACGCAACAAAAATCAAGTCGCACTTAGATGAATGCAACGAACGCTCGTCTTTCTACGATTCTCCTCAACATAGTTTCTTGAGCATCGCAATGACCGTGTATGCACTTATATTAATATTGCTCATAGGCTGTTATACGTTCCAACAGTTCCGTGGAATGGTGTCTCTAACTCCGGCCCAAAATTCACCGGCCTAAGATTCAGTACAGTGTTATAATAACCCTTTCGTTTTTTTTTTTCGTGGCAGTGTCAAGAGTAAAGGGAGTCAATCCTGTCTATTATAAATTTACAGTACTTGTGAAGTGCAAGGAAGTCGTACAATATGAGGTCAGGTTGGGAGGGAGACGCGACAGCGCATATGTATCAGCTATACAGCTCTGTTTTTTTTACCTTTTAACACGAAAGTGTTTTATGCCGGGGTCCACCAAGATTTCAGTGACGTATTTCCGTCACGGAATTGACGTTGAAAAAATACACATGATCAGAAGACAAAGAAAAAAAGTTCCGTCAACGGGAGTCGAACCTACGACCTCTAGGTCCGCGACAAGAGATGCCGGGCACGCTAACCACTGCGCCACGGTCCCATACTTTGCAGACTTTAAAAACAAGCCTTTTATATCTACCACTGTCCTCCCACAGTGCTCTTGCTAGGAGAAGTAATGCATTATGACCGTGAAATGCACGATTAGTTTCTTCAAAGCGTTGCTTCTCCGCGTCCATCCCATTCGGCGTGTTTCTAATAGTAAACGTGCAATTTTGCTGACGCATTAACACACTGCCAGGTGGCGACCTTACCCCTAGCATCCACACTCGTAGCATCCGTCCATACCAAAAAATAGCTGTGCGACGCGCGAGTGCGTCGCGTGGCCGTAACTCCGCGTCCCTAGCCATGTTCCTAACTCGCCCCTCGAAAAATCGCAGCCGGCCAACGGGGAAGACACGACGCGCGTTGCGTTGGTCGCATAATTAGAACTCATGAGCAGTGGGAGACCATGCTGCTCAGCACAGATCCAGAGGAGCAGCTCTGGGCAGTCCGACGGGCCGAAGACGCCGCCAGGGCCCAAGGGCTCCCGGCTGACGCCTAGGCGTGGGATCCACATCACCGAGGCCGCCGGACTATTAAAATAAAGTTTCTTCCTCCTCCTCCTCCTCCCTCTGGTCGGGCAGCGTTGTTCAATAACTCTAACATGCCGCGAGTAGGCGGCCTTAGCCCAAGTTCTGCACCCAATCATTGACGCTCTTCTGGTTGTCACACCGCTTTCAATGACTCCGCTCTCACCGTACAGCTACCACAAGCATCTATGACCACAAGGGTTTCTTTAATCATTCATCATAGACGTTAGTCGTCATGATACAGATGTACCATCAAGCGTCAACATGGATGCATCCACATTAAAGGGTGCTATAACTGTCAACACACCAATAGACATTGTGCAAGCTCTCTTATATCAATGTGCAGTAAACATTCGGCTACTTCTGTAAGGACACGTTTCACTTTCGTGTTATACCGGATTCCTATGACGGAGGGATCAACCACGTTTTTTTTGCTGTTCGTCAGAAGCCACCTGAATACAAAAATTGCCGAGTCCATGCCCGCTATGGCATTCTCCTAAATGATGCAACTTCAGACAAGTGAACGAAAACTTTCCTCTTTTTTTTTCCAGCCGGGATTCAAGTCAGTAAGAGGCACCGAGGGAGTGTTGGTATTTAAGAAAATGTTGGTAAGAAAGCTGCAGTTATACCACGCCCTGCTCCTTATCATGTCATCTTGTGTCGACTCATGTGCGCCAAAGATGTGCTAACGAAAAAAAATATGCATTTGATACCAGGGCTGGGCAAAGATACTTTGAAATTGTATCGCGATACGGTACAAGATACTCGGGCGAGAAGCATTGGAGATACAGATACAAGATACTTCCCGAATGAGTGTATCCGATACGATACTTCCCAATTGTATCTTAAGATACTTCGATACATTTCTAAATTTGCTATTATAGGTCCTATAAAATTAAGCAGCAAACGCCTATGTACAGAAGTATATGAAAAAAGTCCTAATTGCGACCAACTCTGTTTATTTTTAAGGAAATATCTGTTTGAATCTCGAAAGTTCTGTCTTTCTTGCTCAATGTGCATTAGTTTCCTTCCGAAACGAGATATTGGAACATGTTTACTTGACAGCTCTTTATAAGCTGCGCTGTCAGTGGTTTTTACTGAAGACTTTTTGGAAATGATGGGTGTCGCTGCTCTACATGGCGACGAGCTAGCGTGTTGCCGTCTAATTGCAAGAACTTCACTAAGAAGCCCGGTCACACACCTTACTGCAATAAGAAGCCTCTGCACTATATGGCACAAATACCGGTGCACGGTCTTACCTTGTCCGTAAGCGTAGTTAGAGCTTTCGTAATGCCACATCACCCGACAGCTGCAACGCAGCAACAACGCTGGTAGCGATATTTATTGAGAAGCATCATGTGAAGACGATAACCTATCGAGTCAGCGCACACAATTCGCTGAGGACATAAAACTGCAATGCTTTTTTCATATTTACTTATCTGTTTACTTGAAGCGTTCGTTAGCAACATATTCACTAACGTGCCATCTTTTGCCATTTCCTCTCCGATAGCACTTGTGCCATCCAGAAACTTCCCAGATGTATTGTACCTGGCAAAAAACGTCGCAGGATGTCACTGCTATTCACACTATTGCAACTTTAACCCTGCTTACCTTTTGATTTGTAGCACTAAAAAAAAATTACGGTGATCTAAAAAAAGGAAAACGAACATACCCAAGGGAAGTAGCAAGGTGGTTGGGCTTAAAAAAAATGACAGTGAATAAGTAAACAGGGTGTTTCACGTAAGAACCAAATATTTAAAAAAACAAGCGTACAACCGCGACTGAATGAAACAAATGGTATACGTTTGTTTCACCGTCATGTGGCGTCATTTACAGTATTTTTTATTGAGCTTAATTGGTTAATTAAGTAAAGTTAATTATGTGACATTTTTTTAAATTCACTTTAGGGCCCAGTGCGCGTTTCGTCACATCGTAGAGCACGTTTAACGATGACCGAACCAATTGCTTTTTGTCGGTGTTCATGCTGCTTGGTGAACACTTTCTGGCTTTTAAGGAAAGTGCGCGAAATATGAAATAAAAACCACGTGACTGCCCTCATGCGCTAGTGCACTGCAACGCTCTTAAACACGCTTCGAGTGAAACAACCGGGACACGGACCGTCAGCCTATTCGCTCCTCAGGGACGATGGTATTCCTTTGCCGTGTAGGGTGGTCAGAAATGTTGACTCCTGTGGAGGCGATGCCTGAAGCCATGGCCGCTCATTTCAAAGGAGGTCTACGTACCGTTTGTTTCGCTCGAAGCACGCCTAGGAGCGCTGCAGCACAATAGTAGTCATATTTCTCCACCTTTCTTTCCACACCGAAATAATGACTGCGTAGCACGTAACTTTCCACAAAAACTCAGATCGGTCGTTCTGGAATTCCCTCTACAACGTATGCAACGAAACGCACTTGGCCCTAAAGTGAATAACATAAATGTTAGATAATTCATCTTAGTTAAGAATTAAGCACTACATAAAAACGAGAACCACATGGCGGTAAATCCAAACGTTGGTTTAATTCAGTTGAGGTTTACCACTTCTTTGTAAATATTTGGTTCCAGTCAGGCGAAATATCCTTGATAAACAGGATACAGGCGGTACGCCCAGAGCTATGAAAATAAAACATGATGTGTCCTCAACTTAGGTGTTAAGGTCAGACAACAGAAAACGCAGTGTCTACGAAAAATAGCATAAAAGGTAAAAAAGAACCGGCAGATCCCACGCACTGTGGGAATCCATATTATGCGAAGCAGCCAGCAAGGAGCAAATCATGCTGTACATAATATGCATGCCATTATTTACATGTTAGGACCTGTCATTTGTGTTCGTCATACAGTCACGTCACGCAATACAAATTTTGGCGTATATCAAGCTAGCGAACTGGACGCAAGCGCACCATGAGCGTGGCATGTAAATGGCATTGCAGATGACATGCATGCCAAGATTCTCATGTTACCACCGGCCCCTTATGTTCGCTTAATTTTTTACCTCGAATCGCAGCGAGACGCGAGACCAATCTGCCTCCGTTTCGCATGCGTTCGTATTCTCGCACTCTGCGCATCGTGTAGACGCCATCCGCGTTCCAGTGTTTAAATTGACGGACATTTTGTCAATTCCAAAGTGTGTTCCTCGAATGCCTGTTCCCACTCAGACGGGGTCAGTAAGAATGGAACGTGATGAGCGCGTCTCCTTCCTTGCATGATTAGAGACGCTGGGCCCAGCGACGCTACGCAAGCAAAGCGCGAGCGCTGTAGAGTCCAACGCGATCGGCACGTTTGCGCGCCCCGGTGCCCACTTGGCACCGTGCCAGGGCACTGCTGGAGGGACGAACGGACGACCGGACGGGCGGACGCGAGCATGAGACATTAAAGGCTTTCGCCTTAAAAATTTCGTGTATATCAAGCTGGCAAAACGGCCACGAGAGTGTCATGAGTGTGGCATGCAAGTCATGTTGCACATGACATGTCATGATTTGCATATTACCACTTGGCATTTATGTCCGTCATACAGTCGCGTCGCTGAATACCAAATTTGGTGTATATCAAGCTAGCGAAACGGCCGTCAGTGCGCCATGAGGGTGTCATGTAAATCATGTTGTACATGACATGCAGGTCATGATTTTCATATTACCACCTATCATTTATGTTGGTCATGCAGAAATGTCTCATCGTACCAATTTTTGGATATATCAACTTAAGAAATCGGCCTCAGGAGCACTATGGTCATGGCATGTAAATCACACTTTTGATGACAAGTTATTCATGACTTTCATGATATGACCAGTCATTCATGTTCGTCATACAGTCATGTTATGCCATACCAACTTTGGTATAAATCCCATTAACGATATGGCCAGGAGAGCACGAAGTCGTAGGCGGCTAGATAGATAGATAGATACGCTCAAAGTCGCCGAAGTTCGCTAAGAAATGCTTCGCATTTAAAAGAAACTGAGCAGTGCGTACTATTTCTGACATCCCCATCCTAACATGTTTAGGACTTTTTCTTATATTTTCCATCATTATAATGCAAACTGAATTTCACAGTTTTATTAAACAATAAGCAGAATTTATCTTACTGTATGCTCTAGGCACGCTCAGATTATTTTACCTTTGTTCTCAGCAACACCTTAACATAACAGTAAACTCACATGGAATGGAGATATTTAAATAGTAGTAATAAGCGAGAAAGTTACAAAATTACACCATCTCCCGCTAAAGGGAACCATGTGTAGATGCGAAGCAGCGGGCGCTAACGCTTACACTGGCGGTGGCGTTGACGCTGGCGCTCATCGCAGCGTTGCGCAGGAGAGAAATCTGGGGAGGGGGCAAAGCACGCAGTGATGGACCGGTGTTTCCTACTGGAGCATGCCAATCGCTGCTAATGGGCAGGAGAGACAGAAGACTCCGACTGGACACAGAGACCCGCAGGCCGCTTTTAGTTAACGCGCACGCTGCGAATTTTATTGTTCAACAACGCACAGGAGAAATCTCCCACCGGCACTACCTTGCAAGTCAAGATCCAGTGCCATATATACCGGGTGGCCAGTGAACGGTTGCGCAGTGCGAGCAGCCGGTTTTTTCAACCAAGAAACTCGCTAGCAGACGCTACCTGCGTCGGCGTCGCGAGGCGAGAGGGGGGAGCGTAGGAGAGGAGAGAGAGGGGGGGGACGCGCATGCGCAGTGTGGACGCCGCGGGCAGGGATGCTTAGAGGAGAAAGGGAGGACGTAGGAGGCTAGAGAGGGAGGGGACGCACATGCGCAGTGAGGGTATGGTCGCCGCGGGGAGGGATGCCCAGAGGAGAGGGGGTAGAGGAGGTTTTTTATTGTTATTTTTAAAGGGTTTGCGCATGCGCAGTAAGAGCGGTCACGCCGCACACCACCACCACCCCCCACCACCACCGGATTGAACTTCGCCTTAAGCTGCTTCGCATCTAAAAAATCAGAATGAAGCAAAGAAGGAGTATAGGATCAGTTTAAAAAAAGACATATTACAGTAGACATACGAGCAAACACTATACAGAGGCTATATAGGAAATGTGTAGGATGCAAACGGAGGAGATCAAAGAGAGCACTTGTGCACTTGGAATTAAGCTCTCATTAAAAATACTTCTTGAATAATTTAGGACGATGAGCAAAGATAAAGTACGCCAAAATATCTTCTGTTACGTAAATGCTTGTTCTATTGCATCTAGCATGGATACCGTGATGCGACGGTTGTTAGAATCTAAATTGCATACAAGTCAGTCTCATCGTATGTAAGACAAGTTTACACTCACCAGATCTTTGAAATCGCTGTCTGAAAGCAGCGAGACGCTAAGCAACCCCATTCTTGCTTACTTGATACTTTAGAACGAAGCACCACGCAAGGCAAACTTCGATAACGACGACATAGCGGCATCGGAATTTGAGCTAAAGAAGCTGCACGCATTGGAGCGCGCAGCACAGTATCGTTGCTACAAACAAGGTTCATGGCACCAACAGAGCTAAAAAAAAAAAAGCATTAAAAACGAAATTTCGAATGCGCGTCGCCGTTAGCACGCTTCTTTTTGTCAAGATTGCTCTGCACCATCACGTGGCTCTTCTCCACAAATAGGGACGCGTATAGACCTAATCAATTGTGCTCACTAGAACACCCTGGCGGAATGACAAAAGAATGTCACTGTCGCGTTAGTTTTATTGAGGAGCCTTAGTGGCAGCAGTATCAGTTTGGGAAGCAGAGTCCAGCCGACGTTTATTGTTTCGCATGGTGGCGTTTCTGCAGCAGTATCTTGTATCTTAAGATACACGATACATTATTGAATGTATCGGAAATAGAGGTACAGATACTCGTTTTGTGACACGTATCGCGATACAGATACAAGATATCCTAAGAGTATCTGAGATAGTATCTAAGATACATGTATCTTCGATACTGCCCAGCCCTGTTTGATACTCATGCAAGTAAACGCACAGTTGAAGCTTGTTATTGAATTACACACTCTGTAACGTCAAAGCCGCGATCTTAAGTGAGTGAGGGTCATCTTTGGTTTGGAGGTACTGGAATATTCCTTGCTATTTCATCTTCTTAGTTTTTTATAGCGGCAAAATTGCCCGCGACCGAGATTGCGACCTCGAATGAAGCGCTGCGACGTCCTATCCACTGGGCAATCCCGATGTGTATTGAAATTGAAAGGATAGACGAAAAGACACGGAGTACAGCTGGAGTGAAAAAAAAAGTTGCTGTAGGTCCCCGAAGTGAGTGCTGGTGATGGAGCGAAGCTCCATTGACGAAACGATAAACGATGTAAAGAATGTTTATAACATCCATCTGTTCGTCCCTCCGTGCGTCCGTGCACGGACGGACGGATGCACGGATGGAGGTATGGATGGACGGATGCACAGACGGACCGACGAACGGACAGATGCGCGGACGGTCGGACGGATGGACGGATGGACGGACACACGCACGGGTGGACGGACGAACAGATGCACGAACAGTGTACGGTCTCTACCACACCGAGCGACGCAATAGCCTTTCCCCTGCGTTTCGCCGGCGTCACGTCGCTACATCTGATGGGGGGGAAACAACCTGAAGGACTCGCTGCAGACTATGCGTATCCCAACTGTCTCAACAAGAAGGAAGTTGATAAAGCGCAACAAAAGTAGCGCAAATGTCGCACACCGAGTTGGCGACTAATCTCCCTGCAAAATTATACTCGAGGCGGGAAAGCTTTACATGCTTGCTTGAAACACTGGCGTTACCGACGCTTGGGTAAACGGAGCAATGGGAACCTTAGGAACTGGAATCACTGGGTATCAGGGCTACGCCCTTCCTCAGGTTTCACAGTAGTGGATCTGCCATGCGTTTTTTAGGGACTAAGCACTTATAGTTTCGGCTTGTCAGCGTATCGTGTCACGGTGTGTCATGTAGTCATGGTCCATCACCCAAACTAAGATGGCGTCTCGCTCGGACTTAAATTGGCCAGCAGAGAAACGAGGAAGTGTTTTAGGGCCGAAGCACCTTAGGGTCTCGGCTTGTCGGCGTCTCGTGTCGTCACGGTGTGTCTTGCAGTCGCGGTAATAAGCGGGTGTGCGTGACAGTAATGCCATATAGTCACGGTCTATCATATACGGATATGCGCCACAAAAATTGGGTAAATCCCACTACTCGCCACCGGTCCACTAAAAATGAAGAAGGCAGCAGTTAGCCCAACTATTAGCCGACGAGGTTAGTGGAGCTGAAACACCCTGCCTAATCGCTGTAGATGACTGAAACCAGGTGTGTAGGGAAGAAGAATAAGAAGCATCAGAAGAAGAATACTTTAGGGTAAGCTGCGTTGCATTTTCCGACGACGTTAAGGAAGCGGAAACACCCTTCCCTACAGGCCCGGTTTCAAGCTTGGCACCACTAGTGCCTCATCAAAGAAATCTCTCTCAAAACAATGCGGCGAATTACCTCGGTCCGGGCCTCCTTTTTCGTCTGCTGTCTCTTTTAGATGTGAAGCATCTTATGGCGAAGCTTAATCCGGTGGTGGTGGTGTGCCGCGTGCCCACCCTTACTGCGCATGCGCAAACCCTTTAAAAAAAAATAAAAAACCTCCTCTCCCCTCTCTCTCCTCTAGGCATCCCTCCCCGCGGCAACCACACCCTCACTGCGCATGCGCCTCCCCCTCCTCTCTCCCCTCTTACACTCCCCCCCTCTCTCCTCCAGGCATCCCTGCCCGCGGCGTCTACACTCCCACTGCGCACGCGCGTCCCCCCCTCTCTCTCCTACGCTCCCCCCTCTCTCCTCTACGCATCTCTGCCCACGGCGTTCACACTCCCACTGCGCATGCGTGTCACCCCCCTCTCTCTCCTCTCCTACGCTCCCCCTCTCTCGCCTCGCGACGCCGACGCAGGCAGCGTCTGCTAGCGAGTTTCTTGGTTGAAAAAACCGACTGCTCGCGCTGCACAACCGTTCACTGGCCACCCCGTATATATGGCAATGGATCTTGACCTCCAAGGTGGTGCCGGTGGGAGATTTCTCCTGTGCGTTGTTGAACAATAAAAATTCGCAGCGTGCGCGTTAACTAAAAGCGGAGTGCGGGTCTATGTGTCCAGTCGGAGTCTTCTGTCTCTCATTGCCCATTAGCAGCGATTGGCATGTTCCAGTAGGAAACACTGCTCCATCACTGCCTGCTTTGCGCCTCCCCAGTTTTCTCTCCTGCGCAACGCTGCGATGAGCGCCAGCGTCAACGCCGCCGCCAGTGTAAGCGTTAGCGCCCGCTGCTTCACATTTACACATGGTTCCCTTTAGCGGGAGATGGTGTAATTTTTTCTTCTTCTTTCTCTCATGGCCCATTAGCGGCGATTTTACTGTAAGAAACACTGGCGCACACTACATGACTCATCAGAACATCTCAATTGCTGCGATAAAATTTTGTGTTAAAGTAATCGTCTGTACTGTTTCTTTATATCTTGTGATGTGGTTGAGATAAAAGCGAGAGATTAGGCGAGCATCTTTGTTATTGAAATAGTACGTTTCTGCTTCATTCGCAGGCGTGCTTCGGCGAAAACAAGGAGCTGGATTTTGTCGACGGAGACGTGACTAATGCTGTGATGCATTGGCTTTATGAAGTTTTAAGGAGCGGCGCATGAAGAGAACACGTCAAGCAAATAAAAACTCCCTGGGGGGGCCACCCGAGGTCACTCGAAAGTGAAAGCCACCTGCTTCTTTTTTTCTCACTCGATGTATTGATCCTCCCCTGTCCGCCTCCGAAAGCTATGTGCACTTAACCCTTTGTGCGACAGTGGGACACATACGTCCCACTTTTCCGCCTACAGAAAAAATTTTCTCCCACATCACCCTTTGCAATTAGCGCTACATTAAGACACTCATATCTTACCTAAGTCTTCGTAATCTGGAAGAATTCTTTTACCACACTTTCGAAGGGCGGATGTAGTGTTACAATTGCGTTGAATTTCGGTCAGTTTTTATGATAGCTTCTGAATTTTCCTCTAGAGATAGATAGAACCTGCCAATCAAAATGACGGATAATTTCGTCTTTTTCTGGTTTTTGAGAGAGGCGAGCTTAGCTTCCAGTCATCACGTGTTTTTGTAAATTTGCGAAATAACTTGAGCGATAAATGCATCTGAACAATCCCCTGCGAAATTATCCCGCTAATCCCTCAGTGCAATTGCGGAGATTAATGCGTGGAAATATTTTTCTTGATATCATATACCTGTTGAAATGTAAGCATATGTCATGGATAACATCTGTACTCGACAATTTCGACAGCAAAAGCAAGGACAGCCAAATCAACAAAAAAAAAGAGTGGTTTATGCATGCGGTGAAGTAAGCTTTACAGGAACATACCCCAGCGGTTTGAATGCTCAAGAGACGCAACTGCAGGTGAAATTCTCCTGTTGAACTGAGGTCCGCACAACTTTCCTCTTCACAAATTGAGAAGTGATACAGAGTGCCACTTGCTTCGGCCGTTTCATCCCAAAATACCCGTTGATGCAATCGCGAGATGGTGCCGTCATGAGGCAGTGGGACAGTGTTTTCCCACTTTTTGAAAACACTCTCATGAGTCGGTGGGACATATACGTCCCACTTTTTTTCAGTAAACTACTGGCTTAATTTTGATGATATTCGTTTCATACTATTTCGTTCTAGTTAATATCAATATACCACAGTCGGTTTTTATATGACTGTGTCAAACTATAGGACGACCTACAAAGGGTAACATGATTTTGCACAGCCTCCAGGGATCGGAGGTATCGCAGCTTTCTGCCCCTCCCCTCGTTTTGCACTCCCTCCGTGCTTTGGCGCACCTTTCACCAAGTCACTGTGTCATGCGACGTCATAGTTACGCCATGATGAAGTTTCACATTTTGTCGATCTATGAAACCATTGTGACGTAATATGGCAACGTCATCACGTGATGATGATTGTTTGCATCCCTAGTGTTGATGCCGACGCCGACGTTCAATTATTGCATTTGATGGTGCATCTAAGGCTTTCTCCTTAATAACTTTAAAAAGGACGCTGCTACCTGCTTCTTCTGGACAATGCTCCAAATAAACAAACGGCGATCACTGGGTCAAAAACTCATTGGTAGTGCACAAGAAAGTGTCTCGTTTGTCATTACTGTGAAACACATAGTTTATTTCTAGGTGCGTCTAGTGCTACTCTATCACAATCCTATAGCGTGCTCTAAGTCATCAGACAAGATTCTCTAAAAATTTAGGAATAAGGGTTTTCTTTTTTTTTTTTTGCTTTGAAAGCAGTTACACGCATTGGCATACAAAGACATTTCCACAGCCTTGCACCTAAGTGTATCGCTCAGCGCAGCACCTTCAATTACACTCCGTTATTATCAACAGCAGAATGGTATCGCCACGTACTGTGTGTTGCCTTGGTTGCTTTGGTTGCGTGCGAATGGTAAGAGTGGGCTTCAGATTCCTTTCACCGGCTATTACAGTGTTGTGCTTCACTACTTTCGCTCTTTACTGTTTTATAAAGAAGCCCTCTCACTGTTCCCATTGCAGGCCTTCAGGAACATGATCCACAAAAAAAGCCACCACCTTGCGGAGGACATGATGACGTTTGCTTTCCGCAAAGAACGGAATCTTTCGGTTGTTTCTTTGCTGTCAATCGTGGGAGCTATTAATGTGACCCTGCTTTATGTAGCAGGGCTTTACACACAGCGCGAACGAAATAACAAGACATAAGAAGAAGTAACGAAGTAACGACAAAACGCGTACTGACGTAAAGACTGCAAATCTGAACCAGCATCCACTAAAGGTAGCATACGTAGGTACCAAATAGAGGTATATACACATGCAACCAGGGTTAGAATACACAAGTGTTTTAGTGTTTGCACGTGCATCCAGAAAAACCATCCCCCCCCACTTTTCTAAGTCTTTAAAAAGAAGGTGTCGGTCAACCGAATTAATTCTGATGAAGACTGGTCTCTGCCGGCCAGCAACGTTCGTAAATGAATCGTTTTGCTGTTTAGACGTATGCATCTTCATTTTCTGATATTTCTTCAGGTTCACCGTATAAGCGTTGGAGGATCACCTGCCTAACCACCCTTTCCTTCACTCAGCTCCTGGCGAGTTCGCGGATAATTTCTGCGCAAATGTTTTTCTCAATTCGGTAGGGCGATGGCAGCTACCTGAAACTGCAGGTCCCAGTTTTCCTACGGGATTATTTATCCTGCTTTTTTTGTGCCATTGTTACTTGCTCTATTTAACTGTAGTGGCCTCCGGCAACCAGCGCTTCAGCACAAGGCTTTCCAATTCTTCATTGAGGACCAAAGTGGGGCGGCTCAAGCTAGAAATCTCACTTGCTGCGCTTTTGTGGACGCCTCGGGCGTTCTCGCGCTTACGTATGATTGAATCGAATATCTGGAAGATAACACAGCGTGGGTTTCCCTAACATCTAGCTGCAAGCATCGAAGTTGCTCGGCGACACTAAATATGCTCGATACTGAGATACTAATCACAAGGTCTTACCGACATATATGTCTTTCCAATGTACCCCATAAGCGTCTATATCCAGCGAAATGCGCGTGGATATTTAGTCCAGCACGACATCTGCCTAAGGCATGACTGGCGCCGTGAACATATGCCAGACTGCAAACGTCGTGTAACGTGCGTTTCATGAGCAAACGCAAGCACGCGGTGTCTCATAATCGTTCGCGGCACTGAATATGCCGTATATGCGAGATGGACAGCAAAATATCGCGTGGGTTTCCCCACACTGCATGTAAAGTAACATGGTAACCCGAATTTTTTTGCCGCGCTTAAAAGCCAGGGGTCACATAGAATTTGAACTAACTGTGTCTGTATGCGTAAAGAATACCAGGAACTAGTTACCCTGTGTGCGCATGCACATATGTCTGCTATATCTTAAAATACGTTTAAAAATCTGGTTGAATTCATGTTGTAACACTTAATTAAATTATTATTATTGTCATAGTCATATGAATTTAATCGAAAAACAAAAAATGCTCCCGTCGGAGCGAATTTACACAGAAATATCCAAACAGTTCAGTTGTTTCGGATTCCATAGAGTATAAAAATCAAGATTTAGTTTACCAATAGCATCAATCGCGTTATTATTCCTGAACATATTTCATTATTTCTCCGAAACGCTGGCCGCCGTTGGAGTATATTCTGAACCGTAGATTGTGTGTCAGGCTTTCGTTCTATTTTTACCAATTAAATGTTACGCAAATCACGTGAAAAATTTATTGGTGAAAACGAATACACATCTTCAGTAAATCAGTAATGTGACACGTGTATGCACCAAATACGGAAATGTTTCTCTCAAATATGAGTTCCTAAAACAGTGTGGCAAACAACGGCGAAATTTCTAGCAAATGTAATCGATTTTGATGGATCATAGCGCTGTATTTCATGAAATGCCAAAATCGATCTTCCTTGAAGCAAGAGATATGCCTCGGTGACTGCTGTCTGGCAAGACGGCCAATGGAAAGGGGCAGCGATAGATGACATTCTGAGCACTCAGCGGCATTTGGATAAACAGCAATTGCTGTCAGCGCTTTCGCAAACGTGCATGCTCAGAGCGGAAGCAACCGATAACTCTGTTACTCGAGTTTGTCACAAAACATAATGATGCTTGTGCTACGCCTCCCCTTCGTGTTCATAACGCTGTCGTTTCCTGTTGCGCTTGTCTGGCAGTATATGTGAAAAGCGTCCAGGTAAACTTATTTCATTTATGCTATCGCTGCAAGAGTTATTTGCAGTAGGTGGTGGTTCGGAATGATGTTTGTTTTGACCTTAAGTCCATCGGCATGCGTTGAATGTTTCATGTTTAGAGACGGCACGTTCCCATATCTTAAGGAAGGTTGAGCTACCATTGCCATCTCATGATTCCTTTTGCAATGCAAGGTGAAAGGGCCACATAGTGAAACAGCTTTTCAATCTACTACTATGAGCCAACTGCCATTCTTGAACAGATGCCAGACATGGTGTTTCAATTGCTGTTTAATGTTTTGTGACATTAAGAGTAGAACTTGCGACAGTATTTTTCCTCCTTGTCAAACGAAACTTTTTTTACGTGAACCGTAAAGCTTGTTTGAAAATAGGTTGTGTATGTGTGCTCTAATGGAGTTGTTGAAAATTGCTCGTACTATGTACAACTGCCTTAGGCGGATGGTTTCGTACCTGTGAACATCTGTTGCAGCTGTTGCCATCGTACAGATAGGTGCATTGTGCGCCTGCTGTCTATGATGTGCTTGCTGGTTTAATCAGATGCAAATATTTCTATGCGTTCCGAATTTTGTTATCGCCTCGTACAAACAGTATCAAAGCCGTCAAATATTGCGGCCACAGAGTGAATATGTTTGGGGAGAAATGCCAATAGGATATTCTTTTTTTAATTTTATCTTGCCGGTGCCGATTTCCACTACATAAAGGTGTGACAAATGCTTCATGAAGCTGTGCTTATGGAGGAGAGAAGAAAGAGAAATAAGAAAGAGACAGATGGAGAGATCAGTCATCGTAAAAGTGGCTCGCTAACTTGCGTTGCGAAATTGGGTTCAGGAAATAAAATTTGACGGATAGAGGTGAGGCACAAAAAAGTAAAAAAAAATATGACTGACTCTTTAGTTTATTGAGCACGAATTGTTGTGACCTCGTGCTCAATAAACTGAAAATTAATGGCACGAGATCTTCTGAGCTCCTGCCGTTAATTTTTGTTTTGTATGCTATTTCTTGGCTCTTGGTTTATTATAGTTGTGCTTGCAAAGAGTGCAGCAGGTTCTTCGGTATTCTTGTTTAGACGTCGAATTCTCAAAGCTTGAAGATTGGCGTCTAGAAGGCGTTGTCACTGTTGGGAAGAGTCGTTAACCAACGCGTTCCTCGCATCCTTGGCATCAGCGTCGAGATGGCGTTCCCTCGGTGCATGAATGGATGGATGGAGAAAAGTTTGCAAAAAAAAATTCCCCA
The DNA here is from genome assembly GCA_030522465.1 of Rhipicephalus appendiculatus. Classification (NCBI taxonomy): domain Eukaryota; kingdom Metazoa; phylum Arthropoda; class Arachnida; order Ixodida; family Ixodidae; genus Rhipicephalus; species Rhipicephalus appendiculatus. The sequence goes on along the minus strand of JALIZH010012893.1, from coordinate 191,242 downwards.
TCTCCCGCTAAAGGGAACCATGTGTGGATGCGAAGCAGCGGGGAGATAATTAGCTTGAGTGGGAGGAACGTCGCCGCTCTCATTTCGCGGCAGCGGTCCGGGCGCTCATCGCGGCGCTGCACAGGAGGGAGAATGAGGCGCGCGCGCTCCGTCATTTTCATACCGCGGAACTACCGTGGCGCCCCCCTCCAGCGGAGTATGCAGCTGTCACACCACCTGTCGTGCCCGCCGCTGCGTAGAGGATTCCTAGAGGAAAGGACGGGGGGGGGATCGTAGGAGAGGAGAGAGAGGGGACGTGCATGCGCTGTGGGACGCGGGAGCAGCTCCGTAGAGTAGAGGATTCCTAGAGGAGAGAGGGGGGAGAGGACGCGGATGCGCTGTGGGACGCGGTCGCCGCTCCGTAGGGTAGATGATTCTTAGAGTAGAGGAAGGGGGGTGAGCGTAGGAGAGCATAGGGGAAGGGACGCGCTGTGGGACGCGAGGCCGCCCCGTAGAGTAGAAGATTCCTAGAGGAGAGAAAGGGGGGAGGGGACGCGCATGCGCTGTGGGGGTGTGGGACGCGGGAAGCAGCTCCGTAGAGTAGAGGATAACACGTCTTTGTGACACGTGTTGTCACAAAGACGTGACAACACGTGTCACGTCTTTGCATGATCCTGGGTGTTCGATCGTGAGCTGGGCACGAGCGTCGCCGACTTGTGTTCTGGGGGGCTCCCAGCCTCAGCGACAACGCCAGTTCGCGTTCCACGACAGAGGAAGACGATGCCACCTCAGACGCCGGAGTCCACACCAGTGCTCGACAACGCCTCGCCTCCGCATGCATCGCCACAGAACGGTGCTGTGAGTTGTGAAAGCCACGCGTCCTGGGCTATGGGCTGTGCCACCGTGAGTACCGGAGCCGCCGCATGCTCTGCAGATACCGGCTGCCCTGGTTTTGCATGCGACTCACACGAGAGGCACTGTGGAGCTGACTACCTCTTCTCTGGTGAAGTTCACCTCACCGTTGATCACGATGGAGTCCACCTCCGGTGCTCGACTCCGAAGTACCGCGTCTGCCCGACGATCTCAATTATAACAGCGCCATCTATCCTCTTTAATCGTCAACTATACGAAAACCACTAACGCCATCTAGTGATATTATTTCCAAGGACATATACACACAGCGCCATCTATTGAGCAATTCATGAACTAGAGGTGGCTACATACATACTACATACAAACGGAGGAGGGAACGACCCACACCCTAAGGAGCTTCGCCCCTAAAAAAAGTTTGCCCATAATTTCGCGTTAGTAGATCATCAACTGGCGATTGACAGCGACCTGGGTGGCCCACTCCACGATTCTCGTTTGGACAGCTGGTTCTGAGCTGGCCAACACGACCTCCCACTGCTGAAGAGCAGGATCAAGCATAACATCTGCTGGAGGCTGAACCATACAACAGTGTCACACATTATAGTCATAGGTTGCCAGTGCTTCGCACCATCGGCATTCCGGCTTAATCCCGTCAGGGTATATTTTAATCAACAAGTATAAGTTGGGGAAAGATCTAGTGAGCAATTTTCTACAGATGCACTCTTACGCCTAGGTTAACTGCTTGTCCGCATGCAAGCAGTTACCAAGCCTCCGCCCCAGATTGTAAGGGTTTGTAAAGTCGTGAAAGGACGCCAGCCCATCGCTCCCGGATCTCACCGGAATGGGCGGCTTACCTGCCTGGCTGACGAACCCTGGAGCACTCATGTAAGCCGCCTGGTTCGCATGGTTCCCAGAGTTTGTTGGTACTAAGACAATTCTCACCTCCTTAGATTCTCGCCCTGTGGCCAGATTCAGCCGTCAAGCCAGCATGACTTGTCTTCTACCCTTCGCTACTGTGCAGATCTCTGTAGACAGTAGAACCCCTCAGCTACTTTAGATATCTTGTCCATATTGGTAGTGACGTTGCTTTCCTTGTCTCTCAGTGCATACATCTGGTTTTGGCTTGTGCCCAGTTTTCTCTTCGCCGCTTTCAGGCTTCGTCCGTTCTTCAAAGCACGTTCAATTATCTCCCTATTATGCCTCGTTATGCCGGCTACCGTACGCCAATTGATTAACTTCGAAAGCGCAGCCAGTTTTCTTTCCTGTTCGGTTTGATGATTTTGTGCTTTGACATTTCTAAAGTAGAATAACTACCGGTTTTCCAGTGCATTGACAAACCTTCTCGCTCGAATGGACATCGTTATGACTATGGCGGGCATCATTCCTAGATACCAATGTCACATAGCATTACATCACAAACAGCATGGTTACGGTACACCTTCGATCAAACTGCGTGGCAGGACAGGGCACGAAGTAACATTTGAGACAGTCAAGCGCAGTTCGCCGCGCAGTTTGATAAAAGATAAGCCCATATCACCTCGCGCAGCTTTCTACGTCGCTTACTCGCATATGCATGGTGCATTGTTGTGCGTGAAGATCACAGAAAAGGAAGGAACGTAATTACAGACATGGAGTGCAAATTACCAATACCTTACTGGCAGAACACCGTGACATCATGTACTTTGTCAGAAACAGCACTGCGCGCGACTTCAAGGGCATACCTACCACGACAACCAATCAACAAACACCGTACCATGCCACTCAGGTGCGCCCCTTTACTCGGCAGATGGAAATATAGACGTTGTGCAAACGGGATTCTCTTTGAGGGCTGTGATTCTGTAGGAATCGATAATCGGGCATGTCATTTCATTATTGCTTTGAAGCGCAGAACACTCTAAGGGCTCTGGTTGTCGTATGCTGTCGTCGTCTCATGTCGCATTGCATAACGCCGGCGAAATCATGTATATCATAGCCATATATTGCATAGCCATGTATAGCGAGGGGGCGAGAAAGGAAAGTGAGGCTGTGGAGCAGGGACATGAGGACGAGGAGTAGAGGAGAGGATGGGAGAGGAGGAAGGGAGTATGTTGTCATCGCGTGCGATCCTTTGTCACCGCTTGACATCACACAGAGAAAACCATGTATTGCATAGCCATGTGTAGCAAGGGGGGCAAGGAAAGTGAGAGTGATGAGTGACCTGAGGGTGAGGAGGATGGAAAACAGGAAGAGAGAGGGTAAAGCAAGCACAGCCATGTATTGTGTCACACTGGCATAACCAAGTATAGCAAATCCATGTATAATAAGGGTGTGGAAAAGAGAGAGAGGGGGGTTTATTGACAGAAAGGCAGACAGGTCGGCCTGAGTGATAGCACGTTCTAGCCTGCTACTTTACACCGGGGGAGGGAAGTAACGGTGAGGAGGAAGAAAAGAGGAAGGGAGAAGGTGTATAACAGCATAGGGACATCTGCCGTCGCGTATAGCATAGGCATGTATAGTATGATAGAGTAACGGCGCGGCAACAGAAAGAGAAGGAAGGGAAGCAGGAGGAGAGAAGGTAAACCAAAGTATAGCCATGTATGATGTCACGCAGCCAAAACTATGTGTAACATAGCCAGGTGTAGTATGGTATAGTAAAAGTGCAAGAGGGAGTGAAAGTCAGGAGGAGGAAATGGAGGATGGGAGAGGGTAAAACAGCATAGCCATGTATAGCGTCCAGCAGGCAGAACCATGTATAGCACAATTATCTACAGCATAGCCACCTAATGCAAGTGGGCGGGAAAGAGAAGTGAGGGTGAGGATGAGGGAAAGGGGGGAAGGGAATTCTGGCTTGGCACCAGTACCTTCATTTTTTTTAATCTTAACCATAAGAAATCAGTACTTGCAGTTTTCTGTCTATTTCTGTGCATGAAGTGGAGGTAGCATATTAACATTAGGCTGTGAATGAACAACGCGAGATATCCTCTTGCATAGCGATGTCGATGATGTTGAACATGCTGAGGCCAACGTCAAGAATTCTGGTCGACTGCGCGACCAATGTGATCACCACTCACCGGGCAAACTCCAGCTTCTTGACAAAGGTGAGTCACTACATGCATTCGTAATTAGCATGGCGCATTTATTTATTCAGCAAAGCACCGCCGAGAGCCCTAACATTCGGGTTATTTAAGCTTGTGGACCTGAACGAGAAAAATATTGCCCCCCACGCTGCAGCCCTCACACTATTTACAAGTACCCGCACAAGGACGGCGCACGTGTGCCGCCTTTCTAGCAAATCCTTTAGTGCGTGCAAATAAAGTACTCTTTTTTTTTCTTTTCTAGTACAGCATGTTGAGCAATAGTTGCGTCATTAACACTCCTAAAGCCTCTGGTTACTTAGGTTTTATTCTTTCTATTAGACTGCTTTAATGGTGGTATTCAGAAAATAAAGGGGTAGACAAATACAGAGAACGCCAAGTCATTGCGAAGCATTAGCTTTTAAGCTTTGACAGCTGTTACGCGCTGGAGAATGCAGTCTCATGCATCATTATGACACTATTAGATAACTTCCCTTGGCGTCGTGATTCCTCCTCATATTTTGAAGGAAGTACATACTGCAGAATGACAGTGACTACATATTCTCACCATTAAACTGTGGAAAGCACAAGGATAAAAATACAATGAAGTGCCTTTTTCAGGTATTCGCAGATCATAAAGGGCATGAACATCCCTCCAGAAAAACGCACTTAAGAGCTGCACATTACCCTTACTCGCCTACCGGGAAAGAAGATCAAGCGCTACGAAAAGTGTTCAGCTTAGCTTGAGGACAACGTGGCGAGACATTGAACGGAAAATGACTTGTGTAATGCCGGAAGACAATCGCGGGCGTTAATGTTATTGGATTCGAAATCAAGAAGAAGCAATGGATTTGAGCAGGGTATAAAGGGAGAAGCCAAAGTAACCGCTGGTCATAAAAAGTAACAGTCTGAGTTCTAACAGAAGGCAAGCGTTGGCGGGGGAGACAGTAAGTAAGATGGACCCATGAGATTAGGTAGATTGCGGGAATAACGTGGCCGCATTAAGCACAAGATGAGGTTAAGTAGAGAGACGTGGAACATTCATTTCTCCAGGAATTGGCGTAGTTAGACACGTGATGATGATGATTATGATGATTAGGGTGATTATGATGACGACGATGAAAAGACAGCTTTTTTGCTGTCCCGTCGTCCTACACTGCCACCGTAAAGCGAAATAACAGAGGCAGCACGAAATGGATCACAAAATTTTTGCGCGTTATGGAACATGGCAGCACCCGCGGAAGCAGGATCAAAGATTTGTTCCATTTATCTTCTGTGTATGTAGTTTTAACAGTGGAGCTGTTCAAGAGCTGCGCCTGACAATCACTGTCCGCATCGCATGTCACGCACCAGTTCCCTAGATACACCCACAGATGGCGCAACTGCCTCGGTCGTGGACCAAGCGCCAGCCGCACGGTGAAGTGGGGAAGGGCGGCCTTGGGATGATTAGGGCCCCAAGTCAAGTCGTTGTAGAAACGGTGGGCGGCACGAGACTACCATACGTCGTTTTCCGTGCATCTCTACTGTACAAATAAACCAATCACAGATACCCACATAAAAAATACCTGCGGCTTAGCTAGGCTAAGCCCTGTACGCAAGCGAAAGCTTGTTTACTTGGTTATGCTTGTTTACCTTCGCAGTTGAAGCACAATTTGCGATCGGAACGTTATGGAGAGTCCAACGTTCCGTACTGCGTGCACTCACTGCCGTCATTTCGTCAGTTTCCAAAGCCGTCGCCTCATTCCAACGCGAGGCGTCCATTGTCGCCCCTAAAGCTCGTCGCGGTCGTCTTTCTGGATCCTTTTCCCGACGTTTAGCTCATCGAAGTTCTCGTTCTACACTAGTTTCAGCGTGCCACTTTGCGCGTTTGTACTGACGTTTCCGCCTTAACTGATTAGCAAACCAAACGACATCTGCAGGATGGTCCAACGCAGCTTGCCGCCACGCAGACAACTTCGGCGCAGGTGGACCAGCGTCCTCGCTCTTTCCTTCTATCGCACGACGATGGCACAACGGCTGAAATGAAGCCTGCTGGCTCGGCGTGACAGAGAGCGGCGAGTCACGCGGTTAGTCACGCAGGCACGGCTGGCGAGGTAGTAATCATAGCAGCGGTCGGAGTAGCGGCGGCGGTGGAGCGCGGCTTGTCACGGGGTATCCGTTCTTCGCTTCAATGCCATGCGGAGATACACAGCGAAACTCGTTCGACTAGGCAAGTAAAGCTTTCGCTTTAAAATCACGAACATCACCATTGGGTGGAAATGGAATAAGCTTCTTTTTCGCGTTAAGCACACGCTGTTACACTGGCGTAGCAATGTGGGGGGGAGGAGCTTTAAGCCCCTTTCCCCCGGACATTTTAATTTGGCATGTGTATATATACACTCACATACACAAACTCATGCACCAATATACATAGAGTATGATTGAGCCCCCTAACCCTACCCCCCCACCCTACAGAAATATTTCTGGCTATGGTAATGCGCAGTTATGTAGAATGTTTGGCGTAGTTCAACAAAAAACTTCAGAGAGCCTGTGTCTGGAAATGACCATCGAATGTACTGATCATTATTCTGTTTACTCTTTCCGTTATTCTTCAAATAGCCGTAATGGGTACTGTAACTTCTTATTTTTTTCCTCTACAGATCGTAGATGTCATTTGCCAGTATCACGACGAGTGCAAGGAGGAAACATGGGGTACAGAAGACGTAAGAATATGCATTTTCGCATAAAATACCCCTCTCCCCGGGAGTACGCACTGTTAAAAAGGCCCTGCAACACTTTTTCAAGTAGCCATGGAATGGATTTACTAAAGGAGCTTATTGCCTCACGAATTTCACCGCCACAAAAATTTTTAGAATCCGTCCAGTACGAGTAGAGTCACAAAGATTTGTCGCACGCTACAACTGCATTCTCTCTTCTCTCGTCCAGGCGAAAGCACTGGAAGCTAATGAGGGAGGGATGGTACGTGGGTGAAAATACGTCACGCGCGCCTCGTGACCCTGAGCCCTTTTTCTCTTTCTTTTTCTTCCAATACGCGGCTTTTCAGTGCGATAGCGCGCGCGTGCACGCGTGGACAAGTCGCGGCCTCCCATGGCGGCCCTAGTAACGACAGAGCGCGCCATGCTCAAATCAGCCAATGGCTGATATAATGGCTGTGACGAGTGATTTTTGAGCTTGTAGCGTCATTTGTCGAGAGAAGAGAAAGGAATTTTTTGCTGACTTCGAGAATTTATTGTGAATTCCAGGCCACGTGCAGCGCTATAATATTTGGCTTGCGTGCTCTCGGGAGCCACGACTACCGATAGGCACAATTTTCTGACCATGCTCAAAAAGTGTTGCAGGGCCCCTTTAAGACTATGGCTAGCAGAGGCCACAGCGGACTACGCACACTTAGCCGTGCTACCCAAAACTACCAGTCTTTCGACTTCACTACCCCAAACTTATATACACTAAATGGTTTTCATTATTTCAGCCCCACCTAGATAGAAAGCCAGATTTTTGCGAGATGTGCTATTTGGTTGCTCCCAGTAGCGCTTTTCCCGGCATTACAAAGCGCGCGGCCGCCAGCAAAAGCAAGGATACATTTCAGTACTACCCGGGTACTTAAACATCAGATTCGGACATTGCTTACCCGAAGGAATTCCGGGCACAGTTTTTGAACTAACCAATAAATGTCTGAGATAGTGCGAAACGACACGACAGAGAAACCAATAGTTAATATCGCGATGTAATAGGCAAATTTCTATACGTAGCTTATTAAAAATAGCTTAGTTGTGATTTAACGGTACTTCCGCGACTGCGACATTAAAATAAGGCACCTAACCTTTACTGGCCTTCAATTATGCTGATAACCAATGCCGGTCCAACATATTCCAGCACATAGGCGTGTGCACGAGGGGGGGCAGAGGGGGCGGCCGCCCCCTCTAGTCACCTAAGAACTTAAGAGGGGGGGGGGGGTGTAAAGTCTGCCCCATACATTGACTTAATAGGGAAGGGGGGGCGCTGCGACGAACCTTTGCCCCCCCCCCCCCCCTGAACAGTAACCCTGCGCACGCCTATGCTCCAGCAGTAGCGAACGCATATCTATAATGGCCAACCATGCCAGTACTATAAGAGTAAATGCGGTGAAGGTCACACAAGTTAACTTATGCTCCTCTTGCCACTATTACACGCCTGAGGCTGATGCATTATTAAGGCTGTTCAAGTTTATAATCAGAGTGCAGGATTGAGCAGGTTGGCACGCCATGATTACGGGTAGGTACATATCAGCGCAAACAAGAGGGGATAGATGAGAGGACACAGAGCGCGGACACAGCGCGCTCTGTGTCCTCTCCTCTATCCCCTCATGTCGTTTGCGCTGATATGCACTCTTAGTTCTAAATAAGGCTCGGCGGTAGTGAAGTTTTGGAGGGTAGCAAGAAAAGAAACGCATACTAGGAAGAAAGAAGTACCGGATATGCCCCGACCAGTATCTTCCTTCGACAAAAGAACTTGAGAACGGCGCCTTCACAAACATGAATTTCGTAAGGGTCCACTCCTGCACCCCGCGTACTTTAAGAATGCAGCGTAGGGCCCACATGAGTGGTTATAATGTAGCAATAAAACTTCTTTTTCAGTTCTCTGACCGATACTTTGGTTTGATAGGACAGCACGAGAAAAAAACCAGACAAGAAAGGAACAAGTATACATACTGCTTAGCAAATAATTAATGAACTAGCCCTAAACACAGCTTCATCGCTTGCTTACCTCTAGCCTCGAGGCTCGGAGTACAGCGAGCACAGTGAGAGCATGCCCAAGAGACAAAAAACTCAGTCTATTTTTTTTTGTATTTGTTTTTGTTCTATTTTAACATTTCATGCGTTTTTTTCTCTCTCTCTCTTTGTGTCTTTCAGTCCCCAATCCCCTTCCCCGCGTAGAGTAGCAAGTCAGCGATTTGCATACGCTGGCTCAATTCTCTGCTTTTCAATAAAGCGTTCTGTCTCTATCTCTGGACCAATGGGTATGCAAGCAGCAGCCCTGACGCTCCATGTCCTTTTCGACCGCCTTTCACCGACCTACTTTACCGGTAACGGTGATCAGTGTGGCTGGCTGTTTACCGTCCATCGGTGGCTTTCAGATAATTAAAACCCTCGCAGTTCGGTGATAAGATACTGTTAAACGAGGTATCTTTCCGTGGTATAAGAACAACCACTTAGCCATTTAAAACTGAGGATTCGAGGTTTCCTTTACCTCCACTTTGGAGACGATCGGTAGCCGATGGTGTTGTCGCTGTCAAGGGTGCGGTTAGGAGAAGATAAGCGGATAATGGAAGGCTCCCTGAATATATCGGCGTGGTGCCTTAAATATCTATAAACAAGGGCAATGAGTTTTATCCAGCGTTTGCTCCATGCAAAAACACGACGTCAAATACAGTGACGTCGTACGCATAAGATGTCCCGCCGCAACGCATGAAGCGGGCAGGCTCAGCGCCGCAATATTGGACGATGTCATAATTTCTGTGAAAGAAATATGAGCCGAAAACTAAGCCGAGTATAAAATAACGTCGTTACCTGCAAGCGACATCCCAGCACTCAGTTTTCAGCACTGCATTTCCTTCATTCAGCTGCAAAACCCATGCTTATTTACGAGGCTGTCGCATCGAGAAGACCAAGTTGTTTTATGCCAACAACTTCGGTCCCAGATGTTAAATAATGCGATACCCCATTTTGTTTCAGATGCAGATATATGCGAGAAGAAGCATTGCTAGCGAATGCTATCTCAGAAAGTTCCTGAATCTGTATGTAAGTTTGACAATGATATTTTTGCTTACATGCATCACCAACATATCCTCAGTGTCCTTTATTAGCGTACTTTGTTTCCAAAGTGTGATGCTGATGAATGGTGGTCGTCTTTACTATTCTCGTGCTGACTGGTTATCTCAGAAAGCTACGACAGACTAAATACAGCCCGAGAGACACAGGCAGAAAACGCTAAGTTATGTTGGCTTTGTGTTCATAAGCAAGAAGACAACATAAGAACATGCCGAGATTGTGGCTCATAGTGGTCATGGTTGACTGTTCAGTATCATTCAGGCTGTCAAAGCGCCCACGATTGCCGGACCATAAACAAAGCTGTTGCGAGGCTGCTGATGATAATGAATTGTGGTTTACTTGTGGCTGGGCAGCCTCAAAGATAGTGCCGCGGGCCATCGCACATCTCCCATGGCGCGACACCAAGGCTTTAACCAATGTATTGTAAGGCCATACTTGCATTACGTAAGGGCAAGGGCCGATACAAAATTTTTCCGAAGGATTTGACAGCTTGTGGAAAGTGGCGGGGCAGCCGGGGGTCGATTATCGGAGGACCTGATAAGACACCTGTGGCATTAAAAAAAGTCACAGCATATCCACGGAATGATGATGAGTGGGCGAAGCTCCGGAGGTTCATCGGTAAACCGCGAATCTTCCGTGAAATTCGCCCAGTACATCATCAAAGACGTGATGGTGGTTGGTTGCATGTGGTCAAACGATATGCATGTAGACCATATCGCGATGCCATGTGTTGTATGGCATCGCGATCGTCATCGTCATCAGCGTCATAGTTATGACGCATAGTGGGTACATTCCATGTGGTGTGCCGTGATGGCAGCGTCATCGTCATCACACAGGGAGATACTGCTGGTTACGCAGGTGGCTACTACGTACTACAAACTACAGGGGACGCACGACCCACGGCGTTGTATGGCATCGCGATCGTCATCGTCATCAGCGTCATCGTTATGACGTATAGTGGGTACATTTCATGTGGTGTGCCGGGATGGCAGCGTCATCGTCATCACACATCGTCATCACGGCACACTGCTGGTTACGCAGGTGGCTACTACGTACTACAAACTACAAGGGACGCACGACCCACGGCAAAGACGTGATGGTGGTTGGTTGCATGTGGTCAAACGATGTGCATGTGAGACCATATCGCGATGCCATGTGTTGTATGGCATCGCGATCGTCATCCTCATCATGGCACACCACATTCCATGTGGTGTGCCGTGATGGCAGCGTCATCGTCATCACGCAGGTGGCTACTACGTACTACAAACGTGGGACGCACGACCCACGGCATAAGGAGCTTCGCTCCTAATATGAGATGGTCATGCAAAAAGCGCAGGGTGAAAGGGACCACCGCATTAGTTGCCCGATTTCTATCATTGCTGTCGCTGTCCTCTCATTGCTATTGACGAGTCCCTATGGCAAACACCTGTGCTTCGCACCTCCCCAGGTTTCACGTTAGTCGAATTCTGTATAACGTCGGCGATAGACGCCGCCTGAAGTACACGGTCGCCGCGGCCGGGAATCGAACTCGCGTCCTCGAGCTTTTTCCTCGCGAACACACTTCCACATTTTGCGGCAGGCAGAAAATCGGTAATGCACGAGGAAATGTGTCAGGTACTCATGGTAAGACTGCTTTGTTGAGAGCTTGCATACTTTTCAGGCTCCACCGTAACATCAACGTGTCCTGAACCACATTTCCAATCCTGGTCAAATGACCTCAGTATCAGAGTTCATTGCCGCGCGAATCGATTGTCGCTAAAAGTTTTTCGAATCGGTCAGTAACTAGCGCCTTTACAGGGATTTCTCGCACGATTTAAGCGCTTTGGTTCTTTTCTCCCGCCGACGAGTGCACTCGAAGTTACACAGAGAAGGATGGTAATGGAGAAGCAAGTTACGCCAGCACACGTTATGACCTTCCAGCACGCGTTATGAAACCGGATGGCTCTCTTCCGTTGTGGTTCCTGTGGGCGCCAGTGTGGCTCCAGTGTAACTTTAGCCGGCAGTGAATTGCGGTGCTGGCACGTAGCGGCACCCCATGGTAACAAACACATCTGATCGACTCGCCGCTGTTAATTTATGTCGGCTATTGGCCTAATAGCATACTATCTGCTGTTCGATGCCAAATAGCAAGCGCCGTATGCTCCGAAGAGATTGCGCACAAGGCCTGTGTACGAAAAGAGGGTGCCTCAGAAAATCGCAACTTCGCGCTTCGCTTCCGAACTCTCTTAGCCGCGCACGTCTGCAACATTTGGCTGCGATGTCCATAGCGGTGTCCGCTATCACCAGGATGTGTTTTCTCACCAAGCCCAACGGGTGGTTTATGATCTTAAGGGATACTCAATAACAAAATTTCCCGCCGAGATTTTTAGCCAGACCGAACGACTTGGGCATGTAATCAGTAGACACAACCTCCATTTCGCGCAGGAACTAACGGAAAATCACAAATTTAATGCGTTTTTCAGAAACAGCTCCGTCTTAAGCGGCCGCGCCGTGAACTAGAGGAGGTGGGATTTGGTGATGTTTAATGCACCCGAAACGGGCATGCCAACAACTCAACCGTCGCCTGGGCTGGGCAGAGATACTCAGAAATGTATTCGAGTATACAGATACCGGAATACATGCGCTGGAAGTCTAAAATACAGCTACTGAGGTACATTCGTCCCTGACGTAACGGTATATTTAGGACATACCTTTGCAAAAAGACGAAAAAAGTATTTCGGAACACAAATACAGGAATACAGATGCAAAAAGACAAATACTCGGAATACTTTCTTGGTTTCTGGAATGCTGATGCTATGCAAAGACATTAATTTGGCGCAGAATATTATTGTTATTATTGTTTCACCACATTAAAACTTCCAAGTCAAGCATGTCACTCGAGTCATTAACTAACACCAGTTAATTAAGACAAAGTATTCATTTATTCTAGACACAAAATCTGTATTGCCGAGACGGTTGTTGAGTTAAGTGCACTTAAACAGCAGCATATCAAACAAACTGTCGTTTAGGCAACCTCGGTACGGCCTTCACACAAAACTCGTGATATGGCTAGCCACCCGAAAAAAATTACACCATCTCCCGCTAAAGGGAACCATGTGTAGATGTGAAGCAGCGGGCGCTAACGCTTACACTGGCGGCGGTGTTGACGCTGGCGCTCATCGCAGCGTTGCGCAGGAGAGAAAACTGGGGAGGCGCAAAGCAGGCAGTGATGGAGCAGTGTTTCCTACTGGAACATGCCAATCGCTGCTAATGGGCAATGAGAGACAGAAGACTCCGACTGGACACAGAGACCCGCACTCCGCTTTTAGTTAACGCGCACGCTGCGAATTTTTGTTGTTCAACAACGCACAGGAGAAATCTCCCACCGGCACCACCTTGGAGGTCAAGATCCATTGCCATATATACGGGGTGGCCAGTGAACGGTTGTGCAGCGCGAGCAGTCGGTGTTTTCAATCAAGAAACTCGCTAGCAGACGCTTCCTGCGTCCGGCGTTGGAGGCGAGAGAGGGGGGAGCGTAGGAGAAGAGAGAGGGGGGGGAGGGGACGCGCATGCGCAATGGGGGTGTGAACGCCGTGGGCAGGGATGCGTAGGAAAGAGAGGGGGGGATCGTAGGAGAGGAGAGAGAGGGGGACGCGCATGCGCAGTGGGGAGTGTAGACGCCGCGGGCAGGGATGCCTAGAGGAGAGAGGGGGGGAGTGTAAGAGGGGGAGAGAGGAGGGGAGGCGCATGCGCAGTGAGGGTGTGGTTGCCGCGGGGAGGGATGCCTAAAGGAGAGAGAGGGGGGAGAGGAGGTTTTTTATTTTTATTTTTTTAAAGGGTTTGCGCATGCGCAGTAAGGGTGGGCACGCGGCACACCACCACCACCACCACCACCACCACCACCACCACCGGATTAAGCTTCGCCATAAGATGCTTCACATCTAAAAAATGCGGGGTGTGGCACCTGCCTTGAGAGACGGCGACTTTCATTGGCAGAGCATGACACTACTGCCTCCGCGGTTCTGCCGTCATGGAGTCAGGCGCTTTACCACATGCGCCATTTTGTGAGTGTGGGGAACAGTTCACCGCCCCACTGTGAAGGTGACCGGTGGCGTGGCTTTGCTTGGCTTAGCAGAAAAGTCTTCCTTTCCCCCCTACAAAAAACAGGTAACCTCGCTTGCGTCAGAAAAAAGTAACCAGACACTGGTTTCCCTCACAGTATCACTATATACAGTGAAACCTCGGTGATACGAATCTCAGGGGACCACCAAAAATATTCGTATCATCCGAAATTCGTATCACCAGAAAGCATAGAAAATTGGCTTGCGACAAAAGAATCGTCCTGTCCACTTCGTTTCTGGTCTCTCGTCTCTAGCGCAGTTCAATTTTTAAGAAGTTATGTCATACCAACTAGCCCCCCAACAAACGCTTCTCGACAAAAGAAAGCTGGCGTACATTTTCATTTATTGCTTTTCAGGGCCTCAGCAACGTCAGGAGGAAATCTGAATGATTGTCAGTTAAGTTGTTAGACGTCGGCAATCACACCAGTACTCGTAAACATACGGCCCGTAAGCGCGTGTTGAATTAATGAAGCAGGTGCGTTGTGACCCGCGACCGCAGTAGCCCCTTCCAAATTTTAGTATGCTTTCTCACGTGACACTGGAGTACTGCGGTGAAAGTAACAAAAGAAGCGCGTTGTCGTGTTAGATCAAGGCCACGAAATTCCCGAACCATGGTCCTATGTTATGACTTTGTTATTACGAAGGTGTTGGGGGATGTTTTTGGGGAGATTTACGGCCATACCCGCACAAGTGCGACCTCAACAGTCGCGCATGTTGACGTTATGAGGTCTGACTCCTTCGCCAAGATCGTCCTCGCCTTCTTTCGGTCCTCGTCCACCTCTCATAGGATGTCTGATGCACGAGGCAGGCACGTGTAAACACAGTACAACGACAGCAGCCCGCGTCGACACGTTAGAAAAAAGAAAAAGCATGGCGCCACTGCCCTTTGTAATCTAAACGCGAAGGCACACAGCGGCACATTAGAACCTCAAATGATTCGCGCACACAATCTCGGAGGCAGTGACGCATCTCTGAAGGTTTATTCTGACCGTAAGAAAAGTCTTTTCTTACACCGTCATTCTGACGATTTGGCGGTGCGGCGCGCATGCCCGCGCTTGCGTTCCCGCTCTCGCACGTGCTTGGCGCGTCTTCCGCGACAGTGCGGACAACACCTCTTCGTACCCGAACGGTAGCGTACGTTCGTATGAAACGTCGCCGCGAGAAAATCGGTTCGCAACAACCGTACTCCATTACATTGCAGGCCAATGGGCCTAAGCCGAGACCAAAGAAAAATTCGTATCACCACGAAATTCGTATGAGCTGTGATCGTATCACCGAGGTTTCACTGTAATAGGGACATCGTAAAAGTATTTCACTACTGAGATACAAGTAGAGTTTGCAAATGTATCTCGATACAGAAATACAGATACTCAGAAGTTTCTCTAAGATACTATCGCGATACTCATGAATCGCGATACTGCCCAGCCCTGCTGTGTGCCGAACGCGCGGCGCAGGAACATGCGTTTGCAGGAACTTCCGCTAGATGGCGCCACTTGAGTTCAAGATCGCGGTGCATTGCCCGTCCTATGACGTAGTTGTGAGTAGCGCTCCTCCGTATTCGTCTGCGCTTTCTGTTGACACGTACTTACTTCTCCACTTCACGTGAGCTCACTTTCATTAATAACGATGAAAAATGAATGCCACACGAGTCTTAGGGGCGGGTAACGCTCGCGTGGTAGTCTAATTGCGGCGATGGCGGCGCCCCCTTGTGTTCGAAGATTCTAATGCATGGGCCCTATGGAGAGCATTTCCTGTACAGTCTGTACTAATTCTAGGGTCTGGGCCCTTACGCCAAGGATGCTTTTATTTTTCCTGGAGGGAACGCTCTTGACAGACTAGTGTATGATTAACAGGCTTAATTCATACCGAAGCCCCTACATCATTTCATTGTTTACCACGCGTGGGCCTCGATTTCAAAACTGCACTTTCAACGTCACCAAAGAGGGGGAAGGAGAGGAGAAAGAGGGGGAAGCGTAGGAGAGGAGAGGGCGATACATATCACGTACTGTCACAGCGCATTGTCTTATTATAACAGCGCCATCTATCATCTTTAATCATCAACACATACGAAATACCACTGACGCCATCTGGTATATCGTCACCGAACTGCAGTTTGCATGCATCTCTATGGGACAGCGCCATCTATTGTATGCCAAGGGAGACGCTACTGGCTACTCAGGATGCATCGACAACCGAGAACCACCCAGGTGATGCCATAAGGAGATTCGCCCCTAAAAAAGATACCTGCTTCTTTTCAGCCGGCATTCAAGTCAGTAAGAGGCAGCGAAGGAACATCCGCATTTATGGAACTGATGGTAAGAGCGCTTCCTTTTTTTTTCTATACGACATTCCACCCAACACCACGTCCTCGAGTGTTTCCTCATGCGCACCAAATACGTACGAGGAAAAGAATATACAAAAGAAAAACGCACAGGGTTCCTTACGCCAATCGCCTATGATGAGTTGCAGGTGAAATCCATCTTCTCTTTCTTCTCGTTCGGTCTATCCATCCTACCTCCCCCCCCCTCCCGGAAAGCTTTCTGCAACTCACCTAATTTTGAACTGCCGGCGTGATCGGCCGACCATTGACCAAGCGACGATGCCATGTGATACGTCATCATGTGTGTCACGTTATGTGGCGCCTTGGCGCCGTCACAAATTTTCGCGATCTGTGGCGTCAGATGACTCCATATGGTGAGGTCATCTCGTGATGATTTTTTTTTAATCGCTCGTGTTGACGCCGACACCGCGGGAGGACGGTCGACACTGACGGTTAATTTTCGCATTTCATAAGGCATTTAAGAATTTCAAAATCTACAAGTGCTACTCATTGAGTCTAACTAATGGGGAAAGCTCACTGTTGAATCTTGCAGTTTTGCATGTCGAAAGCCGGACCTTATTGGAGTGACGGCCGCCGTATATTATGGAATATTTCTAACCATCGCGGCTTCTTACATGACCGAAATATGTTGCTTTTTTACTTCGACAATATCGAAATGTAGCGTGCGTGCCCAAGACCGAGACCGCGACTTCGAACAAAGCTACGCAGCGCCTTGGGTTAACCGCGACGGGTATTGCTATAACATGAGATTCATTAATGTCGGACGTACACGTGGAGGAAGCTGGGGATGATGTTAGGCCTCCTATTCAAAGGCCAGCCTCTGCTGCTATCGCCCTTTTGCCGAAGAAGACCCCATCCTAGCGGCCTAGAGAGATAACTAGTTGATCATTATCAGATGTGGAGAACTTCGCTCACTGCCATGGCGCAGGTCTGTCAGCAGTGCGCGTGGCTCCATGAAGTAATTAAGGGGAAGACATGCGCTCTGCGTGGTGTGTTTAATGGCCATGCTACTTAGCGACAAGTTCGCTAAGAGTTCGGATGCGATATTGAGTATCCTAAGCCAGACGTAAGAGCCAGCAGGAAAAGTGTGTCTAGAACAGCGGTCAGGCTAATAGGGATTGTTACAGCCACATGGTTCTTAGTGGAATGGAGCGGCCAAGGAGGCACCTTTGATCCGCGTATAGAGTGCATGCAGTGCGGCCCACTTTCAGGTGCATAGGGCTTGTACATAGGGACCATGACAAAAGATATGACAGTTGTCGATCCTATAAAAACAAGCTAAAGGAAAACCTTTTGTAATAACGTTTTATAATATTGTGGGCGTACGAGACGAGATTAAGAACTTGGCCTCCATTCTCACAGCCGCATGCGAGCTACATTGGACGAAAGAATGGGAATTGTTCGAGGGGCTTGGTGTTTTGTTAGACACAACCAGATCGATCCAATAGACAATCAATTCAAGGAAGCCATAAGGGACAGTGTTATTTTTAACGGTAGTTTAGTGATTATGGCGTACATGGAAATGAATTAAAGTTGGCGGAAAGACACCCTTTCTGTCGGGTGGGGCCCGAACAGACCAGCTTCGAATTCGAAGTTTCTGAGACACCCGGATACCGTTTGACCAGGGCACCGATGTCCAAAGATACAGTATTTACAGTTCTTTCATTGAAAGAGACGGTGTTTTCGAAAATGAATTGCTCCCTACGAGGCATTCCGAATTTAAAAGCAGCGGAGGAATGCGTAAGCGCATTACCTGTGGCCCTGACAGAAAACAAACTCTTGTGCCTCAAAGAAAGCCTTGCGTTTCGTAATCTGCAATGACTCCTCATGTGCAAATATTCATTTCTTGCTGTTTATTTAGGCATTAGTTTGTTTCCTTTATGGCACTCTGAGCGCATTTATTTTTGTATACGGTCCCATATGCAGAGAAATTACAGCATCTCCTCCTTAGCAGGTATACATGCACATTGTCGATCAAATGAGACAATAAAGCAGGAGAGCTCAGGTTACGCTGGCAGCGGAACCTACCAGAGAACAATCAAGCAGCATTGCACGCGAGGCAAAATACAGGTTTTGCGGGAAGAACGTAACATTGTTTCGCCTGATCAGTGCATTCGAGTTAAACCCAGCATCATGCTGCGGCCAGTTGCGTAGCAGGGCTCATTGTGCTCAGTGCTAATTGTTTAGCCATCCCAGCCGACGCTGACTGACGATGACGGCAAAATCCACAAGTTCGCATTCGAGCAGCTGCCGGCGAAGCGCCGCCGCCGAGAAGATCCTGCCGTTTGCGCTGCTGATGCAAATTATCAGCTCCGCGGCTGAGATATGCATGAATGCCTTTCGCTAACATTTTTTTCCAGAATCAAAACAGCGTAACAGGTTTACTGAAATTCTGCATTACGCAATAACGTAATCATCCGTAACTCTTTCTTTTCTTTTGATGTGACTCACATTGAGACAAGATGTTTGGCGTTTGCATCTTTATTGCATAAGTGCGTTTCTTTTTTATTCGCAGGGATGCTTCTCCATGGAGAGTGAGGTGGAATTTGGAGACGCTAATGTGACCAGTGCTATCATGCATTGGCTTTATGAGGTTTTGCGGAGCGGCGCATGATGCAACAGTGTTAAGCGAATATTACGCTAAAAGAAGAGGTTGTCATCAGCTCCTTCTGGGGAATGTTCGAAATAAACAAACTGGGTTCAGTGTCTGTCGAAAATTTTCTCTTCTTGTGTACGCGTCCGTAAGGTGATTTTTTCGTTTCTTTTTTTAGCAACACGTAATGGATCACACTAAAGTATTTAACGCGATAGCGTTAAAGAGCTCGTTTCGCAGAAATTCCGGCCTCGGCGTCGGCGTCGTTGGTTGTGAGCGAAAAATCATCATCTTGTCCGTGACCGAAAAATCGAGAAAGATGCAAATAAAATAAATAATAAAAAATGCCGGGTCCGAGTGAGGATCGAACCCAGGCCGTCTGCGTGGCAAGCAGGTGTTCTACCACACAGCCACGCTTCTTTTTTTTTCATGGTATTTATTAAAATTTGTGTTAGAATGAACATAAACGGCACTAATAGTTTGAAACAAGTACAATCACACAGCGACAATAAGCGCTCTGGCGTTACTAAGGAAACACTCGACGACTAGCGAAGTGCATTAGAGCAGCGAGAGTTCATCAAATCATGTCATACACAAAAGGTGATGAGGCCAAGCACCTCCCCAAGACAGGGTACCAGTCCGGTTCAAAATCTATTTCCTCATAAATGTCCTTTAGGTGAACAGCCATTCTAATAAAATGTTTCTTCGAGAACACAGCCACGCTTCTGCTTGCGTTTACATATAAAATAACTTGCTCTGCTCGGAAATGCAGTTACAAACACACGCGTTCTGTGTACAGGCGTTACAATACAACATGTAATATCGCAGTAATATTGCTTGGTACAAGCGTATATTTCCATCGGGCGTCAGAAGATGTGAATATCATAACGACATTACGGTTCGAAGCCGTCCACCCATTACAAAAGGCACACAAATTACTGCGCGTATTCCCTTAAGACCACGTAGTGGGTGCATAGCAAGTTCTAAAACATTTCCCGCATATCCCGCGCATGATTGCTTGTGGTTTAAAGCATGCTACCCATTACATAGTATGCACTAAATGATTGAAGTACGCACTAGGGACAGGATATCGCTATCGCGTTCAACTCTTTAAGGTAGGCCACCACCTTCAAAAACGCATTTTTTGAAAAATTTGACTTTTTTGGATTTCATATTTTCAAGCTCCCTGTCTATTCAAGAAGATTTAGGGAAAAAATTATGCAGTTATCTTAAGCCATTCGAAAGTTATGACCATTTTTTCAACACCTGCTGGACACATCCGAAACTGAAGTATTCCGATTCCACATCTACCATCTCGTCATAAATGTTTTTCGCGTACATATTACGTAATGCTAAGGTGTTTAAGAACATTCTAAAGCTTGTGGAACATGACGTTTTCAATTTATTTTAAAATTTCCACAACTCGGCTGCGGCACTCTATTGTTTAAGTTGCGCGTGCTCTCACTCGGCAGTCTGTGTTCTTTTTGTGTGCCATTTCGAGCTCTTGGACTTAGTTCTGGCTTTTCAAGGAGAAAGTTACAGTACTTCATGAAACATGACGAAGTATAGAACGAAACAGAAGCGTTTATGAAAGTTAGGGAATCAATATTCCAAGTGTGGACGCACTGCGGAACACGGGGATGAGAGTCAGCTGGAGACACGAAACGAGCTAGGAAAACAATATGTGCTTCATCTCGTTCAAAAGAAGATTATGCTGCTTCAAAAGAGGTCCCAAGCTATAAGCCTGATGAATTTCAGGTCTATTGAATGTTTCTTTGTTTCATAGACATTCGGTTCAAATCTATAAAGCCATTTTTCTCAAAATGTGATTTTTTGCTTCCTACAGTTACGCGAACAATGATAACTGTCTTTCTAATAAATATTTTTGCATAAAATTTTTTGTGCTGTTTCTTTATAGGTGGAGCTGTGCATTCAAGCAGAATTATTGAAAACTAGCGGTAACTTTTTGTACAGTGGCCAACTGTGTGCAAAGCAAACCTGCCAATTATCAACTTTTTCAGTCTTTTTACGATAACGCACCCAAGCTTAGAGATATGATGATCGTGGAGGTTGGATGCACTGAATGTTGTCCTCACTACATAGTTGCGAAGTCACGTTTGAATTGCAACAGGAGTTTTTTAGTTATGACTGTTGGCGCAACATGCATATTTTGGCACATTTTGATTTTTATAAATTTTACGTTTTCGATTTCTATCTATTTCATAATCTTAAAGCTTAAATTTACCGAAGCCCTACAATCCAAAACCATAATTATAACTATTGGACCAAAACGGTAAAAGTTTTTCTCGGAGGTGGTGACCTACCTTAAGGCGAAGCTTAAGGGTCCCCCCAATTTTTTCATCCATCATGCAGAAAGTCTAGCACGTAACGGTAAAATGACCCATGGATCCAACTATCAAGGTCGAGTGGTCGGCGAGGCCTGGGGCCTGGGGCCTGCCGCACTAACGAGGCGGAGACAGGAACGGGATGACATACCTTCCTGGCCGCTGACAGACCTTCGTTCGTGCAGCACATGGTGTGCTGCCGAGCGAATAAAAATTGATCAGAAGGTGATCACGAGCACGAACCATTGTGCATAATTGCTGGCTCGAATGGTGATGCAATACGCATTGACCATACGACTGCAAAGCAACGCGTTGGCTCCTGGGACAATTTTTGAAGGGAGACTGTTGAAAATAAAAGGCAGCAACACACGTGCCCTGAAGGCCTTCCAAGGTGACCGAAAAACTTTAGGTACACCGGACCAAGTGCCCCGTTCACCTGTCCTACATTTTCCTAAAGGACTATGAACCTTCAAATGTTGCTGGTGCCTTTTAAGGGAATAAAATGACAAGAGGTCAAATATTGTTTGCTGTACGTGCATTTTTCATGTTCATGCAGTACCATGCTTCCAAAAGTTCCCCCCACAGGTGCGGTTCAGCCAAAGACCCATAGGGAAGTATATTCCGACCCTAATAATTTTAATTTAGCGTTGTATAAAGAAACTATTGATGTGGCATCGTGTTCTTTGGATGATAACTAGCGTTTTTAAAGAATCTTGCATCAGTATTTACAACAGATACCTTATGGGCGTTTAAGGGTTAAGCTACCTGTAATTTGTGTGTGTGGCCTATCAGAAAACTATCATCACAAACGGGCAGTGCCACAGATATTGGGTAAATCGCACTGCTCACCACTGGTCCACTAAAAATGAAGATGGCTACAGTTAGCCCAACAAATTATAAGCGGGTATGTGCCAAGAACTTGGGTCAATCCCACCACTCACAACTTACACTAAAAATAAAGAAGGCAACAGTTAGCCCAACAAATAGCTGCAAAGCGACGGCGGTGAGCCGAAGACCCTGAGTACGTGAGTACGTACGACAAGAGAATAGGGAAGTGGAAAGGCAACTGCGGCTGCGAGAACACCCCGAAGCGATGGAAGGTCTATACCAGGGGTCTCAAACACGCGGCCCGCCGCATGCGGCCCGCGAGGCTCTCGGTTGCGGCCCGCGACCCGCACATGAGTGTCTTCGTCCCACTTTTTTTTCTTATTAAGTATGTTCGTGAGCCACACAGACCTGATTGGTTTAAGGCGTTGTCTCAGTGAAGCATCCCACGTGTTCCCCTTGTTTTGACACATGACCATGAAACCATGAAACGAAAATTATATTTCACAATCGGCGTCCGATTTGAGTAATATTAGAGATCGGTATCGACAGGTTGGAAACCTGCCACCAAATATCTTTCAGAAATGGCTGGCATATGAGATATGGTAAAGCTTTCTTTCAAATGACAGCGCTTTCTCGCAAAAGTGTGCAACCCCCCCCCCCCCCCCCCCCACTCCTACCTGCTTCAATGACCCGGCCCTTGCGGGACTAAATTGCGCGACTGCGGCCCTCTGGCTGAGGTGAGTTTGAGACCCCTGGTCTATACCAACGACGACCTGCCCGAAAATCTATGAGAGGTGCGAACGCTTGGTTTTAGCGTGAGTTTCTGTCTCTATAGAGCTAGGACATCCGTGTCATGTCTGTGACTGTACGAGAGGTGCGAACGCTTGGTTTCAGTGCGCGTTACTGTCTCTGGAGTTTCGACATCCGTGTCGTACGTGTCTGTGACTTTGTGTGGTTTAACTCAAACCTCTCTGCACTGACAATCAAGGCAGAAACAACCTAGAATCACCTAAAGTCTAGAAACGACCTAGAAGCAACCTAAAAACAACGTGCATTACCTAATTAAGGCATAGAAACAACCTAGAAGCAACCAGATTAGCCTTCAGAATCGTCCAATTTTGCTATTTCAAGCCTTATGCGGCTTAGTGCAGGCTTCGCCAATTTTATTTTGTGTGTGTATGTATGTTTGAAAGCATATTTTGCTATGCCTAAGAGAAGCTGTCGAAATAATATTAAAGGTTGCCTTGTGCGCTTTAATCTGAACTTTCTCTGAATATACTTTTAAATATCTGGATGAGTCCATAGTCTAACACTAAAGAAAGCGAGACGTACGTTTCCAGCTGTGTGATATTTCACGCAATAGCGTTGGAGAGCTTGTTTGACACAAAATACCGTGTCGGCGTCGCGGCGTTATCAGTCAGCAAAAAATTCCACATGGAAATGGATGGATGGATGGAAAGCTTTATTCAACTACTGCACAGCGCGTCTCAGCGCAAAGCGGGTCTTGAATTTTGTTCTTTGCTTCCTGGTGAACGCAAGCAATAACTGTTATGTTTCGGACAGGAATCGAGCCCAACTTGCGCCACAAATGCCGCCAGTGGTGGTGGCGATTCAGTGCTGCCACGCAGTGCCTCACTGGGTAGCCTGTGCCCTAAGACGTGGCTCTGGCGATAACGCAGGCGTTCTAGGACATTGTATATGTTTCTGAATCGTAGGCCCAAAAGGTCACCCGGTTTGTTTATGCATTCCTGTAAGATGACTTGATGGCGAAAGGAATCTTCCTCTGGCTTTACTTCTTTCTTCTGAGCGGAACGTATTGACCTGCACACCCCCACCCCCCCTTCTTCCGGAAAGTTTCTGCACCTCACGAGTGACGTTTCACATTTCCCGGCATTAACACACCCCTCAACAAGCGATGATATCATGTAGTGACGTAATAGTGACGCCTTGATGATGTTACAAATATTGGCGACCTCTGGCTTCCCGATAACGTCATCATGAGGTCATTTGTGGTCGCGTAATACTTTCTGGACCGTTCCCTGTAGACGCCGAGAGCGCTGGCGGTCAATTTTCGGCGTTTTATAACGCATCTACGGCTTATGCCTGAATAGCTTTGGTGTTCCATTCTTCAAGGAGATGTTTAAGCGCACTGCTAATTTTCATTAGGAGTATACGGGTAGTGTTGTTGTTTCACATTAAGAAACGTATCCATCGTAAAATAAAAAAAAGAAAAAAAAACATGAAAATGGAGACGCATCACACAAGCAAACGCAGCGTCTCCGTTTTCACGCTGTTCTTACGATGGATTCATGCCAAAATGGCCTAGCTAAGTACACCTGTGCATCAAGGAGTTCAAGGATTGTGATGTACATATAAAAACAGTAAGCTCAATCGAAGCATTATTTCTGTAAGGATTACACTGCCTCTGTATTGACGTCGCAGTCATTGTCTTAACTTTCAGTGTAGTAGACTACATATTTGGCTATTTTTCTCTTTATCATTCAAATGTTAAAGCGCTCCTTTGAAAAATGCTTAGGTTAATTAATTTCACAATTGGCATTAATTAATTAGCACTATGACACGTATGTCCGTAGTACAGGAAAGTTTCTCTGAAATATGAGTTCCTGAGAAATTTTGGCAAACACAAGCGAATCTCCCATCAGAGATAATGAATTTTGAGGGAGCTTAGCAGTGGACTTCATAAAAGGCAAAATCAATATTGCTTTAAGCTATCGCTACTCCTCGATCACTGCTGTCAGGCTAGACGTCTAGCGAAAAGGGCCAGCTATGGAGGTCATCCTGAGCACTCAGTGGCAGTTGGTTAAACAGTGATGGCGGTCAGTGCTCCAGCATACACTGCGATGCTCAAAGCAGTGGCAGCCGACAACTCTGTTACCCGAGACTGTCAGTAAAGCCTAATGATGTTCTCGCTATACCTACTGCCCGTTGTCTTGATGACACTGTTGTTTCCTGTTACGTCGACTCTGAATGTTTGCGCCAAGCCTCCAGGTAAAATTGTTTCGTCAACGCTTTCGCGGCATTATTTTCTTGGAGATAGAGGTGGTTACATGCGCAACCGTTACTTCTGAACCAACAAAACAACGATCTCTTTGGATAAGAGCATCTTGAAATCCTTAGATATAGAAATTGAAGGAAAAAAAGCGGGGCGAGTAGTAAATATGTTCATTTTGAACCCGAAACCCACCAGTACTCATGAAATGTTTCATCTCTAGAGGCCGCACTTTCTGCAAGTTTTATTGTTGGTCGATCCTAGGCGTGACCAGGCCCATCGAGCCCTACTAACTTTCTTAAAGACAACCGATTTGGCCTCGCGTTTATAGACATTATTCCATCTGACTACTTATTTGTGTTTACGTCTGTGTTATTTGTTTTTTTTTTCTTTTTCCTCTTCTCTCTCTCCCTTCCTTCCCTCATGTCTTCCTTTCCTCTGTGTTTCCGCTTTCCGAAGGAGCAGGCAGGCGTTGTGCCCCTCAAGGTGGCAGTTGTCAGCTGTTCCCTCCCTATTTCCTCTGTGTCTTCGTGTTTTTTATGTATGCAAACCAAATAATAATAATAATAATAATAACACCATTGTCATACTGTGGTTAGGTGTCTTGTCCAGTGTCCAGTGAAGAGTACCCGGTGTCGTTTAACGTATTATTATTCACCATTTCCTTTTGTTTTGTTTAACATCTCTTCTATCATCTTTTATTCCCTTCACCCCATTCCCCAGCACAGGGTAGCCAGCCGGTCTGAGAACTGGCTAACCTCCCTGTCCTTCCGTTTTTCTTATCCTCCTCCACCATTGGTGAGATGGCCGATTTCATGAATCAATTAGCGCGAGACACCTACACTAAATGGAAAGATTCCAGGCCCGATATTTCAACGGGTCGTTAATGATACATGAATCAGTGTACAACTTCCGACTCTGTTTTGTCTTGCACTAGCTAACAAAGCTTTCTTATTCGATGCCGCAAAGCACGTTTGCTCCCCTTTGGTGTGCAAAGGGGTTGCGAAAACAAAACTTCATCGGTAGAGTTACATCAAAAATAGACGGGGAAACGCACTTGGAAAAACTGAAACGACTTAACAATGTCGTGAAGTGACATTTAACTATAGCTACTAAACTTAATAATATGACCCAATATTATCGTATTCATTGTTAGTGTAACAGCACCTTGTATTTCCCGCTTAGCGGCGTGCAAGGCTTATAAAACATATAACTTTTCACCGCCAATTAACGACGCTAGGGTACGCTTTTGCGCAGCAATGTCGAAGATGCTGAAGGTGCTAAGGCCGACGTCTAAAGTGCTGGTAGACTGTGCGGCCGACGTCATCATCACTTACAGGGCAAACGCTAGCCTCCTTGCAAAGGTGGGTCACTGTCGCCAAAACATACTAGCCGAATTTATTTCCTATCTGAATAAGCCCGATGCGCGTGGTTTTTCCAGTGGAATGCCGTCAGTGAAACTAACATTCACTCAGTTGTAAATTTAACGGCTTGTTTTTCCTTGCTAGACTCAATATTAATCAGAACTAACGGAAAATGATGCCAATGAAATCATAGGGGAAGTTATTAGTAGTAATTGTACTTTAAATGTGAAGGAAAGTGGACAAAAGATAACTTGCCACAGGCAGGGACCGAACTTGCGACCTTCGAATAACGCGTATGATGCTCTATCAACTGAGCTACGGCGGCGGTCATCCCTCTGTCCACTTTATAGGGTATATATGTGCGTTTAAACGTGGCAGCGTCAGTCAGCGTCGCCATCAGCCATTACGGCGAGTGCGGAACACTCATTTTTTTTTTTTGGCCTGTTAGCGTCACGTTATTACGAGCTGGCAGCTAACCAATAATCCCTCGCATACTACTTCAAGGCATCAAGTCTGCCAGAACGAGACCGTCGCTATGAAGGAAGGAAAGAAGTGTAAGTTTAAGGGCTTGTTTTTCTTTGTGAGACAATATTAATGAGAACTAACAGACAATGATGCCAAGGACAGCATAGGGAATGTAATTAGTTAATTGTTCATTATTAATTATTAATTGTAACGTCAATGTGAAGAAATGAAATTGGACGGAAAGATAACTTGCCGCCGGCAGGGACCGAACCTGTGACCTTCGAATAACAAGTCCGATGCTCTACCATCCAAGCTGCGGCCACGTTCATCCCTCCGTCCATTTTATAGGGTATATATGGGCATATAAACGTGGGAGCGTCAGTCAGCGCCGCTAGTAGCCATGAAGGCGAGTGTGATGCCATCTTCTACTGCCTGCTGGCGTTACGAAGCACGTGACGCCCACATTCATAGCAAGGGTCTCGTTCTGGCAGACTGGGTGCCTTATGGTGGTATTCGAGGGATTATTGGTCAGCTGCCAGCTCCTAAAGAGTTCACGTGCTTCGTGACGCTAGCAGAAAGGCAAGGAGTGTTCCATACTCGCTGTCATGGCTACTAGCGGCGCTGACTAACACCTCGTGGTTTAGGTGCACATATATACTCCATAAAGTGGACGGGGGGATGACCACCGCTGTAGCTCAGTTGGTAGAGCATTGGACGCGTTATTCGAAGTACGGAGGTTCGGTCCCTCGCCAGCGGCGAGTTATTTTAAAGACGATAGTCTTTCTTGGGATACCTAAACGGAGAAATTTTGGTCTGTCTGTCTGTCCGTCTGTCTGTTTGTCGGCACGTCACACGATTCAGCTAGCTGGCCAAATCAACCACCTGCCTTACGACCTCCAATCTTGACCAAGAAGCAAGTGTTCATACGGGTGAGCGTGGGCAATTAAAAATCAAATATTACGTATGCCTGGAGGTGGCACAACATCTTAGTACTATTCACAGTGTTCCTTTAAAACAAAATCGGACAGATACGTAATTATAAAGATCCTAGTGTTTATTACGCGGCGCTGCTGTGTACAAAACAAGTCTCCGCCCAGTGATTTAACTTCGACGCTGTGGCTGGCTGTGGTCTACACGGTAGCATAGTGCCACCGGGGAACATCAACACAAGCCGATGTTCCCCGGTAGCGCTGTAGATGGCGTCCTCTTCTGTTTTATCAATGCCAGCCAGATGCGGCTGATTCATCGTAGAAGAGCGCTGTCTCAGGCAAGGCAAAACATATATGGCCGCTTGATGAAATACGACCCACTCAAGACATGATCAGAGAACGCAGAGAAGAGACCGACGACCAAATTTCAGCGGAGAAACGCCGGCGTCCGTCTAAGCGCGCCCGGAAAACGTCCGAAAAACGAGCCCTCCCAGCGGCTAGCCCAGCTATTAAATTGTGGTACTCATGCCGCTCATGCAGTGCAGTCGGCACACTATCGTCTTTCGACGACATTTGCAGCGAAGCACGCAGATACGCGGCCAATTTTTTTCTTTGACATTACTTTCTTCACATTTACGTCATAGTTACTACAAGTATCATCCCCTATAGACCTTTTTAACGTGGGCGCCGCCATATTGCTTAGCGGGCGCCGCCATCCCTCGTCTGGCAACTCTTCTGGCATGTGCGCAGCTCCACGGTTGCATGGTAGGTATACGTGCGGCCGCAGTTTTAGTCGTTTTTTTTAGTTCTGACGCGGTGAATTTCGATTGAAGTGGTGCAGGTTCTTTAGAGAGTTAGTCTGTGAGGCGTTTTGAGTAGGTTTAAGCCGTTGAGAGTCAATTGTATGATTATACGGTGCCGCGAACGAGTTCCACTTGGTGGATGCATTATATTTACAGCACTGACTTTCTGCTCGAATAACGCACAATATTTTCAGCTCTTTCCTTTCCAGGAAGAGCAGCAACACTTCGAGGGCACAGTTAATTTTTTTCTCGCGCTGTAGGTATCGGCTTTTCTAACGCGATTTGTTTACGCCACGCCGTCGCATCGGCTATCGCTCTTACATGAAGCCGTGTGTTGACGTTTAGTGGTTAGTTCCATTTCATGGCACGGACGGCTTTGTTTGCTGCCTTGAAACTTATCTCGATTGTTTTTCAACTCAATCCAGATAGCGCTTGATCACGATCGGAAATTGCGCCGTGTGTCTCTGCACAACACACTATTTACTCTTCGTTTCTTCGTAGGCACCAACTTTTGCTTTACTCTTCGTCGCCGTGGTACTTTGACCTGCGATAGATAGAAATGTTACATGGGGCTGTTTATCGGATAAAAATATTGTCATTGTTGGAATAGCCGTAGGCTACGTACCTTCCGTTCATAGCCGAGCTCGAGCATCGGCGTCGATCGGGGCCATTGCGCTTCAGTCGCCAGAAAGGAAGTGTTCTGAACATACCCGAGAACACGCGGAAGGTACAAACTTCTTCCTATTTAAGCTTGCAAGCCATTAACGCCGCTGGTCCTCGTCAACAGGAAAACGATTTAACTTGAAGAGTCCGCAGCCGCAAAGACTCCGTGTCTGGTGATGCACTTCGTATTTTTCTCCCGACAGCAGTTTCCTTTTTCTGTAGTTGTTACTGCACCCAAAAACAGCGCAGTGGTTCCCTGTTGACTTATTACTTGCCGGCATGGCAATGATAAAGAAAAGAATCCGCAAGTTGACCTACAACACGCAAAAATTCCATCGACAATGACACACATCCCAGCGTCAACACACGCACTCCAAGCCAGCGAGCACGAGCCAGAAAGGAGGAAAGCGCTGTTGCCAGACCTGTCCTCCTCGCCCGTTAAAAAGGTCTATATGTTCCTTGGTTTTCTTGTGTGTTAGTTCGAAATCTTGTGGTGTCGAGCAAACAGAAACGAGCCCTTAAGTAACCCTTCTGCTTCTCAAAGAATTTTTTCGTTCACATTGCTGCAAGAATGGTTGTTCAAAATGCCAGATTGCAGATATATGACTAGGTAGCATAAAGACGTCCGTATTGCCAGTTTTTTTAGGTGTAGCGCGGGATCATGCATTGTCATGGAGGATGATGACACTGTCAGAAAACTTTCCTGGGGTTATTTTTTACGTTTTGAAACAAGTTCGCAAGTTTCCGCTTCGCAAGTTTCTGGTCATAGCCAGTATTGATGAAGTTCACTAAAGCAGTGCATTTGGCTTCTTCGTACGTCATGGTGAAGGCTCATGAACAGCGCAAGAACGTAGCAAGCAACTAGTCAACAGCACTGTTTCTGTCTTGGTTGCTTCTTTCGTCCCAGCGCTACTCATCATTCTTAAACGGAACTCTGCAGATCTTTGACGAGTTATAATGGAATAGCCTCACTATTAGCGCATGAAGCTTCACGAATTACGTGCTGCAAAAATTTTTAGAATCCATCAAGTACGAGTAGAGTTACAGGGATTTGTCGCACGCTTAAAGCTCTTTCTCTCTGCTTGCGTACCAGCGAGCATGCTGAAAACTACCCAAGGGAGGGGGATGACAAGTGGGTAAGAAGGCGCATCCCTTCGTGAGCGCGCTTCAACACCTTGAGTCCTTTCCTTCCTTTTTTTGTTTTCTTAGAACGCGC
This sequence comes from Rhipicephalus appendiculatus, assembly GCA_030522465.1. Taxonomy (NCBI): domain Eukaryota; kingdom Metazoa; phylum Arthropoda; class Arachnida; order Ixodida; family Ixodidae; genus Rhipicephalus; species Rhipicephalus appendiculatus. The sequence continues at coordinate 160,876 of JALIZH010012893.1, read as the reverse complement.
GGCTTACTTTCAGTGTTATCGCGAGTGCGCGCGCGGACACGTGGTGCCATCTTGTGGTGGCGATGATAACTATGCAGCTGACGATGCTCAAATCGGCCAATGGCCGTGAACTTTGGATAAATGGCGCAGTAACTTGAGTATATATGGCATCATTTGTAGAGAAAAGATCGAGGGATTCATAGCTTACTTTAGAATTATTTGTAAATTCCAGGCCGCGTGCTGCGCTGTAATGTCCGGCTCGCGTGTTCTAGCGAGCCTCGACTATCGATCGGCAACTCTTTCTGACCATGCTCAAAAAGTGTTGCCGGGCTCCCTTAATTAATATGAGAGACTTTGTTTTTTGGGAGTCGGCCAGCAGCACACCTCCCTCCTGTTCTTGAAAAAGTATCAGGATTCAACTGGTCGAAGTTAATGTTTGCTGCCGCTCCTCTATAATTTCTCCTGAACAGATCGTACAAATGGTCTGCGAGTATCACGACGAGTGCTACGATGGAATACTGGACATAAAAGACGTAAGCACGTACACCTTTTCGTAAAATACTTGTAGCGACCACCTGTCCGAATGCCCGTCGTTGTAGCAAACTTCTGCGCGTTGTCTGCGATAGACGCGAGGTCGGCTGGCAAATGTAGTGGCCAGCCTCTTAAAAGAGAAAACAACGAAGTGAATCAGTGCGCGCGCGCTCTCAGGTGTCAGCCATTTTTCTATGGAAAAGGTTTCTGTTTTTTGTATCATCGCCCTGCATTTCTAGTGGCTATCTGTTAGCCTGGTGACATCTGGCTATCTGTTAGCTCTGTGGGTGGAACCAGGGTCCTTAAAGGACTCTGGAGGAACATTGATATCTGAACGTCTAGTGACTAATTTTATGCAAAAGCCACTGTCTGTATGTTCGCAAAGGATTGTTCCGAAGGATGAACGACTTAGCCGGTAGAAGTTCACCATCTTCCGCAGTTCCTACCCGAAATGAGACGCAGCGGCGCCGACAGAATCCAGGGGTTGCCGCCTGTGAAGCCATAAAGTTGTTATAACAAACACTGGAAGAAAGGCTGGGTCGGAAGAGTGGAGAACACAGGAGCACAGCGCTTGGCCCTGCCCCTTCCTTCTTTGTCCCGTAGTAGCGCTGCTTTATCCGAAGTTCAGTAGGAAAGCAGCAAGCCCGCATTAACACTCTATATCAGTAGCATCCGACGTATTGGTACATTGTCATTGTTACAGAAAGGTCTCAAATTAGAGCTTATACAACGCTGACAATACTCGTACTTGCCATATCAGTTATAAACAAACATTTGCGCGTATGATAAACGTGTGAACATTGTTTCATATTTACTTCGAATACTTTATAGGAAAAATTCGATAGGCTATTTATGCAACTTACCCTGCTCAGAAAGGACTGTTTGCTATAGGGTTAACTAGATGGCGACACTATATCCACGTGGTTCGAGGTAGTGGCGAGTCGTGACAGTGAACACGGAAGCACTATTAGCTGTGCAATATTTGTAGTGCACCTGCTGAAAACCATGCCGAAACAGTTGGAAATTTTAGCTGCTATCATTGGGGCCAGCTGCACGGACAACAGCACGCCAACACCCGACTTCAAGTATAAAAAAACAGCGCGCACAGGTAACCGGCTTGGGTTGGCAGAATAAAACTGAACGCTGAATAGTAATACCTGGTGTATCGCCAAGCCACCATGAACTAACTTGCCCCTTTCGTCGCATTACTGAATACTACCGTCAAATCTAGCGAGCATCTAAGCAGCCTGGAACCTCGTATCATTCTAATATGGATGTAATGGCTGCGCCCGTGCTACTAGTTGACTGCACCCATGCGGTCGCAGGTTTAAGTGCATAGACTTTATGGGGAGCTTTTCACTAGTCAGTCCATTAACAGCCAGCCCCTGGAGTAGCATGTCAGGCGAAAAGCCAGACAAACATCTCCAGCTATTCATTAAAATATTTATCTCTCTCTCTCCATGGCTGAAGCATTGCTTCAAGGGCTCGTTCCCGCTGGAGAATTCGCCGTTTACAGTGACCGGAATTTTCCTGCTGCCGAGAAATTCCGCATCATTCACACTGCTTACCAACAATGCTGCCGAAACGCGACACAGCGCCATCTGCCATGTAAAGGAGCTATCCGAAAAAAGCAGGCGCCGGATATCCCGGATGATCCCGCGGCTGTTCGCTCGCGTTTTTGCTTGTCGTAATAGCGAATCTCAAAAACAGTAGCAGAGTCGTCATACTGCTGGGCCTGCTAGCAATCTAATTTCTGGCTATGCATCACGAGCAGATACATGCAATCGCTCAAGAAAAAAAAAAAGACGAAAACAGTGCTGGTTAGTTTGGATTTGCAAAAGCGCGAGAACTTGATCGCACCTGAGATAATGCTACCCCTTCCGGGAGATCTCGACGTGGTGTTTTGCAAAAAGTAAGCCGAGATTTATTGCTACTCGTGAACCATTCATTGTGTCACGTGGCGCTTTTCCAAAAGAACAGGGTGATTGTGAAGGACTTTACTGTCACTACGGGTTATAGGCTACTACGGGCTTCGACGACTGCGATATGACAAGCGCCATTTTTTTTTTTTTTTTTTTTTTTTTTTTTTTTTTTTTTTTTTTTTTTTTACGCGCACTCCTGATGAATTCGTGGGGACGGAATCCAGACGCGGCTGCCGCGAAAATTGGCCCGGGACCGACTAGCACAGAAAAGGTAGTTCCGGCAGATTTGGGGGCCGCCGGACTGGGTTCCGCACCACTCTAGCGGCCGAATTTCTCAGCGTGAACGCAGCTTCAGCGCTGCCGCCGAGAGGACCGTTCAGTTCGCGTAGCGGAAGCGGAAAGCTGTCGACGCAGTAGAGCCACACATGCATGTCTCTCGCAAGCTTTTTTGACGAATATATTGCAAAATCTAAACACTTTAAAAGCCGCGTTGAAATTTAACATTACGTAGTATCTTAATCGTCAGTAAGTTTTTCCCAAAATTTGACCAATTATATATCAAGCTTACGACCCTCGCTGCTTGTGGCATAATTTGCACTTCTTGGACGGTAAAATGTCCTAGAAAAGTTAGTCGCTACTGTAGACGACGGAGTAACCGCAGTAGCCTAAAGGTATATTGTTAAGATTAGGACTAGATTTAGTACAAATGCGAAGCTTCCTTTCACAGAATGACTTCGTGGCTTCTTTATAGGCGAGTCGTTATCAGGTATATATCCACTTTCCTCCTTATTCGCGGAAACTACAATCACCCAACGAGTTTAGTAATAAGTAGAATGCCTACTCCAGTAAGCCGGTCAAATAATATTTCGCTTTTCCTTGGTCTTTGTAAAAATATATAAGCTAAAACAGTACAAGTCTCTCGATCGTTACTGTGTTCTGTTTCTATCGCAGAGGGCTACGAGGAGAGGCATAGCTGGCCAATGCTTTCTCAGAAAGTTCCTGAACATCTATGTAAGTGTGATACAGTTCTTTTTATTTTTTCCCATCGAATGATGAGATCACAACAGCCGATTTTGGTGTCGTACTTAACCACCACCGTCGCCGGTGTCCCTAACAACTATAGCGCACAATAAAGGACGATTAAAAAAAAAAAACATGGTTGGGCCAAAATTCGAACGAAGGTCCTCTGCGAGGCAATCGAGGGTTCTCCCACAGATCAACGCCATTTTTTTTTCTTTTTCTTCATTGACTGGCAATGGTACTTAACACTGGACATAATGCAATGATAATAGGAATACAAAAATTACAGCGTACATTTGGCGGATATATAATCAGCCGCGATCGCGCTGGCTTCGCTTAACTTTAAATTCACGCAAAGTCCAAAACGGTTCTACTCCTTAGCTATTCGGGAGGCTCATCTGCTGCTGTATAGATTTCCACAAACCAATCTGTGTTCACCCGGAAATACATTCGTGCCGTCAGCGCGTTCTGGCAGGAATGGCAGCATACTAGAACAGTTGTATCCTGCCATTCTAGAGCGCCAAATAGCGTGGGGGCCAAGCAACATAATTACATAAGAAGTTACGCCATACTCAGTATGGTATCCGGTATTTAAGCATACAGAGCCGCACCGATGTTCGAAACACCTTCGCAAAAGGATCCCGAGCAGGCGTCTTGTGAAATCCCGTTAACATATGTAGTATTGCGTGGTAGAAGAGTACAGTAACACCAGGCGTCACACAATGCGAATTGCGTAACGAGTGGCAGGTTTAAAACTTCCCACCGATTACAAAGGGCTCAGCCATGATTCAACAGCCAGAGCATCGACAAAATTCACGCACTGCCTCACATTCACGAAGTGGGTACCTCGCTTCTCCGCAGAATGATGAGTCATTGCATGGTGCGTACTTCCTCGCTTCGAAAATTCATAATGATTTATGGCGTTGCACTTGCAGTAGTCGCCTCAACAGTATTTTCAACGGGCTCTAAAACGGGCGCTTCTCCAGCTTTTGCTGTTACTGAGCCGCATGTTCCTAGCAGGCCTGGCGAGGGAAAGCTGTTATGAGATCACAAGGGCCTTTTTGGCGCCGTAGTTGTCCGCCACCGCCGTCGATGTCCGTAACCGCTATCGCGCGAAAGTAGGAAAAAAACGTGGTTGATCCCTCCGTCATAGTAATCGGTATAACACGAAAGTGAAATGTGTCTGTTTTTTGTGCATTGATATAAAAGAGCTTGCACAATGTCTATTGGTGTTTGACACTTATAGCACCGTTTAAAGTGGATGCATCCACGTTGACGCTTGGTTGTACATCATTGATCCCGACGACTAACGTCCATGATCAATGATTAAACAGACCCTTGTGGTCATAGATGCTTGTGGTAGCTGTACGGTGAGAGCGGAATCAGAGGAAGCGGTGCGACACCCAGAAGAGTGTCACTGAGTGGACGCCGAACTTGGGCTAAAGTCGCCTACTCGCGGCATGTTAGAGTTATTGAACACCACTGCCCGACCAGAGGGGAAAGCAACGCGCGTCGTGTCTTCCGCGTTGGCCGGCTGTGATTTTTCGCTGGGCGAGTGTAAGTTGGGAACGTGGAGGTACGGCCACGAGAAGTACTCGAGTGTCGCAGAGCTTTTTTCGGTACGGATGGATGCTATGAGCGAGGCCGACGCTGAGGGTAACGTCGCCACCTGTAAATGTGTTAAGGCGTCAACAAAATTGTACTTTTCCTATTCGAAACGCGCCGAATAGAACGGACGCGTAGAAACGACGTTTTGAAGGAACTAATTGTGGATTGCACAGTCATAATGTATTAGGCTACTGCACTTAAGCTTGTGCACTGTGAGAGGACAGTGGTAGATATAAAAGGCGCGTTTGTACAGCTGAAGGAGTATGTGACCGTGGCGCAGTGGATAGTAACGAGATACCCGTGGCCCGGCCGCCGTAAAGTATCGCGATACAGTCGATACATCGTAAATGAATTTCACTGCTGAGATACAAATACATTTTCAAATGTATCTCGATACAGAAATACAGATGCTCAAAAGTATCTGAGATACTATCGCGATACTGCCCAGCCCTGATTAGAACTAAGATAAAAGAAAGCCTAGGAAAGGATAGGGGATTTTATTTTGCAGTAGTTACGATGTTAATGTGAAGACAGTAAAGTGGACGAAAAGATCATTTGCCGCTGACAGGGACCAAACCTGTGACCTTTGAAAAACGCGTCCGATGCTCTACCAACTAAGCTACAGCGGCGGTTATCTCTCGTCCATTTTATGGGGTGTATATGTGCATTTAAACTTGGGTGTATCTCATGATGCCAGCACACAGAAAAAGAGTGTTCCACACCCGTAGTCTTGGCTACTAGCAAGGCTGCCTAACATTCTCAAGTTTAAATGCACATGTTTACGTGTTCTTGCCAAGCCTCATATTGCCTTAGAGGCAACGCCAGCGATGTCCTTCAAGGTGCTTACAACGCCGCGTGAAAGAGTTACTCAGTGGTCGACACGGCAACCCAGCGATGCTGCCTACCGAAGCGGCAGCACTTTTGACATCGCTCCGGGGAGATGTGGTTTCGAGTGAAGTGCAATAGATATTGGTTTGCTGCGCCTTAGGACGGCATTTTTTACAAGTCTTATACTGCTGCTTACGAATATTCTGTGCCGTAGGGAACTACGCATTTCGCTATGAAACTACTCTGCGTGCGTCACGGCGTTTCATCATGTTGACCGAGTTAAAAATAGGTGCGTCGTATGTATAACTTTTTTCGGCAATAGTCATGAACGTAGGGGGTGCGTCTTATACAAAGGCTGCGACTTATGCATTGGAAAATGCCGTACGATTACAAGGCTTACCTGTTACTGTTAAATGCAAGGTAGTGCAACAGTACGAGTACGGAAAGAGCACGTGTATAACTCACTGCCTTCTTTTTGGGTAGCAAACCGGTTATCCTGAACTGGTTAACCTCCCTGCCTTTCCTTCTCTACCATTTCTTCTTCTTCTCTTTGTCCTTAACGTTTTTAATCTTGTCTATTATGATGCTGTTTTGAACGATGCTACTTCAGACGAGTGAACAAAACATTGCCTTCTTTTCAGCCCGGATTCGAGAAAGTTGAAGGCACTGAGGGAATGAAGATATTTAAGAAAATGATGGTAAGGAGTCCGCTTTCTTACACCATTCCTTCATATATTTGCTCATGAGCTTCAAACGCGTACGCCAAGAGATACTTTCACTACCTAACAAATAGGTTACAGGTTGTCAGGAAATTCTGCAGTATCACATGCCAAATCAACAACCTTGTTTGAGTGAGGGACATCGTATATTGGGAGATTTCGATGCAGTTTTAACCATCTAGAATTTTTTAACACATACATAATAGTAATTGCAGTTCGACACCATCTAAATGTAGAATCCGTACCCAAGACTGTCATCGCGACCTCGAATGGTTACTGCCACAGTAGACCATACAACACAACTTATAGGATGGGTCTCGAACAAGCACGGTGATATCCGCGAAGCACATTTATTAAGAGGGGTATAGGCCTTTTCCATCAGTAAAATCTCGTTCTCCCTCCCATATCTCCACCTAACTAGGCCTGAGAAAGATAAGGTTGATTCAATGATACGCATGGTACAGGGGCGTAGCCAGGGGAGGGGGGGGGGGCTTGTGCGGGGCTTCAGCCCCTTCCCCGAAATTTTTTTCGTATTGTGATGTATCGCCGACCAAAAGAGCTAGCTGCGCCGGAAATCATCCTAGATTTTTTCAAAAATTGCTTTTCGCAGTCGAAAAGACACTTCGGTGTGAACATTTTCGACCCCTGGTGGCCCTGTATCTGGCTGTGCAGCGCATCATACCGTAAAAAATATTCTTTCAAAAGAAAGCGTAGTGCCTTTTATTGCCATTTTAGCCGTGTCACCGCGAAGGAGTAACTATTGTTGACACGCAGGACGCTCTGGATTAAGATATATAGAAGGGGCCTCCAACAAACCTCAACTAGTGGGCCGCAGCAACGAAATTTAGTCCCACAAGTGTTGGGAGGACAGTGAAGATAAGATGGTGGATTCCGGGTGAGGGGGGGGGGAGGGCTGAGAGTGTGAATCAAAATGTCGCCAAACGTTGCCTCTTGAAAGAATAAAGAAATCCTCTCCTGCATGGGTCATTTCAGAAGGGTATTTGACGTCAGGTCTCGGAAAACATATGGATACTGATTTTCGGAATGACTAAAATCTGGACGCCGATTGTGAAATATGGAGTTTTCGTTTCACGGTGATGTTGCAACTTATCATGAGCGCATGGGGTGCCTCGCGCACACTCACAAAACACTTGAGACCAGTCCCGTCTCTGTAGCTTGCTTGAACAAAGAGCTATTATACGTAGTAAGCGAGAAAATAATGCGAATACTATTTAGCAAACTCGCAAGGCTATTCTGTCTGAAGGCGCGGGCCGCTAGCTAGAGGTCCGCGGGCCGCGTGTTATGTCCCGGCAATGCACTGTATTCCTAGAACGAAAGGCATCTACTAATTTGGGCTGCTACGGTACGCCGATCAGCGGGGGGTGCCTCCCCCAGTGGATAAGTAAGGGCGGTGGGAGAGCACCCTTGATTCACTCCTTAACTGACCACTCTGACCTCAAAGTTGCTCTGATGTATTCAGTGTTGCCAGAGAGCTGACATTTTTTAGGTGAATCTTTGCAACACACCCATTTTTTCCCTGTGCAAGAAGCGAATCCACATCGACGACGCTGCTAACGTGACTATAATGTACTAGCAATCCTGCTTTGCCAAAATTACTTCCTTCTAACGGTGATAGTGCTTCGAACAGCCCTCTTTCGGCCAAAGCATAGTGACTGTCTTTGCTATATATGTGGCGTTTTTTTTTCCTTAAATCAGAAAAGGGCTAAATTTCACGGGAGAGTAAAACGTGCCAAAGTATATTTCTATTTTAAATGAATTGTTATCAAAATGGGACCATTCCTCATCGTAACGTGAACTCAAAAAGGCGGTTTTGAATTTAAAAAAGTCAGCGAAATCCCCTTACCTGCTTGGATCAAACTGAGTAAGAACCATTAAATCCGTGCTGCTTCAACAAACACGACCAAAACAACCAACGTGACCGGGTCTAATCTGTTTCACTTGGGTCCTAGTTGCTTTCCTATATTGTTTTCATTCGACAACCTTTGCGCTGCATATCATGGCCTTCTTTCACTCCGAGACGACATATTTGAAATAGAAGAGTCCGCCGCGGTGGTATAGCGGTTAGGGTGCTCGGCTGCTGACCCGAAGGTCGCGGGTTCGATCCCGGCCGCGGCGGTCGCATTTCGATGGAGGCGAAATGGCAGAGGCCCGTGTACTGTGCGATGTCAGTGCACGTTAAAGAACACCAGATGGTCGAAATTTCCGGAGCCCTCCACTACGGCGTCTCTCATAATCATATGGTGGTTTTGGGACGTTAAACCCCATATATTATTATTATTATTATATTGAAATAGAAGACAACTGAAATGAAGGTATTGGGCAGGCTTTATTCCTTGAAGAAAAAAGCTATCTGAAACGGCGTGAAATCAAATGAGCTAAGAAGACGAAGAAGAGCTGAAACAGTTTTCAGGCTACAAAAGAATAAATAAACGAACGAACAAACAAACAAAAACAAACAAACAAACAAGCATTTTTCTGAAGGGCCTCAAGATGCCAAGAACGACAAAACGCTGCCGGCAGTCCAAAATGGTGCGCATTTTCCCTGGTAGAACCACTCGCTCTGCAAGTCTAGTTATCGTCGTTACACCAATGCAACAAAAGGCGGCACAGACGGAAGCACAAGCATGGTGTTAATGTTGTCGTAAAATATTGCCGTATCGTTCATTTGCTGCGATTTAGACTTCTTTTACTAGCTAAGTCAAGCCCAAATGAAATCTTACAATCTCTAAAAGCAAAATACAAATATTACTCCGGAATACTGACGATAGTAGGCTACATAAATTTTAGCCGCAATATTGATTTGAGGTACTTTGGTGACATGAGCGCACTGGCAAAAAGATGTTGGAGCTGGCCCGACCATATTGTCCGCAGCAAAAAACTGCGTTTTTTTTCAGTTTCAGTTAAAGCGGGCTTGGCATTTTTAGAAGAAAAGCGCCACATATGTATGATCTCGCTAGAATAGTTCCATTTCTACAGCGCTGTTAGTTTGAGTTCAGTTAGCTCGGCGTTTTTCAATACTACTAATAATAATAATTTGTGGAGTTTGACGCGCCCAGAACCACGGTATGGTTATCGGGCACTTCGTAGTGGAGGACTACGAAAACTTCTAGCGCTTGTGTTCCTTAACAAGCACTTAAATCAAGGAGGCTCGCGCACTTACAGTGCCCTCAAGCACTTCGTCTCCATAAAAATGCCACCGCCGCGGCCGGGATGGAACCCACATCATTCGCGTCAGCAGTCGAGCACCGTAACTGTTGTGCCACTGCGGTGGCTTACGCTTTGAAAATTTTGTTTGCTTTGTATTTTTTTTTTGTCTTTTATAAATGCGAGTATCGCGAGGTCAATAAAAATCTATATTTAATGTGTATTCCATACAACCACAACTGTCTATGTGAGCTACGTTGTCTCGTGACTCAGTAGCGTCATGTTTTGGGATAAGTGCATGGTGTAAAGGTCCTGCGTAAAAAGTTATTATCTCATAAAGCACGTGAATGGATGTCTATACAACTCTGGAAACGAAGCAGTATGATAGGGGCTCATTCGCAAAACATCGCGTCGTCTAAGTAGCATCAGGTAGCATCCTATATTCCAAAGGAAATTTTACATTTCACTTGTGCTTCTAGTCACTCGTTTGCGGTCAGAGAAGCAGGTCATAATTTCGCCCACCGGCAGTTCATCTCAGCAGTACATGCACCATGCATTATTAACGTTCGCAATCAGTGTGAACGCTTGCTTAGTTTTCACGCAAATAAATGCTATTAGTTGCACTTTCTAATAAGAAAGCGTAGCAGTATATTTTTAGTGGGGCGTCAGGTGGAAAGCTGGATAAAACTGTCTGGCGGGCAGACAAACTTACGTAGTATCGAGTTACAATGTGCACTACCAGAAGGTAAACATGATCACTGTGTCTATGACAAAGCTCATATATGTATGTAAGTGTGCTAGACGTAACGCTGCTCTTCATTATTGTTTTCTGTTATAGTAAGCTGCCAGATTTCGCGGATGAGCTTATTCTAACAGTGCGAAATATAGCGGGTAAAAGAACATGTGCACACAGCATGAAAAATTGACTCGATGACCGTTTTCAACAAATTTTGATCAATTAGCTTCTCGAAACTAAGATAATTGTGACGTTTGTAGTGAATTCTGCTCGATCTATTATGTAGATGGATCTCCAAACACGAGCGGGAAAACAGGAGCATGCAAATGCAAAGCAAAATATAGCCAGGTTTAAATTTAGTGCATTAT